>BRZM01000020.1:14358891-14839081 GCA_033238685.1 Lates japonicus | reverse complement strand
ATCACATTGGTAGATGGAGATTGGCCATGAAGTTTGTTGAGCACATTGATATTGTATGAATGATGATTTTTATGACCCAGCAGTGTTGCCTTGAGAGACACCCTCAGGAAAAAAAAAGGCTCAAATAATGGCAAAATCATTGTTAAGTGCATCTGCTGACACTGTCCACTGCAAATCCAGTTCTGTGATGTAATGAATATGGCAGCCTGCAGTGGCCACTGGCAGGGCTTTAGGTTTTCAACACTTATAAATACCTAAACCAAGAAAGTACCAGCATCTTACCACTGACTGTGAGACAAACCCTTTCAGTTTCCAGGTCAAGATATGAGTAATGCATAAGCACAGTATTTGAGCCTGAAAAGTAAAGGTTAAAGTGACTGATGCATCAGATGGAAATCTTCAGTGGAGGTATTACTATCCCAGACTGACTCTAAACTCTTCTGCTTTGACTCCTCTGTGATGATGTGATGATGTTTTTTCAGATGGCTTTCACTCAGCCTGTCTGTTTTATGTGATGTTTGAGAACCTCGTGGTTGCCCTTGCTGTTCGATAGATGCCAAACCCATGTGTGCAACGTCACAAATTCAAAGGCTGCTGCTGGAGCCAGATGTGTTTCTCGTGAGTGGAGTGCCAAATGGAATTGCCATCAGACCGCTCCTGAAGTGCCTGTTTAGAAAGCACAGCAGACTATATTTCTGTCAGGCTGAGGGGGCTACAGTCAGAACACCAATATGGATCTCATGATACGCTTTCCCACAGTCAAGAAAGTGAAATTACCATAATTGGCCTTCATCTTACTCCAAGAGACCATTATGGGATATCTGACCAAGTATTGACCGTGGGGTAATGCAAACATACAGTACAGAGCACACAAATACACAAACACACACTAATCTGATGGCTTGAAATGTAATAGGCCACAAGGGGAAAGGGAAAAGAAAAATTATTGTTACCTTATATGACTTGCTGTGATAATGTTTTGTAAAAACTCCTTCAGAGCCTGTTGTAAACCTGCTGGTACATTGTTAGTCAAGTCAAGTTAGTTTTATTCATGCAGGTCAAAATCACAAATCAGAAAACTGCCTCTGCAGGCTTGACAAGCTATACAACATACTTAGACTCTTGATTTGGAAGGGAAGAAACTTAAAACTGCTCTAATCAATATTTTGTAATGGTAGATTGTCTTAGATTACACAGCGATGGTGGTATAGTGGTGAGCATAGCTGCCTTCCAAGCAGTTGACCTGGGTTCGATTCCCAGCCGTCGCAGACAAACCTCTTCTTCTGGACAAGCTGTCAGCTGGTCAGTCACTCAGAGCAGCCTCCCTCTCTGTCTGTAATTCTTCTAACACCAAGACATGCCTAACTAGTACTTAAGGCATTTTCACATAGGTATGGTTGTTTCATACTGTGTCATGGTGCGAATGCTTTGTACTTTGCCTGAGTACGATCTCCTTGCACTTTTGTCTTGTTGAATAGGTTTAGTATTTAGTTCTTACTTTACGGTCTCTTACTGCACTAAAGCTTCAGTGCTGTCCCTCACTTATAAGTCACTTTGGATAAACATATCTGCCAAATGAGCAAATGTAAATTTTAACAGTGGATCCCATAACTGTGTGTAATGTGTGAGATGTCACTCATAGTGATAAACAGAGAATTATTATCTGATTCTGCAGAACCACTCAGCTCTACAAAGCATTTTAGATTGTGTCAGCTCATTGTTTGGTTTGGTTTCATCTTCAGTCCCAGCAGGTGTTCAGTAAAAAGCTTCCATAAACCCACTACACACTATCTGCCTAGCAGCAAATAGCAGACAGATAGTTTGTAATGAGCTGATGAAAAGTAGAGAGAATGTTGAACTATATCCAAGTTTGTAACTTTAAATGAATGGTGATGTTGCTCTGCTGCATGTACCTATAAGGCGACAGAAAAAACACTGACTGTGGAAGACAGAGACATGAATCAGAAACGTCTGGGTGAAGCACTGACAGGAGGTTGTCAATACAACGGAGAGGTATGGCTGCAGACGAGATGGCGGCCCTCAGTCAAGATTATTAATGAGATGCAGGAAGTCAACAAGCCTTAACAGACTTTTTATCAGAGAGAGCAGCCTTTAACATTACATTGTTGTTGCTACAAAGACATACTACATTTTTTAGCCTAATGTCTTATGTTTCAGTCTGTAATGATATATACAGGTCAGTATATTCATTGATAGAACTGGTGCCCTGTTTGCTCTCAGAGAAAAATAAGAAATCATATGATATCAGCAGCAGCAGCAGCAGGTCACTTGGCGGTCTGTGGTCTGCCCACCTCCTGTCTGTGTGTCTGATTTACAATTTTCACATCTTAGCCACTGGAATTTATGGAATGCACTATTCAACAACATGTCTGCCATCCTTTTCAGTGTTGTGAAAGGTATTTGGTAGCAGTTGCAGCAGCAACAAAAGCATTGTGTATGAGATTCCTCATTCCTCAACAAAGAGTCCTCTATCTTTCATGGTTAACGCATGATAAAGATACCACATTTGTGGCCCACATTTGCAACCACAATGCTGCATAACCTAGAATATCACCACACTAAAGAAGGGATGCACTGAAACGTGTGGGCTTTGTTACCAACCTACAGATCCAACCTCCCCACCCCACCCAATTAACTCCTCTCTGTGTTTTCCATATGGCTGCTGGTGAGTTTCATGTTCACTACAGGCTCATCAGCCATTCTGACTGTGGTTGGGGATCATTTGTTTGCCATTGGCCCGTTTCCCATAGCAACGTGCTGTGAAACACGCCACTGTGGAGACTATTCAAAGGAGGCAAAGTGAACAAAGAGCAGAGGTGACAAGTCGGCCAAACAAAGTCACATGGTTACCTTTCCTATGTAGCAACTCACATCTGATGGAAAGCTGTGACCTAAACCTCCAAATAATGTATCCTCTCTTTCAGTCGGGTGTGACGACAAGAGAGGGCGATCTATTCACCACCACCATTTTGCATTTTACAAGCCTATTAAGTGCTGCAGTCATAGAGATAGGAGCAGCGCCAACTGTGGTCAAATTGAATGTTTATCTGGGCTTGGTTTTAATGGACAGGCTATGCGGGCTGTTAACTCTGCCATTAGAGCAGACTGGGAATTGATTGTCTGTTGCATTGAGGCTGACCTCATAAGTTGCTGTAGCAAAGACACATTGAATGTGTGTGTGTCTGTGTATGTGCAGAGAGACAACTGTCAGGCTGGAGAATATTAATAGATAGATGAGGAAAAAATTGCACTGACAAATAAAGAAAGAGGACCTGCTGTACATGGGACTGATTTACTATAAAGAGGAAATTAAATGTACAATGTGTTTAGGTTTAGAAGAAGCTATACTCTGGGTTGTTTGTCTGACCACAGGTGATTACAATGTAGCTGAACAGAAAGAATTCAGTCCTGTCACAGGAAAGAGCTGAGTCAAGACAAGACAAGAGTGTAAGTAGAATATTAAGATCAATGCTAATGTTATCTGGCCTTCAAAATAAAATCATGAAATGACCCACTTGAGGAAAAGATGAGCCTACTGTTTTATGCAGAGGTGGCATCATTGGAATCATTTGGACAGCTGTGAATGAGACAGTCAACTGTGAGTCATACTCAAATACTGAATTACAATTAGCTGCATAAATGCACAGAATTTAATACACATCGTCCACTGTTCTGTCACCCTCTTCCTGTCAAGTGAAACTACAGTAATCTACAACAAACGAGGGGAAAATTGAAGTGGAATGTAAAAAACTGTGGATAAACTCTGAAATGCATATGTTTTAATGATAATCCTGACTCAGACAAGATAAGAGTAAAACGATTGTTGACCTACACAGATAAAACACAGAAATACACAGATCAGCAGTATCTCATGAACTAAGCTGAAACCAGTTGTACAATAATAAGTCAATTTGGTCCCAGCTATCCACTGTAATGTAGAGCAACTTCAACTGGGCTTTTATTGTGAAAATCCCATCAGCAACTCGTTTTGTTGTTGTTAACTTGACAGGAGTGCAGAAGTTAGAGCAGGCTGCGTCGGATCTGTGTGAATGACAGTCGGGTGTGCGTGCTCGTGTGAGTCTGCGGGATCTTACAGGAGTTGGTTTTTGGTGGTGGTTTAACAGCCGTTAGAAACTAGTTCTTTCTTCCAGGACAGAGTGGGTAAGTGAGTCTGACTGAATGTTTAGTGCATGGAAATCCAGGCCCCTTGTTGTTTTCTAACCTGAGAAGGACTAAAACATTTTGTCTGCTTGGTTGGTTTTGATGCAACGGCAGGAGAACAGGAGTTTAAAGAAGTTTGAAGTCTGTCAACGCGATAACCTGCATCACAGCACGTTACTAATGTCGCCTGTGACTTTGCGGAGTTCAGATTTTGTTTTTAGGATGACTCCTCTGAAATGTAATTCTTAAAATATTAAGAAATGGTGTCCTGTTCAGCGTGTGATCCTTTAGACGCAGTGCACATCCAGGTGAGCCCATCCTCCGGCAGGTGGAGGTTATTTACAAGACACCATCCACACCGGCTTACATCACATCAACCGGGAAAGTAAAAGGTGGAGTAATGTGTCTGCATTTAGACAACCTGTGAAACTAAAGACCTGGACCCAAGGCCACAATAGACTATTTTATTATCTCTCGGCGCCAGATATATATTATGTTACAGTGTACATGACATCCAATACCAGAGCAGAGGGGAGAGGACATTGGTCTGCCTCGGTGCGTGCGCTTCACGGTAGGTAGAGAATGCAATGCCAAACTGCGTTGAAGAATTCGCTAATTGCTTGTTGCGTTGCTCGTCCGCAGAAATGCGTTACAAGTAGAAGTCGGTACAATCTTATAGTCTTATCAGTACAATACAGTCTTTATTTCGGCATGTACCCTACACATCATGCAGCGTTTATTAAGGCGAAATTTCAACTTTTATGATTGGCACGTAAGTTATCGCCATAGTGTTTTCTCTACGCAGGGATGGGCTGTCATCAGCCGTTACCAAATGCTAAAATTTAGAATATTCTAAAGTGAAGTGCTGCGTATAGGAGTATCTGCCCGCCGAATTAACCAGAGGACATCGATGACTGCTGAAAGGTCTTAAGTCACCTTCAGTTTGTCCTGTACCGGTGATGAGGAGCAAAGCAGCTTAAAAATGTAATTTTTAATATGATGTTTGGTGTGGTAAATGCAAACATACCGACAGGAAGGATGCTTTCTGATTATGTGTTTATCTTTAAAGCACCCTGCATATTACCATGATTTGCAACAGTTTATGTCAAACACATCATTGCACTGCAAGTTTGTACAGTTGGCCATGTCTGTTGTAACCAGTGTAGAACAGGCTATGCTACAGCTGAGAATTTGAATTCATATGTAGTCTAGGGTATCTTAAACACACATCAACATATATACACAATGCACTGTCCAAGTGCTTCCCTGTCCTTCTTATTTGGCAGGTAGTCTGGTGCTTATTATTTGCCAAAATAAATAACCTCTGGTTGATTTGGGGGGCTGCTTATGTGTTTTTCCTGCACACTTGGAAGTGCATAAAGAAGCTAATTAGTCGTACCCTCTACCAAACCTTCAAGATGTGAGGTCAGTGAACCCAGAGGGATTGTGACAACACTTAAGTACCTTGTGCTTGATCATTCTAATTGTTAGAGAGAGGCATGGCTTTAGGTTGATCAAGCCAGTTGACTTGTATTTTCTGCTTTCCCACAGAAGTCTGAACTGTAACTGAATCAGTTCCTTATGCCAAGTTTTGGTGCTGTTTTCCCATAGTGGACCAGGTATAATGTAATCTGCTGAGGATATTGATTCATTTAAACAACAGTCAGATGTTTTCACTGGTATCAACAGGAAACCTTTCCCTTTGTTCATGTTCCTCTACTTGGATGCTGTTGTCTAGCTTGACTTATATCAACATCCGATCAAAATTTAGCTTAGACTTGGGCCTACCCAATGTCATAAATTGCACTCATAGCTTTTGTCCCCCCTAACATGGGATATGGCTGCTTTTTCCAAGGATGAAATGAAAACAGACACATTTCCTTTTCCAAGTTAAAGGTCGGCTTATCAGCCTGACCTGGAGGCCCTCATAACCTGAGCCTGCAAAACAAGGAGCAACATGCTAAACAGTCTTAGTGAAAAAAAAAAGTTCTTCATTGTCAGTGAAATAATGGAAATCCCAGTGGAGTGGGATCAAAGTGATGATTTAGCCTCCAACCTGTCTGCTGTGATTAGCTGAGTAGCAATGGCATAAAGCTGTGGGTGCACATTATTTCCAACCCAGCAGACTGCTAGCCTACAAAACTTGTCTCCAATAAGATGTCTTGTCTTCACCTAAGGAGGCTTATTTTAGTGTTTGTGTGTGCGACGGTGGTTAAAAATGAAAAAGGTGTTAGTCTTACTTAACAAGAAACCATTGGACAAGAAACCAGTCACAGGTCATTTTATATACACAAGCTATACAACCTTTTGACTTCTTGTCAAAGAACCTGATATTTTCTAACACAGCTGTTAATCATTTGGACTGATGATTGGACCAGGAGAGTTTCATGATCTACGCTTTAGAAGTTCCCCAACTCTAAGTCATTAACATTGTCAATGGGAAAAATGAATAGAACTTTACTTCCAGAACCAGGGGCATCCGAAAATCCTTGTTACATTTCACAACTCTATATAAGAACAAGGCTGCAATGTATTTCTATGTCTTGTACATGAGTCATCAGCTGTCGAGGAGGCAGGAACATGAGGCTTTAGCCTCATAGTAAGATAATTTACTAGAAGGTGAATGCACTCATATGCTAATACTAGCACAGTAGAAAGCTAATAGCTAGCTGATGAAATCTGCTGGCGACAGTCATCAGTTTAGCTAACAAAATCCTGTGTTTCTCTGTTTCAGTGTGAAATGAAGGACACATTGTTTCAAAAATTACTAAGAACTTTGGGAGGTAAATCTGCCAGTGGCAAATATTTACATATATTTACATTGTAAATATATACCTGGATGAGAGCTTGTAGCTTTAACAGGATATTTGGACATGTCATAGCAGAAATAGTGCAGGTGTGATTAATTACATAAATAACGACCGTGTTCCATTAGGGCCCTGGTAAGAATGGCATAGAGGCACACTCAATGGAACTGAGCTGTTGTTAATGACATTGATTACACCTGTGTTTTCCCTGCTCACAGTGTCTGCTGTGAGAGAGGACTTTGGGATAATAATGAGGAAACAATAAACATGTCTCCTGGTGAGTTTACATCTTCATTTTATTTTAGTGATAAAACTACAAGTGAGACATCTGTGACATCAAAGTTTGCTAACATTAGCTAGCTGTAGCCACTGTGAGCTATTGGTTGAACCGCACCTACTAAGGCTGTAGCAGTAAAACCTCCTGAGTGTTTTGAAGAGATCAAGGTTGCATTTTGTTGCTCATGGATTCACCTTCCATTTTCAGAAGGGAGAGTCCAGTAGAATCAGAAAGTCTGAATTAGTAGACATTCTCCTTTTTTGCAATCACAGTTTGTGGTTTTGGATGGGAAGATTTCACCTCACGTGGCCCTTTCCACTATGATTTTGAACTGGTTCCAGGTCACACTGAGAGACACCATGACCATCCAGCACTGGTCAGTTTAAAGCTTTGGTGACCAGAGACAGCTTGCATCAGAAAATCATGGCTAAATTCTTCTAGTGTGACTGCTGCCATGACCCATGCCTACAAACAAACATTTTGGAGCATGGTAACAACACTGGTCAACGTGATACTAGAAGTGCCCATAGATGGATGTGTACAGTAGGCCTATATACTAAATAGAGATTTGAACTCTTGGTTGGTTTGTTGATGATGTTTTATCTCTGGTTGTGAGAGGTAAAAGCCTCTGAGTCGCCTGAACAGTGTGCAGTCAAAGTGCCTGTGCACACAATGAATAACAGTCCAGTGTACTTATTTGTTGTGAGTGTTCCCAGGGTCTCCACCTTCTGTGTTTCAGAGTGCGAAACTGCCAGCAGAGGTTAGTTACATAAGCCTGTTGGGTGTTACATCATTGTTTTGGGGGCCCTGGTCCGGAGGACTGGGGCTGGAGCGTCAGATGAGTCCAGTGGGTCTGCTGCCTCCCACAGACCCCCTCAGTGGACGAGGAAGGGGGGTGGGGGGCTGAGATGCTATTGGAAGCAGATGCTTATGGAGTCTGTCCTGCTGGGAAATATGGCTCAGTGCTGGTGATGAAGCGAGGCTCCACCTGTAACATAGATGGAGTTTTTGCATGAGTTCTGTGCTTTTTGTCTATTAGTATTTGATGATCAGCTGACGTAGGTTGGAAGTATCATTTGGGTGGCCTTGGTTGCCATGACATCAAAGGGAAAACATGCGAAACAGGAATGATTTGTAGGTCTATAATCCTCAAAGCAGCCCCACCTCTTTTGTTCCAGTAAATCAATCTCCCAAAAACTCCTAAATATTCATAAAAAATGTGTGGGTCAGAGTTGATCTGTACTTGTACATAGTACTGTTTGTAAAACAAAAGTAAAATCCCCTAAATGTCACATCCAAAGGATTTAGGAATAGATGTTCTTTGCATTGTAGTATAACTCTGATCTGGAACTTGAGAACAAACAGCACAGGAAAACCATGAAGATATAAAGCCCACTAAGCTGGAACAGTATGCTTTTAAGGGGCCGTGTATCTTTTTGGATCTACAAAACAAGCTTTGGATTACCATTGGTCTCCTCTGCACATAAAGATCTGCAGACCTGCTAATCTAAGAGCATCTGTGAGGCTCAGTGTTGTAAGGTGTGTAAATTCAACATTCTGCACTTAATTCTGAAGCAGGCTCTTTGTTAGAAGGCCTCCACTTTATCTCACAATCGTTTGGTTTCTGTTCTTTGAACCGTCTAATAAAGGCAAAAGGGGGTCTGTTTGTTTCCTGTTTCAAACCCATAGTCAACGTTGTTTCTTTTACCTACCTGTTTTTTTTTTATTGTAACCATGACAACGAAGGTCCTCTAACCTCTAAAGTACTTATTTTAACCCAAACCATGATCTTTCCCTAAAAATGAGAATGTTGCTTTTGCAACAGCTGTTTGCAAAAACACCCAAACCTTTACCAAGTCATTGTCACATCATAAAGGAGTTAGTTAATTATTTAAGCAACTGGGATTTTGAACATGTCATCTGGGGCATATCTCCTGCTGCTGGTGGAGGGGGGTGGGGGGGTGCTCCTATGTGTTATATCAGGAGGTAGGAATGAATGACTTATATGGACATTCAGGTTGAAGTGCTGGTTGTCATACTGCAGAGAGAATTTAGGACTGATCAGATGTCTTCCTGATGGTATGACATGATTTTTAGAAATTTGTATTGTTTAATCAACTAATTGTTTCAGCTCATATATATATATATCATGATATTGCACACTGAAAATTCTGAACCTGTTCATGGATGAAACCAAATGCTTGTTTTGTATAACCCACTGACTAAAACATCAAGAGGCTTCACTGATGCAAAAGTCATTAAAATCCATCCATGGGATATATGGTCATATCGCCACGCCCTTAGTTCCTGAGGGGCTGGTTTTGCATTTGAGACATATTCTACTCATTCATGTATTGTGGGGCTGCAGGACTAATGGGTTCACAGGCCTTACATACAGTGGCATCTGTTATGTGTAGTCTGGGTATAGGCTGATGTAGGTCACACAGACAATGCTCCAGTGTTGCACATTAATTGACAGGCACTGACATGTGAATAACTGTAAAGGTTTGATTCAGATTCATGCTTTTTTGATGAGAAAATAGCCAGTTAAAAGTTGTTGACCTAATTGGAGAGTAATGAGCATCCACTCCAGCAGTTTATATTGAGTGCATGAACTGGGTATTTGTAAATGAATATAGACGTATGCTGCTCGCTGTCCTTTAAAAATATACCAGTGGACTGGTGTGAATTTTTGTTTGTGCACTGTACTTCTGTTTTCCCAATATCTTGCACAATCTAAGGGGAAAATGAAACTGGTAACTCTGTCACAGCTTTAAGATTAAGTTGAAGTTCCCAACACACTCTGGTGACTAAGTTAATGATTTGTTTTCAGGACCAGGTGGCGTTCAGGAGCCTGGACACTTGGGGAAGAAAGCTGAACTCGTCTGTCTCAGTGGTCATCTTGTAAGTACATCAGCTGAGTCCATTTGTTCCTCTCGTAAAAACAGATTCTTCTCCTAAAGTGTCTCAAGGTTTCATGGGACAAAAAAAATGACCCGCAGCCAAGAGGACATATTGTACATCACTGAGCAGCGTAGCCCATTGATCACAGGAAGGGGGGGGTGGGGGTCAGCTTTTTTCTTCATACACACACACATCCTTCCTTTTCCTGGGGTCATCCAGACATGAGCCAACCTGTAGAAGGCCCCTCTCTGTTCACCAATCAGCGGTAACCATTTGTCAATGACATCATGTGTAGCTATGATGAGGTGAATCAACAACAGACCCTGGCTGTGCAGAAAAGGCCAAACTTTACACTCCTCACCATGGTAACAGCTTCTTGTTTGGTGTGTGTGTGTCTTTTGTGGTTACAGACATTCTAGTTTTTGATTTTACAGTGGTTGTTATTTTTAAGTAGTTTTGGACTCTCTTCTTATTTTACTTCCAGTTTTTTGGTTTTGGTCGTATTACTTTTGCAAATGTTTACATTATGTCTCTTCTTGTTTTAGAATTTTTAGTAGGGGCAGTATATTTTTACGATATAATGATAGAAACTCAGATCATAAAGTCTCTTGAAAATAGTGTTGTTCACATAAATTCCACATTCAGTGTTTTGTAAAACAGCCAGAAATGTCATATACAGAAATCATTTTATAGTTTTATTGTGCTTCCACAAAAGGTAACACAGATGTTAGTCCTACAAAGATATTTTTCCTACATTTTATGTGTTTACAATCACTCCAATATGGCTGCCAAAGAGTGCAGTGTTCTATTTTGCATTATGTCAAATCATGGAAGCACGGTACTTCCAATTTTTTGTTGTTTTTAAAGGAACAGCTTCACATTTTTTGATATACACTTATTTCTTATAGTTAGGTGACAGAATGAGTACCACTCTCAGGTCTGTGTGTGAACTAGAGTGGTAAAAGAAGTGCTCATATCCGTCATGCAAATCCTTTAGGTAAAAGTTCCAATATTAAGTACAAAGTGCTCTATTTAAAAAAAAAAAAGTACTGCATTTAAAATTGTACTGAAGTAAATGTACAGAAGTATAAGCAGCAAAATATAGAGTATCACAAGTAAACATTTCTCCTTCACCTTATTAGATTGTTAACACTGATGCATCAATGTGTTTTCGTGCTAAAGGTTGTGTCCCTTTTAAGGGGTAAATAATTAATAGGAACTTTGAGCCTTAAATAAATTCATAGCCGCAAAAGACAGGTGTCCCAGAGTAGACAATGTTTTTTCTTTGTTTGTTTGTTAAGGAGTCACAGGCCAAAATTCACTCATATACTCATACTTAAGTAGAGTATGCCCTTTGACAGAGAACAAGATCCAAAAGTCAATTAGCTTAGTTTAGCATAAAGACCAGAAATGGGGAAACAACTAACATACAAATGTCCAAAGTTCTAAAATACTCCTTCACCTCTAAAATCCAGACTGTAAAAGTTTTAAGTTGTGGATTCTTGGTGCCGGTGTGAGGATGCCAGGTGACCAGTGGAAACTCCAGGAAGTCACTGCCACCACAGAGAGATGGATCCAGCATGTAACTCACGGTTAAGCCACAAAAGCTTTAAGCAGAACCAGGCTACCTGTTTCCACCTGCTCCCAGTCTTTATGCTAAGCTAAGCTAATTAACTGTATAGGCACTCTAGCACACCAGTGAACATCGACATGAAAGTGGTATCAGTTTTCTCATCTAAAACTTGGCAAGAAAGAGTATGTAAAATATCAAACTATATCTTTAATCATAAAGTGACATCTCAGCACTGTGGTCATAAATCAGTATTTCCCCTGAACTCCCCAGGCTTCAACAACCTGGAAGAACTGGACCCAGCAGCCTGTTTGTTTTTGATTGTTGGCCATTTGCTGGTCTCCTCTGTCAGTTTCATCTCTCCCCACCTTGCTTTGTGCTGAGGGGAGCTCAGCACACAAACAACCCCTCCTTCTGCAGAGCTGACATTCTTTCTTGTCTACACTGATACCTGGGCAGTTAAAGTTTAGAAGTCAATGTCTCATCCTGCTGCTGGCTTTGTGTGTGGGGTCATGCGAGGTTCAGAATTGAAAATGTATTGTCTTTTGTAGGTGATTCCAAAACAGTAGTAGTAATGAGAGCACTTCACACTGATAACGCAATCTTCTAATATTAATAATCCAACACCCTCACTGGCACTGATGGACAAACTTTCCGCTGTTTGTGTTGTATGCCTTTTGAGATGTTAGAAAGATTAAACCTCAGCAGCTGTGGTGTTGACACAATAGGTAATGTGTTGCCAAATATACACATACGCACGCACACACACATACACAGGCTTGAGTGGCCTAATTGTGTCAGTAAGTGGCAGAGTGCAGTGAGTGCTTTAGCAGAGACCCTAATGGACTTTGATCCACCTATAAACATGTTTATTCCTGCTTCACTAACTGATATTCTCACACCAAGAAACAGGTTCATCATCAAAACTTTTCATAGTTTTGTGCTCAGTTGAGTATCCATAGGTCCAAGAAGGTGTGTTGGAATTTTTTCAGTGTTTGTATTTACAACAAGAACTATTGGCATTTAAGAGAGCAAAGAAGAGGTGGGTCGGTTTCCACATACATTTGGCTAACCCTCAGGTTAGCTAAAACAAAGCTGCGCTGTATATCACAACTATCACAAGGCTTACTTCTGTGTTCAGCTGCCATACTTGCCTTAGTTGTGTGCACACAGTTGTCTTGTCCAATGAGGGATTATTACTGACATTTCTGTAGCCCTCACTTTGGGTTTTACCTCTAAAGTGGTTTGCATTAGTAGTTTCCAACCTTTTGATTTATTAAGTTATGTCTCCACGGTCTCCTGGGTTTTGCTTCATGGTCTGCATTCAGGTTGTCCTAACGCTCTGATTGGTGAAGGTTCTTTGGGCTGTATATGACCTGACAGGAGAAGCTGCAGACACAAATCAAGGCTGAAAGAACTACTGTAATCTCTTAGATTTTTTTTAAACGAACATCTAAAAACAAAACTTCACTTTCCAGCTAATATTCACATACAAATATGCAGGGGATCAGACAGAGATAAGGAATAAAGGACAACAATCTTTTCAGTAGAGCTGCAAAAACATAAAACTTGATTTTAAGTATGGTAGTACACTGAAATACAATCATTTATTACGATATATTTTAGATTTATATAAATAGTATGTCTATGTAAGAAAAACCACACACACATAGTTTTTGTCCCCCTCTCCCATCAAAACCAAATACTGCTGGATCTTAGTGAGTTAGTAGTTGTTATCATAAACAATGAAATGATGGCCAGAACTACAAAAATAAAATGTGGAATTGTCCTTTAAAGCCCAACTCTGTGCACATTTTTAGAGTAACATCAACTGACAAGTTTGTTACAGGTTCCTTCTGTTTGGCCAAACGTTGATTATACTTCTCAACCCTCTGAGCTCCTCTAGACTCCATACATACACTAACACACCTCCAACACAAATATACACTCCGTCACCAGATCCACCCACACTGTTGCCATTGACCCATCAGTATAACACTGGAGTGTGTTTTACTACACTCTGCCTTGTATGTGTTAGTGACAGATTCATAGCTGGCTCCTGATGAAGCTTGTTGCTCTCAGAATGAGAAATACATGACTAATGCTGAAACAGGATCCTCACAATAACAGCAGGACTGAATCAAATAGAGGTTGCAGATGGGTTGTGTCAGTTGCTTCACTTCAGATATTTGAAATTCAGTTCTCTCAGTCATGTTGGATTGACGGTCTGATGCTATTAGTCCTGTGCTGGGAAGGGAAACCCCACCCATCTGGTACTCCACATGGGTTCAATCATCCAATAAAAATATGTTTGACCCATGACTAATTGAAACAAGAGAGCCTGACATGGTGGAGTGTGTGAGGTCATGATATTGGATGTTATCAGGTGGTTCCAGGTGCAGTTCATCCCCCCTCATGTCTAGCTAGTGAGCACAGCTCAGACGTGGGTGATGACTTAAAGAGGAGTCATCATGAAGTGCCAAAGCCTGACTGGGTAACTGTGTTGAGGTGACAGACGTATATGAACACTCACCTGCACCTGGTGCTGCTCATCATTGTCCCTGGTCTAATGCCATGCTGGGGCTAACAGCTTGCCTTTTATAGGAAAGCATTCGCGCAGGATGCCTGGGATGGTAGGAGCACGTGTGTGGGAGTGTGCACACGTGTCTCTGCGTGTACTTACTTTCTGCGTGAAATTACACTGATGCACAGTCACAGAGCTGCTGAATACCTCTCATTACATCAGTGAAACTAATATATCTATTATTAATCTGATAAACTTAAAGCCTCTCCTGCCACAGGGACTCCTGTCAAAACCTGATTAGGCTAAAATACCTAAGACCTATAAGCATGACTGTATAAATATATCGTAGTTACTCAGCTGAAGAAAACTCAGTATTGTACAAAAATATGTGTTGATTTTTAAAGAGTGGACTAATCAGCCTTTGGCCCTTTTTTCGCTTGCTCCTGTCACATTTACTCACTCTGTTCCAGATTGGCTTACCTCGGGTCTCTCTCCACTTGGGACTGTAGGTCAGCTTAGTCTGACTCAGGCCATAAACTGCTCTGTTTGCATGTTTTCCTTCACAATAAACACTTGTCTGAAATGCCTTAAACAGCTGAACTCCTTTTGGTTTGTTTGCTGCTACATGCGGTCAGTATTGGTCATTTAAGTATCAGATATCAGCCTGTGACTGTTCTCTTCCTCTATATTGGAGGTTCCTTCCTGACCAAGGCTGCATAAAATGCCTACAGTGCATATATTTCCAGATGTACTAATCCATATTTCTCTGTTAACATCAGGTCAAATGACTATGTATTTCTCATAGTGACGGAGTCATGGGGATTTATCACCCAACTCTCCAGTTCCCTAGAGTTTGTGGGCCTCCCTGTTTTCAGCCGCAGCAAACAGCACTGAGAGTGTCAAAAGAGTGTCTGATAAACCCATTGGACACTACCTGTCCAACACATACACACTGAGCGGCTGAGAGATACACAAGTCTGAAAAATCCATCTATCCATCCATCCATCCATCCATCCATTTTCTATACTGACTATCCTTTAAGGGTCCTTGTGGGGAGTCAGAAAAATGGCAGTGCTAATGCTAATGTTGACTCATTTCTGACCAATAGGCCTTTTTAACAGCAGACATTTTGACTTGTCACAGTAAGAAAGGCCCAGGTGTTCCTGATTACATTAACAATGGCTCTGTTTGCTACCATGTTTGTCTTTTATATACTAATCCACCGACTAATTTGCTGTATGTATTGTGCTGTGTAGTCATACTGCCAATACTGTGGTGGCAGAATCAAACTGTTTTTGGCAGCTTGTAATTTTAAATTGTTGCAATCCATAATTTCTTAGTAAAAAGATGAAACAGTCAGCCAGGTACCAAACCAGCAAGAGATCAGCACGGTAGCTTCTCACCATCAGTCCAGTGTAGGCAGAATGCTTGTTATTTAGCAGTCCTCAGCATGATTTTGATCTCCCCACCTCCACAAAGATTAAGATTGCTGTTGGTGCAGCTGATAAAAACACAGCCCAGAAAACTTCTTTTTGTCTATTAAAAATTGAGCAAATTACTCTAAAACTTTACTTTTTAAAAAAAGAGAATAATTGTTTTTATGCCATTTAAATGACTATTTTTTTGACATGTAACATGTTCTGCAGGATCTGCAGGGCCTGTTTTTTGGTAAAAATCTGTTACATACATTACATTCCACATGACCCAGATTTAGTGAGTGGGATTCCACCACAGCAGTGGCGGCTTCTTTACTTCCCATTTCATCTAGACTTTATAGAGGGATAATATATCAGATTATGTGTTTTCAGTTTGTTGTACTATGCCTAAGTGGCTAAAAATCAATAAATGCAGCTTTAATGTGTGTTAGTAAATTACTCCTGAATTTGAGGCAGATTTTCTCCAGCCTTTAAATAGCTGCAGTGGGCCATGCTGGCTTGAGGATCTACAAACTTAAATTGAATTAGTGCTAGTTTCAACAGAGGCCTTTAGTGTCCCATTGTCTAAAGGCATTTTTATGGTTTTTCCCATGGTGGTTAAACCTTGAAACCTTGGAATTTTTGTTACAGATGTTCAGCTATTAAGATATTGATTACTAAATACCGTAATTTCCGGACTATTGAGCGCACCTGAATATAAACCGCACCCACTAAATTAAAAAAGAAAAAAAAAAAGTACATATACAGGCCGCACTTGTCTATAAGCCGCAGGTGTCTAAATGTTTTTGCGGCATGAAGCTCGTTAGCCCGTAAAAATCTATAAATTAGCCGCATCATTGTTTAAGCCGCAAGGTTCAAAGCGTGTGAAAAAAGTAGCGGCTTATAGTCCGGAAATTACGGTACATAAAATACATTAAAATCTCTTTTATATACATGTTTTTATCTTAATTTATCTTCATTTTTTATACTTTGACTTGCATACATTTAGAAAGGAATTATGTGTTGAATCCATTGGACTTCAAAGTCATATTCCTTTCTCGGGTTCAGTATAGTAGTATGGTATGGCACAGAACTAAATCAGTCTATGTAACCTCTGACCTGGAGGTTGAGACTGCCTCTCAAAATGTCAGAGGGAGTGATGTAGAACACGCACTTATCTCCTGCAGGAAACTGAAATCATGTTTGTGTCTGTCAGTTATGGCCGTTGGTCTTGAGCCATGTGGGAAAGTGGTTCCCTCTGCCTTTGAGCTGTTGCTTTTTTTGCTTTACTGTCCCTCTGTTTGGCTCATCAGGGCTGCTGAAAGAAAGAAATAAAGGGATTCCTCCCATTCCTATCTCTGTTGGGTGACTCTGTCCTACCCACTCCCACCCCTTCATCCTCATTCCTCATCAGAGCTCATTAGGACAGATTCCCATTTCTGTTCATTGCTGTCATAATGTCCGTTAGTGCTGTCAGACACACTCCAGGTGTACGTCTCTTGGCTGCGATCCTGGTGACCCACTCCCAGATGCCAGGCTGACTCTATAACTGCCCCTGTTGCTTGCTGCCTAAATGGGCAAATGCTGGTCTCACCGCCAAACCCACCCTGTGGTTTTGTGGGCCGTGGTTACTGGTGAGCCGCCAGTCGCTTCCAGTCTGATCATGTGACTCCAATAGTCCTTCCAGTCCTACCCTTTGGCAGTCTCACTCTTTCTGTCTGTCTCCTTCTCTACTATGTCCTTGCTGTCTCTTCCTTCCCTCCTGCTGTTTCTCAAGTGTTCTGACTGTGGATACTGACTTTAACTGGAGATAATCTGTTCTACAAATAACAGCTGGAACCAGAGGAGCTATGAAAGGTACAGTCCACTGTTTCATCCCTGGTCCATCATCTAATCTCTAAATCTCATCCTCCGTTTGCATTTTGTCTTCCTTCAGCTGTATGATTGCTTTCATTGCTGGACATATCCGCTCATTAATGTGCTCTGAAAGCCTATTTATCTGCTGGGAGCCTGGGCGGTATGCTTTGGTGGAGAAGGGGGTCTGGTTTGTGTAACAGCAAATTTGCTTGCGTTGAGTTGACATGTAGGTCATGGCAGAGTAGGATGGAAGAGGTGAAATAGAATGGAGGGAGCAGAGAGGCTGGAGCTGTCATCAGTGGTTGCTGTCAAGATAAAGGTCTTGCTATATAAGTGCAGCCTCGGGTTGAGGAAAAATACACCTTTTATTGTCTTATCTCTCTCTTTCTTGATTATTGATTTCCGAGGCTGTGCTTTTATCACGCTCATACACTCATGTCTTCTACTCCCCATATCTTTTTCTTCTTTCTCTCACCCACTGACCTCTTCCTCTGCCCTCTCTAAAGCTCTTATCTGCTCTTGCTCTATTTGCAGCCACTGAATGACACCTTGAAATCTTGTGTTATGCGCTGTACTAAAAGATGCTCATGGGTAAACTCTCCCCTCTGGTTTTGTGGTGTTGTGTGTGTGGTCCTAATGTGCACTGCATCAGAGGTGCAAAGTCGAGTTTGTAGAGTGTTTAGCAACAGGGAGAAACTTTGATCAAAACCACTCCGCACATCTGGATGCTTACCACGCAGTTTGGGAGAGCACAGCTTGGTTGAATCAACTTTGTTGGGGTACTCATGGAAATGAAAAAGTGGGTCAAGGTGAGGTGTTAACTTTTTGGGATATGCTTTGGATGCCAGTAGATAATTGAACAAGCATTAGTATTTCACTTTTTATAGAGAGAAATTAGTGATTGAAAGATCCTCACAAATTTGAGATTACAATGTGCTTGTGAACTACTAGCGTGCTTAAAGTTTTTTTCCCCCACTAAGTCAGAATTTACACAAGATATATTAGTGTGAATCCAAACAAGTAGTTAAATGCTTGTTTTTATTGCCTCTTACAAACCAAATTTGTAATTTCATGCAGTGGAAAAAACATTTAGAGCTGCATTGTTTCTCACGAAGGTTTTTTTTTGTCAGAAATGAGACAATAACATGAGTTTAGCATTGTTTCTCAGCCCAGCCCACATGTCATCACTTTGGGCTGAGGTAGCAGTAACAACGAAAGCCATCAGATAAAAGTGAGTACTACAAATATATCAGATTACATTTACTGCTTTCTAATAGTTTTATTGGTTTGTTGTTCTGTAAAGTGTTTTATGGATGGTACTTATTATCATCATAAACAAATGTATTTTCTCCTGCGTTTTAACCCAGATGAAGGTCAAAGACAGTTGTTTTCTTTTTCTTTTTAATTGTCTCCTCAATAAGTCAAGCATTTCATTATATTTTAAACATTGCACCTTCGTCTGCATGTTGAGTCCCTGACATTTGCTTCTGTATATGATTCAACCCTTTTTTCTTCAAGAACATCAACATTTCTTTGCTTTAAAACACGTCTGACCGAAATCCCACACTTTTAGCACATGACTATCTTTTTGTTCCCCACTCGGTCTACTGCTGCTTTTTCTCCTGTAAGACACAGTGGTAATGATGACATAGTTTGGTTTTAAATAAGCAATTGTTTCCTTTCTTTTTCTCTCCTCAGCCTGTTCTTGTGTTATTCTCTTTTCCCATCTGTTATTTCTTTTCACAACACTTTAAACAGACTTTTTATTGTGTCTCAGTTTAATTGGTGCTGGTATTTCATGCTCAGTGCTCCGTGTGAATGGTGTCCCATGCTGTTGGATGGGGCTGAAGAGGCCCTGTCTGGTCAAGTCTGCTCTGCAGTCTCAGGAGCTGTCCATGCCTGTCTTTATTGTTGTGACTGCTATATAGAATATTCCTTTAAAGCTGCTGAGTGTGAGTTTGCCTTTATGTCTGACAATCATCAAAGCGAGGCAGTGAGGGAGGGGAGGGGGTTTAATAGTACTCACATTTCCAGTTTTTCTGCATCCCGGGACATTGTTGTGGTCTATCTGCAGCTGTTTATGGAAAAACAGGAGGCAAGCTCTTTTGCCCTCAGTTTTCTGTGTTGTGCTGACAGTTCAGTGTGGTCGGGGCATGTTAGCAATCAACATTCAGCTCTCGCATAACAAGATGCTAAATTGAAATCACATTTGCTCTGACATTTCTTTGCTGGCTTTGGGAGAACTAATGTTTCATCTTTCCTAATTACCGCTGGAGTGGCTGAATTGTGCCGTTTTCAATGCTCAAAGTACAAAGCCCTGCTGAAGAACTTCAAAGCTTGGCCTCATGCCCAGAGCTGCTTTCACAACCAGCTGAAAAATCATGAATCAATTTTAGGGTTTACCTTTTCACACGGCCTTTAACAAATCAGTTGGTGTGATACCTTGAAGAATGAGGTGGTGTTAAGGTTTAAGACTTAAAAAAACAGAGGCCAGAGTGAACATTGTGGGTGTACCTTGTTGTCAACACTAGATGGTGCTGTTTGCCTTAAGGCTCAATACCAAAGTGGAAGTCAGTGTTCGTCCCTAATGATAGTAAGTACATGCCAGTTGCTCTAGTGATTCTGTAGCCTATAGGTTTATAGGCTTCCCTCCACTAAAAAGGCATTTAATGAAAAATCTGCCTTGTCTTTTCTGTCCCCCTCTCCCCTCCATGTGACTGGCAGTGTCCCAGTGTCCTTTGTTCATTGGCCAGCTGAATCAGAGCCCTGTCCTTATCTTTGGGTCTTTGTATGAGTTTGATTCCCTCCCTTCCTCTCCATCTGTCCAGTGTTGTCCTTCACTTTGCTTCGGAAGTTCAAATGTTAAATCAGCATGATGAATGAGAGGTTTGTCATGTCTTGAGTATCTTGTTGAACTGACTGTGTACAGTATGTTCATGTTCATGTTGCTTTTTAGCACTGCACAATGGACTCTGCAAGTGAGATGGTGAGTTGTTAGGTTTGATGTCTTCTGGTTTTTAGCCATGGCAGCATTGATTCATCTGTTGCTTAGTCTGTCTACCACCTTAGTCCAGAATAAAATATCTCAACAACTGTTGGGTGAATTGCCATGGAAATTTCATGGTGCATAAAAAATGACTTTTAACAACTCAGATAATCCCCTGACTTTTTGAACAGATATGCATGGTTCATAAAAGATGAATTCTACTAAATTTGGAGGTCCCCTGACTTTTCCTCATCCCCATCTCATCAGGTTGACATTTGAGGTTTTGAGCAAATATGCATCTACATGCCTACTGGGTTCATCCAGTAGTACTGTAATTGGTACACAGCTTGTTTGTGTTTAGCTAGTTAGTGTATACTGGTGGGATTATTGGTGGACAGCTGATTTAATCCCATAGACCAGCAGAAATCTATTTTGGGGAGATTTTGGTAACAGGGTACTTGAATGGTCGTTTCCACGAAAAGGAAGTCGCATGTCATGGCCCCAGGTACAAGCATGCAATTGATGCTCTCACTCTGTTTAATTGTCATGAGGAGAACTATCACCATATCACCACTTGTCACAAGCTTGTGACAAGAGTTATATAATGTCTTCTGTGGCTCAGCAGGAACCACAGTCTGAGAAAACAACCATGGCAATGTCATGAGGGTTTGCTTGGGCGTGGAGACTACAACTCTTGAACATAAAGCCTGTATTACGAACTGTGGGCATGGAGTTGGAAATATTTTGGGCATTTAGGGGAGGTGGAATGAAAGATGCTATTTAGTTGTACTTTGGGAAATTAAGGATCCAGTTTTTTGAGGCTTGGCCCATGCTAGAAGCCAAAAGTCAGGATATCTCAGCCTTTAATTTTGACTCTTTCTTACATATTGGTCTAGTCTCCAAACTTTGTTGAAGTGGAATACCAAATCACTGTGATACTACTTTAATAGTTGCTGTACCAAGTTAATTAACATAGATAAACAAAATAGCTCATGGCTCTGCCTGCAAAATGCCAAAAATTCCATAAGAATCATGTGGATCAAGCGTTTTATCTCTGTTCAGTCCATGAACACTACTCTGCTTTATACAGTATTTTACAGTGACTTTTTAATAGATGTAATTAACTGTAAATTCAGAATAGTTTTTTTCCTCCCTCATCTTGGTTTCCCATTGCTTCAGTGTGCCCGGCTTCCTGACTCTTAACTTTTGTCATTTGATTGATCTGGCCTAGCGTTGATGGAGTGGGAAAGCACCGTTCTAAATTTATCACCCACCTACCCACCCACCCCTTGGGTTCATGCCTGCTGTGGATCTAGCCACAACACATGCTAAAGGAGGGTTGTAGATAGAAAGTGGGTGGGAGGTGGTGGGCCTGTCTATCTTTATGTCCCAGTAGTCCTGTCCCACAAGCCTCTAGCTCTGACCTTCTACAGGACTGTAGATCCAGTAAGCTGAAAAAAAAAACAGGGGAGACTTTTAACTACTTCTTACTGTACCCACCTGAAACACTTCAACCTTAAAACTTTATGGCTCTTTGAGAAGATAACTTACATTAAGAAGGTATGTGACTTTGATTTGACAACTGACTACAGGTTAAGCTGTCCATAAGACTTTGGAAGTAAAATATTGTGCTTTGATATCTCTTTTTATCATGGTTACAATTAGATTAGATTACATGTTGGATGGTTTAGGTTACATGTTGGATGGTTTAGGATTGATGTCAGTGGATTCCTAATGTTTTAAATACTTTAAAAGTAAAAGAAAAGTGGTTTAAATGTGTTTTCTTTTTCTTATTTGTTTGGATAAAAATCCATTCTGAATCATGGTTATGAAGATTTAATTACAGTCTGGTTAATCTGAATTTGTCTGATGACACTGTTAGATCCAGGTTGGATCCAGAAGCAGCTCAGAAACAAAAGTACAGCAAGATCCTCTTGTTGTGTAACTGGTTTATTTGTGAAGCAATTTATGTTTAAAATGTGAGTTTGGCCCAATCTCCTGACTGGCAGTGATTCATGGATATCCATGCTTCTGTAACTGTATTTATCTGTGTGTGTATGAGTTGAGGAAATGAATGGTCTAAGAGAGATTTGGATTTTGGGGCTGCTGAGCTCCTCCATGTGTGATTCATTCAGTGGTGAGTGACTGGCTGGGGAGACTACAGTTGTTCATTGTGCTGCACCTGCTCTCACTCTGTCAGGACACACAGACAGAAATAGAGCGCTGCCTAACAGGGCAACACACACACCCTAAACATTTTTCCATTTATACAAACCTAGTCTTTAATCATTACTCATGTCCATTTAAGTTTTGGCGCTTTTCCAAACACCCAAGAATTAAAATGTATACAATAATTTTACAGTTACAACGTGAAAAGTATTTTTTATCATTATTATTTTCAAGGAAAGAAACACCAAAACAGGATGAAATTCTATTGAAGTGTTCAAAATAACTTCAGATTTATGCACACACTGCCGTATGCATCATTAAATCATGATGCCCTTAGCAATGGGTTTATTTTTACCCTCTGCTCCAAATATACATGAGCCCTAGTTCAGAGTTACTTAATTGGCTGAGGTCTGATCTGATTTCTGGCGTGGGAGGAGGAGAAGCAGAGTGGTGATGTTGTGACTGTCTTCTGTTACACATTGTCAGTGTTTGACCGTCACTCTGGTTGTGTCACTGTCACTTTTCTCAGCTGTGTGTCATGGTGTCAGACTACAGTGGGGGAATCACTGTGATCTGACTGGCTCAGATCCAGAGCAAGTAATCTCTTACTAGGGTTGAGAGGAAGTGCACTGTGTTCATGTATCAGAGTATCGATGTGTCTGCCTTGTGTCTGGGTCCAGGTAATCATTTGAGAGCTACAGTCAGTGTGTTTTATTTTCTTTTGAGCTCAGCCTCTGATGGCTTATTCACCTGTCAAAATGGATAGTTCTTTTCAGTTTATCAGGAGCTGGTCTATCAAATGACACATAAACTGTGAGGAAGACTTACAGCAGTGTGTGTGCATTAGTCAGGTCTATATGTGGATTCATGTCTCACTGATAAAAGCACCATGACTAAACATGTCTCATGCTGCTGTTCAAAGCCTTGTTTTAGCTTGTGTCCTCTTGTCAACACTCAGGGTCAACCAAACACAAGGCTGACAAGTTAAATAGGGCTTAGACACACCTAAGATTTTGTTTTGCTTACTGTTCTGTCGCCATAGACGGGTCTCCGTCACTAGATTATTAAAATGATAACAAGACTGTGGTCATTATTAAGTGTGTTAAGAGTTTGGGTAATGACTTTCTAGTCCACTGTGTCTGCAAACTCATCCAAAGTCTGTCTGGACCAAACACCAAATGAGGCTGAAGTGTTTCTGTCGGGAGACCCGCACATGGACCTGCTCAAGGCTTTGTGGGAGCACCCAAAGTCTTGCGGGAAGCTTAGTCCTGGTGGGCTCACGTGGTGGGTCTTAAGTGCATATTTACTCCTCCATGACAGCCTTTCCTTAAACCTACTGGTCCCAGTTTAAAATCTAATTAGTGGTGATTTATGATGAGCCACTAATAGCACATAGGACTTTGAGCTGGGGTCTCTGCCCTTGGCGTTGACCTCAGACTTGAGCTCTGACATGAGCTGCTGTGGCTCAGATACACTGCAGACCGTAGGCATTCATCTTGTAACAGTTAAACACCCCAGAAAAGAAGCATTATTAAAATCATACACCTTCTTCAAACCAAGCTGTGGTGTTGAAGACCAGCACAGAAAGTTACATGTCTCATGTTGACTAGTTTTTGGACACTAGATTTGTCTCTGTTTTGCATAAAGTCTGGCTGGACTTTCTAGTCATTTTCTGTTCAGACATTGGATTTTATGTGCTGAACTGTAATTCAGTACTGGTTTTAACAGACAAAGCGTAGCTGGAAGAAAAGGACAGAGTGAGAGAAAACAGACCACCTCTGTGGGACCGTATGCCAGGTCTGTGTTGACAATCTGTCAACAAGTCTTTGTAGATAAACTCTTGAGCAATTACTTTAACCTTGGATAGGATGTAACTGTGGAAAGGTGAAATCATTATGGTTTGAATTTTTTGTTTGGTGAAAAGATGTCCAGAGAAAATCTGTTAATTTGAGGGGAAATAGGGTCACAAATGATCACATGGTATATTTGCAGTCTATAATGATAACACTGTCAGATTTATTATTGAAATTATTTATTCTTGATTTCAGACAGAAATATACAAAAGCAACTTCTCAATTCGACCATTGATTTTACTGCGAAAAATGACATCTGTCGCAAGCAGTGTTTATTAGCTGTGGCTAGCAAACTAATTAAGCTAGTTCATGAGTTGGTTGAAGACAATTTCAGGCTGACTTTTCAATGTCTCCAGTTGGTTCATTTTAAAACAAGAATCTTGTAAAAGGAATCTTAAATGTGCATGTGATGGCAACATATATGACATGATGCTAGACAGCAGCTAAAGCTGCATGTCCCAGGGAAAAAGTCAGCATCAGCTTGGGCATGCTTAGAACGACTGACAGACAACATCTTCCATACTGTTTAAATGCAGAGTATTGCTCTTATTACAGTGTGATGCATGCAGCTTTAACATGTGGAGAAGTCCAGCAGTTGATGTTGCTGTTCAGTGGGCAGTTTAGTGAAAGGTCTGTTTATATTATTCCAACTTCTCTGGATGATCAAATGTTCTTAGCTGATCAGCCATGGATAAGTGCTTATGCCACTGATAATGTTTATTTAGGAATAGCAGACCTGCACTACAGAGCTCATAGTTCACTGAGTTCCCAGCTCTTACTCTGGAAATAGGTGCATCCTGCCAGGCACTGGTTATTGCAGCTACATTTGGTTTAGTTCACCAATGGCAGCCTCCACTCTGCTGGCTCAACTCGCACTGTGTCGACTCTGGAAGGAAATGAGAGACACAAGCTTTCCACTAGTGTCTCTCCATCCCTTTAAGTGTTCCCGTCCTGCTGCATGACAGTTCTTGGGAAGGTGTCCGCGGCGCCTGGGGATGGAAACGAATTCTCTGGCAAGCTGGATCGATGAAGAATTCTGGTGCTGTAGCTCTCTCTCCTGACCAGATGTGCTATGTGTATCACAGTGAAGTATGCACAGCTGAGGGCTCTGTATATGTGTGTGCTGACTTGGGTACAGATCTTTCCCCAGGGCTTTGTTTGAATCAGGTAGTGTAGACGTGTGCTTCAACATTTCAGGTGCATCACATGCCTCAAGGGTCATATCATCACTGAGGAACAGATGGTGCTATATTGGCTTATATAATTATAAATTAATCATGATTGAAGTTATGGTTATGGAAAGTGTGCAGTCTACTCACTGTTAGTATTTTATTTAAATACCTATTCAGGGGCAGGAAAAGGAAAAGTCATAAAAATGAGTGTGACAAATGGTTTTTGGATTTGTACTCTGCATTTTTTGTTCTGTTATGTTGTTTGGTCTACATTTTATTCCCATGGATAATTGGACGAAAGTAGACAACGTGACTTCAGATGTTCTCAGCAACCTTAAGTTAACAACAGAAAGAAAATGGTAATAGCAAATGTCAGGTTTTGGTGTCAGCACCATGCAATCACAAAGATTTCTTCCTAGAGCTGCTGTTTTTCACCACCATTCAGCATTTAAACACGAACCAATCTATCACAGGGCAGAAATGCTACTTCTTAAGAACAGCTGCCTCACCAGAATGCAATGGAGATTTTTAAATAATGGATAGTACTGAAATAATTAGTTGATTCATCATCAACCAAGAGATGAAAGCCACAACGTCACATCCTTTTCATGGGAGGTTTTCAAAAGGCTTTGTGGAAAATTCATGTCAGTCAAATTTTCAGAGCCACCTCAGTTCTTCCACTAGTCATTGTAACTGGTGCTTCGCTGATGCCCGGGGCCAGATTTAGGTTCTTTGATAGGCCGAGAGACACACATCACTGGACTACTTGGAGCGCACCACTTGGAGACCCCTACTCAACACCTCTTATCTGTCTTATTTTGGAAAACCATGCTGAGCTGTGTGTACGTGTTTCTGGGTGTTAATGCACTGTACAATGGCCAGAGAAGGTCAGCGTTGTCTTGCTGTATCTATTTTCAGTGCGGCTGTAAAGTTTCAAGGACTTGAGGCAGTCATGAAAAGAAGTCGATAATGAGGTTTCAAGCTCTTGTCCAGGAGTGTCTCTTGAAATTTGAGGTCTGTCATATGTGACCTCAGACACCCTGAAGGGGTCAGGAGGTCACAAATATTACAGATGCACAGTGATGTTTAAGCTAGCTAGTTAACTCTGTTAACACTGTGCATTTATAGGAGGACATGTTTGCCTGAGCAAATTTCAAACTGGTCACCTGTTGAGACCAAGTCTGAAAAACATTGAGGATTTGTTAAGCTCACAGTCTAATATATTCTCCACTAATATTTATATATGTAGTTCAGATGACTTGGTCCAGAAGAAAAAAAGAGACATTGTTTCTTTTTGGATCTCGTCTGTTCTGTGTTCATGCTGACTTATTACAGAAGAGGTATAGATATGAATTTATATGGACTGACCGGTGACTCTTCATTGAGCAGCTTTGCGACTGTCATATGAACCATTGTGAAGGAATAGAATTCCAGTTTACTGTGCCTCTTGTGTACATGTATCTTCTGTGTGGCATTATTAGTCAGGGAAGGGAGTAGGACAGAAGCTCAATACAATCCTGAAGCTCCATTCTTGCAGCGTTTGACATGCTAGCCGACCAAACGGAGCAGCCTGATAGTGACATTTGTATTGTACTCTATATTGTATAACCTTTTATTAACAAATTAACATTTCAGCTTGAGTCTGTGACTGGTTTCAGTGTGCACACAACTTTCAACTACTGCAGCACTTCAACTGGCCAGAATCAAACTGGGAACATTGTTGTTATGAACCAGTTCAGGATCATCAGTCCCTCTCTTTTAAATAGTGAACTACCAGAAAATATAGAGTAGAACAAGAACTCAGCACAATCTCCTCACTCATGTGCTAATGTATTAGCATATCTGTATAATTAATGGTCCTACGCGATCATACTCTTCTTGACAGTTTCCTTCATAAGCATATGGCTTTTGAATGCTAAAATCACAGCAGTATTTTCCACAGGTTGAGAATTTACTTGTGGTGATGGGTGATTCAGGGTATGACAGCTGTGCTGCAGGGGGCAGTGGGAGAGTGAAACTCAGCTTACTATCTGTTACATGCAGGCCATTGGATGATGCTAAAATTTATTGATGTTCCCTAAACGCCTCACATGCAAGTTATTGCTAGATGCTAGCTAGGTGGTGAGTGATTTTATCTACCTGGGCAAATCCACCCAAGCATAGACTATTTATGGGAAATGCTGCACATTCTGGTATCAGACAATCCTGTAGTCATTCAGCTTTGTGTTTTCACCACAAAAATCTGGACAGCTTTGTTTGAATCTGGATCAAGATCTTATCAAACAGTTTTGGTGTCAGTTGTTTGAATCAGATAAAAATGCACCAGAGCTCTTTGAAACTCTGCAAAGCAGATCAGGTGTTTAAATGTGGATCTTTGAGTATTAGTTGTTAAGTATTGAGTTAATATAAACTTTGAACTGTTGTTACTCAGAACTGCCAAAAGTTAAACCTAAATAACTTTGACAAGGGATTTGAAAACAGCGGATCAAATCCAGTAGGCTGGTTTGATACTGGATTCCGATTTTGTATTCAGATTAAATACCAAATCTCACAATTAGTTCAGAGCACCAGCTCCATAGTCTAATCACTGATTTGTTGCAAAGTACATTTTGTTTCTTAACACTCTTTTAAGGTCAAAGGGCACATAGAAGAATCTGTTTGCTTCATACTGAAATCCCATCATGTCTTGTAAAAGACATCAAACAACATTGTAAATGGAGTTTTAGCCTCAGTCTCCCTCCGTCTAACTCCCTTTATGTGAGCATATGAATATCTTTACCTTTCATTCTCTACAACCCCCCCCTCTGAATTTATGGTCATGCTGCAGAGGCTCAGGCTCTGTTATGTGTCTGCAGAGACGGCATGGCCGCGCACACTGGATCCCTCCGCCGCACTCTCGCCAGACAAGACGGATATCTTTCCTAGGGGACGCCATAAATCTGGACTTTATTTCTAAGAGCACTGCAAAAGAGCCCAGAGCAGGAGACAAGCCTTGCTAATACTTATTTCTCTCCCTCTCTCTCAGTGTTCTTCTTCCATCTCCTCTCAAAGATTTTCCGACCGTGAAGGTGATGCAGCCGTTAAGGACTTCTCTCCTAGCAGACATGTCGGGATGCCTCTGTGTGCGAGAGGTCATTTTAAGTGCAAACATGGACTGTCTGGAAGTGTTTATCTAATAATGACCCACTGACTGGCTGCACATGTGAGCTTGTCCAGGCTGAAATAGCACCCACTCTGATTGTGTAGCTGGCTGAACATCTGGGGGGATGATTAGTGGAGAGGTGTGGCTCCGTTATTATGATGTTAAACACAATCTGCCTCGCTCTTGGTGCTGTTAAATTTCAAGACCATGTAGTGGCTTTCTTGTAGCGTTTTACATGTTAACATACCAATATATCAGGCTGATAATGACATAATAATATAATTAACATTTTATCACTTATATTTCAACTGACACATACTTCAGATCTCTTTGGCACTAGAAATTTCAGTTCTTACTTGTTTACACTTCAATTTACACTTCATTTACTTTCAGTGCTTCCTCGTCATCTGGTATTTCTACTGGCTTAGACATTTCAGATGCTTGTATCCCTTATTTTTTAACTGCTAACTGTTCAACTCATGTAATGCTTACATGAAAACTTCAACTGCCCACAGGTCTTAAACTTGAAAGTAAAATTTCAAATCCTTTCAGTGGCTGCACTTTAACTGAAGACTCAACTGCTTTCAGTGCTCATACATCAACTGATACTTCAGTCAGTTTGCTTTCATACCTTAAACTTCACCTGACACACTTTAATTTGACAGTTTAACTACTTTAACTCCTCAACTGACAATTATACATACAAACAGATGGCTCTGCCAACAAGGTTTACACTTGAAAGTGAAATTTTACGATTGCACTTCAATTGATTTCTGCTGCTTTCAGCTTTTACATTTTAACTAACAGCTCAACTTCTTTTAATGCTTGCACTTCCACTGACATTTCAAACTTGTCTGACATGCAAACCATTAACATCTTGAGGCATTTTAACATGTTTACAGTGCTACATCCTCCAGCATAAGCAAGCACATTTAGGTTTTTGCACACATCTAGGTCTTAGTTCCCACAGTTTCCACACAAAGCAGATGGTCCCCTTATGGGAAAGGTTGTCTTGTTATAATATGATGTATTGGATTCAAAGGATTCTAAATAATTAATGAGAGTTCAGAATCTAATTCATAGTCCAATGGTACCAAATCAAATGTAAAGTAGATGTGAAGTTTTTAATTGCAGAATCACTGGCAGGGCTCTGTTAGAGTAAACCCACTGCTACATGTGTAGCAGAAGTACAGCTACACATACTCACATTCCTCATACCTGCTACAGAATAGCTGCTAATGTTTGGGCACAAGCCTGAACGCCAAATAAATACCATTTCTCTTGAGTCCATCTGTGCATACTTTGCTTCTGTACATGCGTGTTTGTTTATATGCATGCTTCTTCTCTGAGGGGCCTATATTACTGTCGAAATGAATCCTTCAATCCACCACAAAGATTAGAGAACAAGAGCAGTTGTTGTAGTTGTTGTATCATTGCAGCGACCTGTAAGGTCTTGCCCATCCTTGGCAGTAAAGAATCATCATTGCTAATAACAGGGTAGTAATCGTCATGTGGTTTTGTAGGCCTGATGTCATCCCTGCTGCAGATGAGTCAAAGAAACAAACATTACATGTAGTACAAGTCAGACTGCCAGATGGTGCATGGTGGTGGGTGCAGAGGTGATGATAACAGCTTGGATAGTAAGACCTGTTCTGGTTTGTGTTCAGTCAAAATCATCACTGAATGTGCTCAGCATGCTCACTTACACTGACATTTGCAGATGCAAATGTACCATAAACAGGAACTGAAGCGTCAGGAAATTCAAACACGTAAATAGTGAAGTGGTGTGAGCTTTGACAAGTTAAGTTGAAGTGTTAAAGTGGAAAGTGGCTGAAATCAGTTGAAGGGCTGTTGCTGAAAGCAGGTGGTCTTTTTGTTCAAGTTTATGCACAGTAAACGTTAGATACTTGATGAATGTTTATTTTAATGAAGATGTCAGTGTAAGGCTGCTGCAGGTTATTGGGAAGTGTGCAGCCAGTGTGTAAGCCATGAAAGCAACTGACATGTAAAGTGTACTGAAAGCAGTGGCGATGTCTTTTGAAGAGTAAAAGGTGAAAGCTGAACTCTAAACGATGAAATTCAAATGAAACAATCTGGTCTCTTCAGCTCACTTATTCCCTGAGGTAAAATCCACCTTCCAGCAAAGTTATATTTCAACTCCTCCAATTTGCATTCACCCTAGGATAGGTTTAAATAATAAATCATTTTTTATTTTAATCGCACATTACTTTATGAGTCATCAGCTGTCAGTCGTCTGTTAGACCCTTAAATGCTGGGTGCAGGTAGTGCTTTTCCCATCCCCTCACCTCCAGTATGAATTGGCAGGTTTGTGTGTGTGTGTGTGTGTGTGTGTGTGTGTGTGTGTGTGTGTGTGTGTGTGTGTGTGTGTGTGTGTGCAGTTCACATGCTGAGCCAGGTGAGCTCATCTCAGAGAAGGATCCAAACATGGCACCTCTAAAGTCTACACACCCCGGTCTTTCAGTTGGGGGCCGCGTTTTGTCACACCTGTGCAGACCTTGACGGTGAGGCCAGACAGATTTATGAGATTTGACAAATGTTATGATGTGATAAGCCTGTTCTGTGTTGGTGCTGTTGAAATACTCCCAACAACCTGGCTTAGATTTAGAATAAGTTAAGAATAAGAACTCTACTGAGATCCCTGTGTTCTGGAAAAGACAGCAGGCTTTTTCCGATCACCTTTCTTGCCACTCTGTAATAACTGAATTGGGAAACTAACATTTGTGACTGCCTCCTCCATAGATCTGCTTTATGTTGACGCCTGCCTGCCTGTTTGGCGGTGACAGCTTTTGCTGTGTATGCTGCAGAAGGATAAGATACCGCTCACTGTTTTACCAGCGATGTCTGAAAAGCAGTGTTGGGCTGTGTGCCAGCCTCCCTGCAATACCCTCTCAGTACAATGATAAGCACGTCATCATCACATTGATTTATATGTGAGGTGTGTGTGTGCGCATGTGTTTTTGTCTCATTCTTGGTTTTCACTCACAGCATAATCACACTAGGAAATGGTTTTATACACACCATGACTCAGGGGGAATATCAGTTTATGTGTGCTTTGGGACACACAAACACTTTTGATGAGTGTGTTAAAGGGAGAACTGTGGGGTCGTCAATGAATCGACCTATTTTACCTCTCTTTGCATCTCTTAACACAAGTGGACACAGCAATGCTCACATTCTTCCTTTCCCTCATTATGGTTTGCATGGCCCCTCTGTCTTTCTCTCCCCGATATCTTTTTTACCTTCTCTTTGTCCCTCCCTCCTCCTCTCTCCCTCTCTCTGCATGCTGATCCTTTTATTTCGTCCCTGCTGAGAGATGACTGGAATTTCTCATCTGGCTGAGAGGGTCATTTTAACTTTCTCCTCTTCCCCTGCTCACTTTATTTCCACTCCCATCCCCACATCCTGCGCGCTTTTCTCCCTCCCTCCCTCCCTTTTCTGACGCTCTGCAACGGTTTCTTTGGCATCCCACTCGAGTGTGTGAGCCAAGGGAAGGCAGCGCTCTCCTGGGACACTCCTAACTATCTCTGTCTCTTCTTCCTCTTCTCTGTGCCTGTGAGGCTCATTCTGTAGCATGCAGGACACTTTGCTCCAGTCCGTAGTAGGGATGGGGCCTGATTTGCTTGCCTTGGCTAATGAGCTTAGCCTGTGCTGAGCAGCTTTTAGCCCTGCAGGTTGTTGTTGTAGTGGGCACTGGTTAGCCCTCAGTGGTTAGCAAGAGGAACCAGAGCGGAGGAGTGGATCTGAAAAGGGGCAGAGCTGCAGCCACAGCTTCACCACTCCTCTGTTTGCCTACCAGGACCACCTCTACTTGTGCCGGCACTGCGGCTGGGACGTCTCTCTGTTACTCTCTCCCCTCCCTCCCTCCTCTGCCTCTCTCTAACACTACCTGACTCCCTTCTCTCTCCCTCTCTGTCTGTCCCGGAGCACTGACAGACTGTTTTTGTAGCTGCATCATCTTTTAGGCAGCTGCCCCTATTTCTACCCTTTCTTTCCATCTCTTTCACTTCTTTTCTGTCTTAACCTTTCCCCCGACTTTGTTGCCAAAATGTACCGGAACCCGTGGATCTCAAATTACCTGACTCATGTCAAGTTTTGCAGCCAAGGTAAGAAAGCAACATGGGGCAGAGCTGAGATTCAAAGCTCTGACTGGAAGCTTGGGGACAGGTTACTCCGGTTGTGGATGTGGGAATCTGAGCACTTGAGAGTTGGCAAGCAACAAACTGCAGACTCCCTTCCTCTCTGCTCACTGTCCTGCTTTCCAGCCAGCTGTCCTTGCACTGCAGCTGTAGCCTCCAAGGACACTACGTAGCAGAGATAAGGGACTCTTGACAGTGCAGGGGACTGTTTTAGGGAGGCAGCTATTTCTGGGCTTGGACTCAGACTTACTTAAGTGCAGTTGCATGTATTGATGTATGCTTACATTTGCTCTCATTTATGTGTATGTGTGCACTGGGGCTGGATAAACAACACATTGATTGAATTACCAACATTAAGAATCTCTTACTGACCTAAATTTATTCACATCATAATTTTCAAGAAATAAATTGTCTTAATTTCATATTACTACACATCTAATGATTTGGGGGTAAAGGCAGAGTGCATGGGCTGCAAGTTTAACTTGAGTGAACTTTAATACAGTTCACACCAGTGACCAACAGCAAGCCATCATGACAGTGCATCTTCCAGAGAATGAGATCCAGAGAATCCAAATGGAGAAAGTCAGTAATCAAGTAATCAAAAATAAATGGCTGACTTCAGGCAAAATAGAAAACAGCATGGGAAACTATTATGACAGATGAGTGCTAGCATACATTATTTCACCAATCAACCCTTTGAGTAGTCATCACAACAAGAACCACATATTTCACAAAGAGACATGTCGACTAATTTTGCTGTGTCATTTTCTGATGTGACAGGGCCTTAATACAGAAGTCCTGTTGTACTGTCATCAGTCAAACAACAGAAGTGAGTCAGCACAAGAAAGGAAGTGTTGTGATCTAATGTATTAAAACATATTCATGATTAATTGAATTTTACTACTTATACTAAATATGACAATTTATAGATTATATTATCCAGCACTAGTGTACACAACCTTTGACATAGATGATTATGCAGCAGGTCCATGTCTTCTCTTTGAGTGCTTCTCATTCCCACCCTTCTCTGTAATGCTTTCTGAGTGAGAGCTGAGTTTTGAGATCTGGCTTCTCTGTGCTTAACTGGCTGGGAATCCACAACAGGTGGCCCACAGTTTCAGGCTTTTGTGTGAGCATGGAGTCTGGTTTTAGGGAAAGGGGGTGTGTGTATTGAAGCTTGTTTGAGGGGTTAGATGTGACAGTGTAGCAGTAGTGTGTCTGTTTCTCTACCAGAATTGAATTTGAGACTGAGCTTCTTGTATACTCATTGTTATTAGTGTTAAAGACATAATTGGCTTATTGTCACCTCCTTTTGTTAAGTCTACTGTTTATATTCTTGAACTCACCTAATTTCTGATTCTCCATCTGTTTTTTAATGCTTTGCTTCTTAAGCCCCTCTCAGTGAGGCTTTAGTTAGAGTTTGAGTCTCCCAGCAGGCAGGGTGAAGGTAGAGTAGGTGAGTAACTGTTGGGGGGATGTTAAGACACACATGCGTATGTAGAGTGATGTAATACAGACAGTTAAAGAGTGACACACTTCCTTTTGGGCTCGCTGTAATCCCAGGAATTGAAGTTAATCCCGTATCTCAACTTGGACATATGCTCAGTCCCTGATGCCTCTTTGGTTACTGCACCGAGTGTTTTTGTGTGTTAAGACGTGATGTAAGCATTGCTGTTTGATTGACACCTATGCTAGGTTTCTTGTGAATGGGCCCCTATTTATTTGTAATGTGTTAAAGCTGTGTGGTTTGGCCTTAGCCCCAGGTTAAAGTTGAGTTTATCAGAGCGGAGCATTCCCAAAGACAGTTTAGTTTCTTTGTGTACAGACAGTGTTATACAGTCTTTGTGCTTCACACCTTTGATACCTTCACATAAAAGGCTTTCCTCACTTCAGAGCCTGAATGACACTCCACTGAATCATGAAATCATTTCATCCCCATGTTTTATCAGTGTCAAGCCGCTTTTACAGCCTCATCAACACACACGGAGCATGTTACCGAGGAATTCCTGGCGCATTCCCTTGCGGCTATAGCAGCCATAGTGTTTCTGTAGATTACAGCCAGCATCAAAGGCTCTGTGACATCTGTGATCATTGTGGAGGTTTTTATGTCTGTGTCTGGAATGACGAATGTATTGAGGCACTTAGGCTTTCCAAGGGGGTCGCCCCTGATGGCCTGCATGCCACTACATATAGACTGTATGAAGTGTAAAAAGAGTACAGGTCTGGCTTGTTGAGACCTCAATATGTTAGACTTGACAAAAGCCTCTCACAGCTGCCCTCAGGGGACAGATGCTTGTATTATTTCATGCTAGCAGCTAATTAACCTTTACGTTGACATCTGGATGTGTTTCACACTCCTACTTTAAGGAAGATTCTGGTGTATGTCAACTTGGGTGTTATATTTTTGATCTTTATGACTAATGGTCATGATAACGTTTTACTCATCACTGGCATTATCAACATGTGGAAACATGGACTCCAGCAAAGACATGTTGATTGTGGCAAGGAACTTGCAAGCGATCCAAAACACCTCAGCTCCACAGAAATCACCTCAAAATACTTGTCCAGCCCCAAAATATACCACCGGAAAGCTGCTGTAGCACAATTAGCTGGAATCCTCATTTATCTTATGGTGGCATTTGTTGAAATTTTATTTTTACAACTTGGAGACTTGCATGCATTATGTTCTGTAGCTGCTGGTGAGTGCCCATAAAGATGAGATTTTAATATGCCATGTGCATATGGGTAGGTGTTTGACTGTTGCATTATATGTTATTGTCTCAGTGAGGATAGGATGTGTACACTCTGAATTTATTATTTTATACTTTGAAATATTTACTAGAATGGTGTTATAAGAAAACACAATCAGTTCAGATAACCAGGATCATAATTTAAGGCTTGTAAGGAATGAGCTGTGTTTTCACCCATATTCCACCCAGCTGAAACAATACATGACTATCCCCAAACACATCCAGGCACACTGCCCTCTCCAAATAAGCCATCTTTCTTCTCAAATGATGTTTTGCTTAAGTAGGAGGGATTTAAAGCATCAACCCAAACATCCTTAATAAGAACTTACAGATCTGGAAACTGGGGGAGGGGTTGGGGGGTGGGCGTCCTCGAGGGAGAGGTTAGGGGTTTGGGTGTGGAGCAGCGGGGGAGTCGGAGGGCGTCACGCGGCCCTGAGGTGAACTCGGAGGGGATGGAAGTGGGACCACATGTTTGTCCTGAAATTGCACGGGTCTGACCACTCTGAGGTCCGAGGCCAGCCAAAACCGCACGTTTGAGGTTTGGAGTCAATAAGTGAAGCAGGCGTAGACATTCCTCAGGGATGCTCCACACAACTCAAATTCCTCGCACGACTGTTCATGATGCTTAATACCCACTAATGCCCTTTCTCTTGCTAATGAGGCTGAATTTCTCTGTGGGCAGGTGTTTATGTCACGTTTTGCTCTTGTTTACTGACTTTGGCCATTTTCCTAATAGATACCAGACTTTATTAGTTTAGACTGTAAACTCTTATGTGTGTGTAATTGAGTTTTATCACATAGCTTCGTAGCAGTATGTTTGTGAAGTTTTGGGTGAATTGGAAAGTGTGGTTTCTCTGTTTCTCCATGCCATCCCCTATCTGTATTCATTGAGGGTACAGAACTGCTGCCCAGCGACAGTGATGTGCTCGGCTTCACCTGGCACCGTCCCAGCTTCACTGCACTGCAACCTTGACGTGTGATCAGACTTTACAGCGCCTGCCTCAGGCGGTGACACGCACGCAGTCACCCCTCTATCAAACTAGCTACGACCTCATGCACGCACATAGACTGGAATGTAGGATGGAGATGGAAATAAGTTCCAGGACAAGTGCAGTGATGATTTGTGTGTCTGTCAGCTGTTGGTGGGGGCGGATTGGTTTGAGGTTGAGGTGCAAGCCTTTTAACTACAGATCACTTATTATTACGATTCAGTCAGGCAGGTGATTATTGCTTTCCACATCATTTGTTTTCTGTGGAAGCTTCTCACTTAATTACTGGGTCGCGTGACCTGCAGACAGGCTGGCTGGTTCACCTTAAGATACCTAGTTGTGATGTTTCCCTCAGCCATTAAAAGTTAAACTGAAGGTTCTGCTGTCTATACTGGAATTAATGAATAAACGGGCGACATGATTAAATGTTATTCTTCTTCTGCCTACAGGACTGGGCAGTGAGACTCATAAAACTAAGCAATCCCAGGTTGCTGCAGAAGAGAGCTGAGTAAGAAATGCTAAAACACTTGGTGTGTTAACACATTTTTTACCGTGGTTTCTATCTCTGTTGTCTGAGGTCACTTTGTTAAAGACCTGTGGGCAAACTGAGAGCCAATCTAAATATGAATGATACCAGCAGTTCAGACAAACTCAAAATTGCAAAATTCTACTAAAATTGTATCTATCACAAGATTCAATAAACAAGCGCATGGTTTTTGTACAATGTTCAGCCCTAATCACAATTATTATTATAATTATTACTGATTACAGTAAATCTAATTTGACATATACTGATGTTGAAAAATCAAAATCAAAAAAGCAAAGATGCAGTCTCTCTTGGGGCTTGATCTTCTAGACAGGAAGTGGAAACTATATGGAAAATATCTATTACATACATTTGTAGTAGAACTGTGAAACAAACAGTAGTGTGTTATCAGATACAGCTAGCCTAAGCTCAGTGAGACAGTAAAGATCGCTCACTGTGCTCCCCAGCAGTGTAAAACCTCTGCTGCAGCATTAGCATCACCTGATCATGTTGTTGGCTGAGTGTCACTCCATCATGCCTACACCTTTAGTCTCCATTTAGAAAGTTTCCTTTACGGCAGCTTAGGACACCATGACACCAAAGTTGGTGCTAAACCGTGTGGGTGTGGCTTAGAAACACTCCCACGCTAGTTACAATATTTTCATCATGAAAACAGATGCTGTTATGATAGAAAAGGATCCATAATGTCTTTGTATTAGCGTGTTCACAACTCTGTGGTTATCAGAAACGACAAACCACAAAGTCATGTTTTCCAAATTTGAGTATTTCTTCAATATCAATAATCTACTGCTGTCTTTTATAGCTGTGTTGCAACTTTGTGGTTTGGAATCAAATCCATAAATGACTTGGCATGTTTCTGAGAGAGATTTGCTGTGTATCTGCGTGAGGTCGCATGGAGGATGGGGTTAAAACCTCTCTATACTTAGATAAATATATGATTGGAACTGATGAAATTTACAGGTTGAAGATCCAGATGTTATTTGGATGATTAATTGCTTGTTTATGCAGTTTCATCCATAATCCACTGGTTAATGGACTGACTTGAGCATCATCTCAAACTGATCTGTTCTCAGCAACAGATTTTAATGATGTGGATGACTGTTCAGATTCATTCAGTGGTTCCTTTACAACTGCCTATACTGTCGCACCATAAACAAATCCAGTTTCCCACAGCTCAGCCCTGTTTCAATAATAACAGCCAGGCTTTTCTTTGCACCCTCAGCTTTCAGAGAATTTCCGGGATTTAAAAAAAGACGCACTCCAGCCAAAAGCACCAAGGATATAGATGTTAGTCTTTGGCCAATCTCCCAAAGGTGAGTAAGGGTTTTTTATTTCGCCTGCTTGCAACTGGCTCTCACAATGTCAACTTCCCAGGCTTGAAAGTCACTGTTGTGCAACAGCAGCACCTCTCGCCAGGTGGATTCATGTCAAGATTAGTCTAAAACCAGTTTCTACAAACACAGTCCTCACATGTTGCACAATATGAACCTTTATTTTCTCTACAGGGTCCATTTAATACACAATGTTGGACCTATAAAGGATATGGTCCTGTAGAGGTTTGTGGGTCTGTTAGTCTCGGTTAGTGGATGGTTAATATAATGGTTTATATTTCGTTGAAGGCCACTTTTGATTAGCTTATTATAAATTATGTACTAAGTTGTTGCATGGCATGATTTTCTGGGCACAAGCCAAGATGAAAAGACTGCTGGATCTTGCAGTAGCTCACCTGCGGATACAGGTTTATTTCCACCCCCAACTCCACCACTTCTGGTAATATATATATATTTTTTTTATTTAATTTTAATTTAATTGAAACATACATTTGTGAATTAAAATGTTTCTATGCCTTTTTGTCAGTGGTCAGACTTTTATTTTAACTTAACAGAAAGACCTCAGGATAATAAAGGCTGTTTTCTCTTTTTTATTAGACCAGTGTAGAAAATTCATGTAATACGTTAGCAGGTTTCTCATTTTTAACAGCTGCTCAAGAAACACCATATCAATTCACCTGCAGCTAATTAACTTTATACACGTTCTAAAAAAAAAACTTGACAACAGGTCAAAATTAATTGTAAGCTTGTTTGATTGATGCTCTTCAACCCAATGTCTAGATCCGCCATAGACAGAGTGTGTTGACTGTATTTTTCAGTAATACCAACAAAGTGATGAGTCATCATGTCACCTGAAGAGTTGAATCTCCTGTTAAATGTTAATGCATCTTACACCAGTAATTTAAGTCTTAGCAAGTTAATAGTTCTGAATCAGTGTCAGATATTTGTATCAAGGTAGTTTAAAATGAGGAGTGCCATGTAAGAAGCAACCAGTCAGTGTGTCTAATACATTTAATACACATTTCATCTCTGCTGCTGCTTATCTCAATATCAGGTTGTGAACATTAATTGGGCTGATGTGCTCTGACTCATATTTTGGGATTGCCCTGTGTTATTGGCAAAATATTTAAAAGAGATTACAAGGTTATAAGATATTGATTTGGCTCTGAATCCAGCACTTTTATTCTTGGTGTATTACCAGAAAATATATCAAAAATGATTTTAGCAGCTTATTCAGGATTTGCCTATCAGAGTGGTGAACAATGACTATGGTTTTCGATATTGCCACAACCCCCCCGAAAGCACTGGAGCAATAGGAGAAAGGGACAAAATGGAGTGTGTCAATGGAAAATCAAAAAAAGTCTTCAACTGGAAAAAGTATTCATGGAGATTACAATTATTATTTTTATTATTGTTGTTGTTGGGTCTTATGACTGCATGTGTGAAAATGAAAATCTGGGGACGTGGATGTGGAAAGAAGTGAAAATACCAGACCTCTGTAGCCCCCTCCTCAAATCTCTGACTGATGCTCGCAGCTACATTAGCCACAACTAGCACAACACACAAATGTCTGACAGAACTGTTGCTGTTTGAGTTTCTTTATGGCTAATGTAGCAAGTTTTCCTTTCCTTCTTTCTTGACAAGGAAGTGTGTGTGGGAATAAAAGATAATATCTCTTGTTCTGCTGCATCGATCTTGTTACAAGACACCACTCCCAGAACAGATGTTTTTATTCTATCAAGCTCTAACAGTATTTTGTTGTTTGTTCCCCCCTAAGTCTCTGAATTGAGGAAACGACTTGAAGGCATTACCATAAGCGCAAGTGACTTTGAAATGAACAGGTAAGAAGGTGATGATATGTGTATAAAAGCATTTTTTTAATAATGAGAATGTTGAGGAAGATAATTTGACCACTTCTTCTTTCCTGTCCATGTGTGTGTAGAAAGGAGCGTATCGCTCGGCGGTTGGAGGGGTCTCAAGGCCTAGCTTGGTGGCCAACAGGCTTCTAGGAGGAGGATACACCGAGATACACCAGGGCCTCTAACTCCCCAGAACTGTGGTGAGGGATGGACAGACCTGGTCATTTTCTGTCTCTTTTCTGTGCTTGTATGTGTATAACTGACTTGTGCCTCACTCCTGTCTCTCAGTTCCAGTCCAGCAGTATGAAGGATTCAAAGCCCAGATATGCAGCTTATGGCTCCAGAGCTTGTTGTCCAGAGTTCGCAGGCCTGATCCTCAGTCCTCCATCCACAGAGCCAATCCACAGTTCAGGCTCCACCACCAGCAGCCTGGAGTTGGAGTCCAAGGTCAACGAACGCTTTCTGGCCATAAGGCGGAACGGCCGCAGTTACTGAGCTATGGTGGTATCTCCTTAGATCAGAGCCAGGACTTGGACCAACTTTCGCCACACTCGCACCCGAACGAAATGGAGTGGGCTCAGAGAGGCAAACAGAGGGAGACTCTGGGGAAGAGGGGAGAGACACACACTGACTCTTTCACCTGTAGCCTGCCACCAGCCCAAGGCCGGGACGCGACAGCACCACAACAGACAGCCACACCGACCTGCTTGCTTAGATGGGTCAAGTGGATGGACTTATTCTCAGAAAGAGGAGAGGGCTGATGAACCTGGAGAATCAGCGAGGGCTGCTCCTCCTGAGCCACCATCCCCGCCCCCACATGGATGTGACATCATTGTCCTCAGCTGCCAGGGTGCCTGCCAGGACTATCCAGTCACAGGATGCCACCCAGTTCGCCGGGTTGAGCAGGCATTCTTCCCTCTCACCTATAAACATGGTGCCTCCTGAGACCTCTTCTATCGAGCAGCAGGCCCACAACATCCCCAGACAGGGGTGAGGGTTTAATGACCGTTCCTTTTTGGCCACTTTACTTTTTAATCCTTATTTATCCACCCAAGTAGTATCTCTCTCCCTAGTAATCTAAATCTTCCTCAGTAATCTAAACTAAAAAAAATAGAGAGAGAGATATTAAGTTGTTTCTGTAAAGTGGTCGTCTGGACCTGCCTCTATACTTGATATCTCATTAGCAGACCATTCCCTCCAAGGGTGCAGACCCCAGCTTCCTCTCAAATCCACACACACAGGGTACAAGCATGGTTTCCATGTGGGCCGGAACTCCTGCTGTATCATTCTCTTTAATAGATGGATTGCTGTGACAGCTATCCATCACACCGACTCCTCCCTCCATCTCTGTCTCCTGTCCCTCTTCTCATCCACACATGTCCAAGGTCATCCTGTTGGCAGGACTGTGGTTTTTATAGCAGGTCAGACAACCTGAACTCGCTCTGAACAACTACTGAGCGTGACCACTGAGACCTACAGCTGGGCTTGCAAAATACTCAGGCATATGAATACAAAATGTGTGTGTGTTATGCTTCTGTTCCAGAGGTTTCAGTTGATGTTCAGAATAGCAAATTGCCGTACTTTTAATTCCAGAAGGAACTCTGACTGGCCGAAGAGCGTTACTGAAGGACGATGTATTTCAAGGCTGTTTGGACGATAAACCATGAGCTCTGTAGCTGATCCCACATTCCCATTCGCGCTCACCAATGCTGACCAGAGCACAAGTTCATCCTTAAAGATGCACATCACACAGATTTTATTATAACCATGCACTGCCTGGTTATTATTATCCAAATAATTATTACCAGACAGTCTGTTATTAATCCATCAAAGTTTGAAGACTTGGTTCAGCTGACTACTGTACTGTACTAGCCATAGCTCATGCGGCAGCAATGCTGTCAGCTGGCGGACAAAGGACCGCGCAGTTGCCATGAGGCTCAAGATGGTCTGTATGGTAGTTATGTTAAAACTTGATTACCTGCCAGTTTGTCTGCACATATAATTAGTAAAAACACAAGAAAACCTGAAATAAATGCCCCAAAAACTAGTTTGAGTACTCTATTAATATTTTATTGGATGTTGCGTTTGCAGTAAGTATATTGACATTAACTGACTGCTGCAAACCTGACAGGGAGTGTTCAGCCACAGCAACAGGACAGTCAGTTTCTGGATTTAGTGAAATGGACCATGGGGAATACACAGAGGTTCACATAGAGGCCTCAAAGTTCATTTTTTATTCTATGGTACCCTACATGTTAGTTTGTCCTGGCACACACACACAGCCTGTGCACCTGAGAGATTAAACCAAAATTACACTCTCTTACTTTCCCCATCCACATGGTCAATACGGCTTATGTGATCTTCCCATAGTCCAAGTCCAGCTCTAAATTTTGACTATTACGGACTGTGGCTACAGACTACACTGACCTAATCAGGAACACATCAGTGCATGTAGACATCCACCTGTAGTACAAACAAACTGCACAGGCATTCACTGAGTTCATCTGCTCATTTATTACCACCGTTCACACTTTGCTGTAGCGATGTCAGTGTCTAATGTCACCTTAACTGAAATGATGGACAGAGCTACACAAATTACAACAAACTGGCAGCATTCAGCAAACGCTATTATCCTAGCACTTATAAAAGAGCTAGTGGTTTATTCTGAAGCAGATAAACTATTGTCAAAGCCAAAAATAAAGACTGAGTAGTACTGATTCTACATCTGACAGTCTGACATGCCTCATCTGTCTCTGCTCCTGTCTCCACTTTCCCACTCCCTCGGCCAGGTTTTAAAACTTAGCCAGTGTGTGTGTCTTGCAGGGTGTTGTGTTACTGGGCGCCCAGTGACTCCACGCTCAGATCTCTGACCCACAGCTGGGCCTGATCAAGACTAGTGAGGCCTGAGAGGAAAGAAGCAATAGAGAGCGTCCTTCACCTCTTCTCAGGGTATCTGTGGTCAAAATCCTCAGACAAGTCTGACACAAACTGTTAAACGTTAGGACTAGAGTTGTAAAACGTTGTGAATATATCATTTAAAACCATGTAATGAACTTGAGTTTCAAAGTTCACAAAAGCTCAAGCAGAAGAGGTCTACATGCTGGACCCATCAAAATGAACCCATGGAAAATCTGCCTTAACCTAATGTGCATAAGTACATTTTAAAAAAAAGAGAACCAATCCAAAGGGGGACCCAGCCTTAACTGTTCAGCTACCAGGCTGTCCATCCTACAGTTGTGATTATGATGTACCACGTGATCAGAGCTGTAGCTCACGGCGTTAAGATCCATTGGATCCACTTGTATTAAATATATCTAATCCCAGATCAGAGGAAGCGTGAGTATAATTTTGTATGTGGTCATATCTCTATCAGATTGGCAACCTTTTTGTCTTGTTGTCCTGGTTGCAATAAAAGACAATGTTTGATTTGAAATGCTTCTCCTCCTCTGAAGTTCTCTCATATCTCTCGCAAGACATTCTCCTTGATTTTACTGAAGTCTGCCCGTGCCTACGAAGCAGTTCAGGCTGTTTGTGTTTATTTAGCATCAGAGGACGAGGATGACTCATCTACTTTTTGGGCCTCAAAGAGTGAGATGGTATTTCCTCTGAAAATCTGCTGCAGTAGATAAGACCTCAGTTAGACAGTCCTGAATATGGAGAACCTTCTCTAAATACGGTGATGCATTGATAATATGTTAGCAAAAGTACAACAAGTAGTATTTTGTTTGTGGCTTACTGCTTTTCATTTAAACATTTAACAAGACTTCATTGTTCATATTTTATTGTGTGTTTTTAATGCCATGCCTGTTCCAAAACCATAATAATGATGAAAACCTCGCTAGGAAGTTGAACTTGTATTCTTAGTGAGGCCTACTGGTACAACGATTCTCACCTGGTCACGAATGTGAAGTCAGTGGTGTGTACGCAGCGTGTGTCTGTGTGTGCTCCAAGAAAAGAGCTGAACTCTTAATCCAGACTATTACCCACCCACTCAATCACTCACTCTCATGTCTCCTGCTTGGTTTCCATTGGTACAGTGTGAGGGCGATAGTGAGCACTGATTGGTTCCTCCAGACTGATGCTGAGGGCGACACCCACTCCCTCATCAACTGGCCCTCGAGGTACACCCAAGCTGGTTGTGTCTCCCCTCAGTTTCACCTGCCATGTTCCCATTCAGCTCAACTTACCAAAACCCATCAGCCCTTATGAGCAGTGCTTCTTAAACTGTGGGTCAGGACAGGACCAAACACTGTTGCCTTCAAAACTGAGACACTTTCCCCTTTTTCCAGTAATGTCATCTTTTAGGGTGAAGCTACATTTGCTCAGTTTGTATCCTAATGATGAGAAACACAAATGTTTAAGAATCTCGCTTTTGAGCTTCCAGAGTCAGCTGACACGCTTCATCCATCATCCTCCCCATCATCACAAGCCTCTGCCTTGCTTGGGACCATAACTTCATTTCTCATGCACATGTTAAGTGTTTAATTTAACTTCATGAAAACAAATGTTTAAAGGAACATGTTCCATTAAACCTACTAATGAAGGTTGTGATGTTCCAATATTGCCTTTTTTTTCAGGAGTAACCTGACCTTCATCAGTGACTAAAGGCTCAGGATTATAGCAGCATCTTCTCTGCTTTTTTTCAGTTCTGGTTTGGCTGGGTCATGAGTTTTGCACAATGCTAAATTAGCTATTACTATTACTATTACTAACTAATATTACAGTATGAGATACTTACTGTTAGATTCAGTGTCACTTATATCGATATTCTCTGGTGTCCATCAAAGATGAACATTCATAACACACTCTTTGCAACTTTAGATTTTGTATCATAACTACTCATTTAGAAATTTTCTGGGTTTTAGATTAACCAAGAGGCTAATCTGTACATCCACATTTACATTGCAGGAATTGTGAATAGCTAGTTATTTAAGTACTCAAGTTTGGTACCCAGGCCCAACATCAAACAGAAACAACTGCCCCTCACTATGTTGAAAGGTGTACACACAAAGATTGATCTAGATCAGAGGAAGTGTCTGTTTTATTAGACAACTCAAATAGTTTATCTTATGAGTTTAACAGACACCTCACCTGTTCCGTTGTACACATAAAGCATCCAGCCCTTGTTTCCCTTTGAAGAACGTGAGTTAGGGAGAGGTTTGGCGAGGGAGGAGGGCCCAGAGGAGCCTGGCTGGGAATGCTATAGAGCTCCCAGGTACTGCAGACACGCACTACACCCAGATTCCCCACACGCTAACACACAGACCTACCAGTCCCACCAGTCCCCTCACCATCATACTCCAGGCTCAGCTCACCCAACCCGGCAACCGAGAGGACAATAGTTGTTGGTTACCCTGTTACCTCCATGCAGCCCCTCAGTCCCACATCCGAGGCAGATCCACAGCAGGCCCTGAGGAGGAGGCTGAGGAGACAGAGGTGTGAAGACAGGCCCTCTATAGCAGGTTGCCCCAGAGATCCGCCAGAGGGGAGAGGAGCAATTGGTGACCCACGGAGAGGCAAGAGGACCTTGACAGGGCTACAAAAAACTCAACCAGGTGAGGCTGAGACAGAGACCTGCAAGAGAGAGAGGCAGGTGGGATGAAACAGAGTGCGCCTTATGCCTGGGTAAGCAGCAGAAAATAGGCACAGAGAGAGAGGGTTTTTTTTGACATCCATAAAGGTGGCACCAGCCCACATCCAGCCCAGAGGGCGCGGGCAGGCTCCAGGAAGCTCCACTCCAGCAACGCCTTGGGTCGCTTCAGTGTCAGATGTTGGGGATCCACAAGGCCCAGTCAGTGACTTGCAGCATCAGACCCACGCACTTCGAGGTCAGGCAGGTGAAGGTTTCAGTAACGGAGAGAGAGTCAACATGACACCCGGGTGTCTGTTGCCCAACTCAGACATTCCCATACGGAGAGTACCACCACCCTCCAACCAGCCGCAGGAATGAACTGTAGTGCAGCAAACCGCCACCGCTGCTTCTCACTGGCTACGGTTGTGGAACTCACGCTGATGCTTGTTACATAACATCGCCTGCTACTTGAATGACTAATACAATCCGTTCGATGAAGTTAACATCAAAGCACAATGATTCTACCGCAGTTTCAAATCTGAAATGGCATTCATGCATTAATCACCCAACACGCCTCCTTGTTTTTCACTATTGCACTGTGGGACTTGTCATTACTACCCGAGGCCAACACGTGCATGCTGTAACTGTCATTGTCGCATGGCCTTGCTCATACTGACGAAACCAGGGTGGACTGAATAGTCAAAATCTGTACCTCTGCTTTAAACAATTCCATTTTTGCTGCCCGGCCCCTCTCTAGGTCTCTCCTTACTACACTGTATTTTCTCTTTTGGGTACTTGTCTGTTGGTCTTCTCAGTGACCCTGGGCAGTGAGGCTGAGGTGGACTGTACTCACAGCATGCAGGCCCCTTGAGAGCTGGAGGGACAGGAAGTGAGGCCCTGCAGTATCTATCCGGGAGAGTGGCGGAAACATCTGTGAGAGGTTTAGACACAGCCCATCACTTGCTGAGCGGTAGACTGATAGGTACTGCCCCTGACTCAAGAATGTATGGCCAGAGTGAGGAATGCTGAAAAATGTCCACATGATCATGCATGTCAAAGAAAAATCATAACCCACGTTGATTTTATTACATTTGATGCACATAAGTGTTGATTCTAATCAGGTTTTTTGTGCATATACTGGATTAATCATAGTATGCTGTTTACAGTACATCAATAATAATAGTGTGTAAGTCTGGCACATTAATACCATGAGTTTGACCACTACCACAGGGCAATGGGCCTGACAGACACACACACGCACATGCAACGTAGTTTCCTCCTTGATTGTGCCTCACTCTAACAACATTAGCAAACAGGGAAGTTTAAATAAAGGTCCTCTGATTGGCTTTGCAGTGGTCATCACATGTAATTGCTACCAAGGAAGCATGAATTGGCCTTTGTTGGTAATCACCCGAGACCATGGAACTGAACAGACTTCTGTAATTCCGTCTAATTCTCCAACTTAGTCTGCTTTACTAGACTGTTTCCCTTTTTCATTTCTTCTAACACTCTCTGTCACGTTTCCAGCATACCAGGAACGACTGCTTCTCACTGCATCTCCTCACCTCTTATGTGCCCACAGTTTTCTCGTTCCTCGTTCCTGACTACTCACCACTCTTTAATATCACTGTGTTGTTGCACAGATATTAGGAGATTTTGCTGACTGTGTTTTTCTTTCTGCACTTTTAAAGGTCCTGTGTGAGTTCAGATTTTGCTTCCACTGAAGGTAAGTAGTTTTTTCTTTCCAAAACAGAAGAATAGAAGTAGAAGTAGAATATTTATTGTTGTATATAGTTGTCACTAGGATTTATTTCACCCAACAGATGCTCATCGCATGTAGTATATCAAATAAAGTAACCATGACAGTACTGGTAGCCTGTACTCAAGGTTGGTGAAATAATCTATTGGCGCCCGCTTTTAGTGGAATTCATCATGTGTTTTTGCTGATGTGACTTCAGTTGCAAATGTTCCACTGAACATTTACAACTGTAAACGTAAGGCAGTTTTTTTGGTGGCTAGTGAATCATAGCAAACTTTAATGATACATTTAGGTTCTTAAAGAGTAAGAATGTCACCAAAAACTGACTGACTTATAATCCACAGATACCAGCACAGCTCTCTGAGTAAATACAATTTCACCAGTCTTTTGTCTTGGAATGGGCTGAGTTGATGAGATCATGGTGATATGAAAAGCACCCAGTTAAGTTTATTCCATAGTGTTTCGGTGTTAGACAGATACTATTTTCAACCATTTAGTGGTCCCTGCTTTAACTGTATTCAACATTTGCCAGTGAAAACAGCACAATTGATGTGATTATCTGGAGCTTCACAAGTGTAGCCAGCCACAATGACGAAAATGTGACTTTCCAGTGGCTTTATATCAAAGCTCCAAGAATAGACACACGAGGGTGGAGGCCAACTGATCAAATCTCTTTTTAAGATCTATTTTTTTACAGTACAATATTTTGAAGTGAGCGAGAAATATTACTGGTGCTCATGCAGTAACAGCACAGTGCAGCTCCACTGAGGGTAGAACCAGCTCATCTGCTTCTGGCACACACTCCGCCAAGTACTTTTACTGACAAGACTAGAGGGAGAACCCAGCACAGCGAAGGCCAATCAAAGGAATAGTTGTTTGCTGATGTCATGTCATATGTCTCTGCAGAGAGTGTGTGTGTGCACACAGCAAAGTCTCTCGCACCTGTCTAGCTCTGGATAGTTTCCCCGATGACGCCAGTCATAGGTTTAGTGGTTTATCTTTGCTCCCGGCAATAAAACCAGATGGGGCTGGTGGTGGTAATAATGAAGCTAAACACAAAGAGGATATAAAGTACATTACACTTACAAATTGTTGCTTAGAAAAGTCTACTTTTATCACAGTAGATGTAGAATCTGGGAGCACTTTTGCACTTCGACAGTGCCCAAAGTTTCTCACAGTCAAAAGTCAACTCATATTATTGTAAATGTGATGCAATTGATTTTCCATCATTTTTAGTTTCTTTTTTTGAAGATCAGGTCTTCCCATCAAGTTTTACATTCTCATACTACACCTGAAGTTTTCAACTGACTTGTTTTAAAATGGGTACCCTGGAAAAGGGTCTTAAATATTTATTTGATGAATACGTACATAATATGACACCAATTGAAGATCCTTGTAGGAATCATGGACATGCGGCAGATTTAGAAAATAAAACAAATAGTGAGAACCCTCCTCTCACATCCTTTAATTTTGACTTGTAACACATGGCGATAAGAACGTTTCCTAAGTCCAGTTAACCCCAGTGACATCATCTGCTATGACATCATGGGGTTATTTTCTCATACTTGTGCTCCTTCACAGTGTCACAGATATAACTTTTTCACAGGCCATAAGTAGTACTCACCATGACAAGTAAACTTATATTTATGTGTAAAATGGTGGAGTTCCCCATTAACACCCCCTATTGTTTTATTTCCCCTTAAGTAGCCTTAAGGCTGGAAATAATATCTTATTCTGCCTCTGTCTGACAGTATCACACGTGTTCTGTGATGGCTAGTTGTAACATATTACCGAAATTATATCAAGTGAAATTCTCCAACCCAAGTCTCTGTGTTTTTGTCAAATGGAAGTATTCTAGGTATCTTGTACATAATTTATAACACATTTTTCCAAAATACAGCCTGCCATATTTGTATCTGTACAAACTTGGTAATCTTCTTTAGAAATTACAATAAAGACTTATGAGGTAGAATAATGTTGGACAGCATGAGTTTGTGATGACTGATCTACTAGGCCACTGCTTGTGAATGTCTGTTAAGATCATTCTGAACATCATTTTTTATGGAGAAGATCATCCAAAGTCTTTAATGTCCTAATGTCGTCTTCTCTCTCTGCCTCTCTGTAGCTGATGAAGAGAAGCTAGATGAACGGGCCAAGCTGAGCGTAGCAGCCAAACGTTCTCTCTTCAGGGTGAGCTTCAACTATCAGCTGTTTGTCTCATTTCTTCAGATTCTGTGCTGGTTCTGAACACCAAGGAGAAATGTGCTTCCAATCAAGGGTGCAAACTGACACTGTCTGATTTTCCTCTTTGTCCTCTCGTCACTGTGAGGATTTAGAGCTGACAACTTGTAAATACTCATGGTTTAGTTTCATCTCACTGGACCAGACAGAACATTTTAATGGAGAACATTTCACACCACATCTGTGAAGTTGACCCCAAACATGCTTTGTAGTCTTGGTTGCTTGAGATCAATAGATACTTAAACTGCCAGAAAGTTTTTTTTTCTCAATGTGCTCACTCATCTGTCTTTAGTCACTGTTATGCTGATTTCTTGAGCAGTTAATCTACTCCCATAACCAATTCAGTCACTTTCAATGCTAATATTCCCTTATTTAAGTCTGTGAAGCCCATGTCTCAACAACCATTCACTGTTGTCCCAACTCCACCAACTCCTCCAACGAGAGGAAAGTCTGCCCCCTAAATTATTAGGGGGCAGACTTTCCTCTCGTTGAGGTGAAATATTCTATTGACTTATGCTGATTTTCCATATTGTTTTCATCCAGGAACTGGAAAAGAGCATTGATGGTGGAGCTCCTAAGCTACGGTCCAGGAATGCAGCAGTGGACAGGAGACTAAGGCGGACACAAGACCGATCCAGAACTCAGCCAGTCACCACTGAGGAAGTAGTTATTGCCGCCACGTAAGTTTTTAAAACTTTGTTTTACTCTCTAGAAAGTAAGAAAACAAATGAACTAATCTCCACAACTATTCTTTTAGATTAAGCACACCTAATATGTCAGGGGTCAGTTCACCCAATTTACAAAAAATATGTTTTCTCATTTGCCTTTTTTGTGTCTTACCATCCACTTTATCTAGAATAATTGATGACAACAATTGATGACAGAGGCAGAAATCTCAGTCAGATATCTCTATAAAACCAAACCTATCCACATGGTTACACACTACTAGGAGTGTGAGATAGGACATTTTGAAATTAAATTTTGGTTTGAGCCACAGCCGTCCTTCTCTACACAGATGTATTCACTGTCTACCCTTCAACATGCTCTATACTCCTCTCCATTAGCTTGAACTGTTCTTTTTCTCAATCACCTAGTTCATTCCCTCTGTCACCTGTGTGTTTTCTCTGCCACCTGTATGTGTGTGTGTGGCTTTATCTCTCTCCTTGACCACTATAGCGTCCCCTCTCATGTGCCACAAACGGTGACTCCTCACACTGCTGTAGCACGCATCCCTAGCCCCACCCTAGTTTGCAGCACTGTCCCACCATACAGGTACACGACGTACGCGTGTGCACGGGTATGAATGCTCACACCAACCTGCAGTGTGTGACTAACATGTTTATTGGTTGCTGCTCATTCACCACGGCACAGTTTTGTTTTCAGAGTGGTATTCTCACAAGTAGGTTTTATCCCACAGGATATAAATGGATCTAAGTTCTCAGTAATGTAAAATAGTTTTTGATCTTCTGGTGCCCTCCTGTGTGATTGGAGGAAACTACATGACTGAATCACTAAATGATTCACAAAACTAGAAGGGTTTTTACTTATGTCATGGTTTTGTTTGTAGTGGGCATGACTCACACTGCCTGTGTAGCCCTTTTTTGCACTTTGTTTAAAACTTGGGTGTCACACAGCTCCACAATGCTTTGCCATGTAGCATGCCACTTACTAGCGTGCATGAGCTCCCTCCAAGCTTACCAGAAGTCTCCCTTTCTCCTACTTCTTTGTGTCTTGGGTGTCATCCTCCCCTCAGCCTACAGGCATCCTCACAGCAGAGTGCTGCTGCCAAGGAGCAGGCACGGGAGGCGCGGCTGGTGCAGGACGCACAGGAGGCCCAGGGCTCGAAGCCAATGTCCACAATGGAGGAAAAAGACCAGAGCAAGAGTCAGAGTCAGAGTCAGGAGGAGCCTGACCTCTGCACCCTCAGCTTGGCAGAAAAAATGGCGCTGTTCAACCGGCTGGCTCAGCCGCCAACCAGAGTGACCCGCACCAGAGGGGACACACGCCAACGCAGGGCCAACGCTCGCTACCAGACTCAACCAATCACACTGGGAGATATGGAGCAGGTAGGGGAGGAGCAGGACAATGTGCAGTTTATCCAGTAGAATAACAGTATTCTCTAACCACATTTTCTTTTTTCTTTTTTTTTTTTTTAAAGAAAACACAGGTACAAAAATCATCAAATTTAAGTTAAATTTATATCATCAAAATCCAAAATTTGTCTCTTACATTCTTTAAAAAGCATCCTCTACCTGTAGACCCTAAATTAAGATCAGGAAAAACTTCATAAAGCAAAATAAAACAAAAAAAGAAAAATGCAGCTGGGAAAAATGAGAATCTTCACAAAGAGCAGCAGTGGAGGTATCCCTTTTCCAGGATGGATAGACATGTGATAGGTGCCATATATACACCTTTGAACTTTAGGTGGGGACAGAACATTGTGAGCGGTAACTCATGGTAAGGATCTGAAGGGACTGTACTCAGTATACAGACTGTGGAGATTGGAGATGTAAGCTTATACCACTTCTTTATTTTACTGGTAACCAGTGCAGGGAGGTCAGTGCAGGGATGATTTCACTTGTTGGTACCAGTGAGGAGCCTTGCTGCTCCAGGGGAGACAATGATGACTAACTCCACATAAAGGGAGTTAAAATAGTCGAGAGCTGAACAGCCAAAAACATGTGACTAAATAATCTCCAGAAGTAAGAAAGGAGTTTAATTTGGCAATATATCTGATGTGAAACAGCTACTACTAATAGTTTGGTTTTGTTTGTCGGATATAAAGTACATAACGTATATTATTATTAAACAAATATCAAGCCAAAGAGTTTCAGGCACTTCATCTATTCCATTAATCAAAATGGAAAATACATGAACCAAGTATTGTAGCATGTGCGTATTTCTGCTCCAGGAGTCCTCAGACATAGACATCAGGGATGAACCGGAGCTCAGTGACAGCCCAGTAGAGCACCTACAAGTAAGGTTCCTCTGAACAATCACCATGCATTTGCCTGAGACACTGGAGGCTGACACACCTGGAGCACCCTGCTCAGAAATGGCCTTACATTTCTGTAAACATCATGGCTTCTCATTTTTGGCCCATGTGTATGTTGTGTGATTTCATTATGAATGTACAGTGCATGGCCTCGCTTCTGATAAAGGTCTGACTCAGCTATTCATCATCCCACAGTGTCAATAAAGAGGCTGTGATGTGTGGATGGATGACGCTAACGGCCATATTTCAGCAAGGCTGAGGGCTTGAAAGACGCTTCTGTGGCACATGAGAGAACAAAAGTAGTTCAGCTCTTGTTCACCGCCACATGGACTGAAAGCAGCTGTTTGTCGTGAGCTCACTCGAAACTAGGAACAGTTTTCAGGGAGATGAAAAGAAAAGAAAGAAAAAGAAGTTAAAGGATTTTGCTCAAGTTTTCTCAACAGTTTTGTACATTCCATGGATGTTTACTGTTGTTGCTCATTTGTTGCTCAGCAAAAATATAAGGTTTGTTCTTCACGTTAAAATTTTAACGTTATAAGAGAGTGTGTCTTTTTGGCTACAGCTGGTTGCATTGTGCGTGGGGAGTGGGTGGGTGTTGCTGGCATGGCTTTGTGATGTGGGCTGCAACTGACCGGCCAGATAGGCGGCTGCCCTTTTGATGCTCAGGAAGTGCAGTGAGTCAGGCAGGCGGTGATTAGTCAGCGTGATTCCCTTTATTTTGTGTGTGTGTGCACTTTGCCCGGCCTGTTTCTCAGCCTCTGTGGCAAACTGACCCACTTCTTTCTTTGTCTGTCTCTTTCTACCTCTCTGTTACATAGCTTCAAAATGGTACAGGCTCTCGGTTCGGACACCTCCCCTCTTCATCGTCCTCCTCTGCGCTGAGAGCAGGAGGCACCGTATCCACTGACCATGCTGGAGACATCCACATAACCAGAGCACCTGCCCAGGTCGAAAACCTCCCTCCCAGTTCTGACAGGTCCCTACCCCCTCGCCATCCAGACGACCCGGCCTGGAGGTCCCAGGACCACCAGAGGTACCGAAACTTACCCCAGAGAGAGGACGGAGCTGATCTGGGAGGAGGGAAAAGGAAGCTGCCCTCTCCTGAGGGAGCGGTCAGGCAGGCCGCTCTGCCCCAGCCCCAGACTGGAAGAGAGAGGAGTGGGGAGGTGGAAGAGGTGGAGGAGGTGGAGCAGCAGCTGTCCAGAGGGAGGGGAGAGGGGGCCGTGCAGAGCTCAGAGAGCCACATGCCTCTGGAGAGGCAGGAGCAGAGGGGTTATCTGAGGGGGGAAGGACACTACCCTGACAGCCAGAGGAGCAGGGCCATCAGTGGAGGTAGGAAGCAGACAGGGGAAAGCATATTTGATCTTTTTATGCTTCCTTCATATTACAGAACTACTCCTTTGTTGTTGGAGAGTTTTACCTTTTTTCCTTTCTATATCCACCATGACAACACCAGGCTTTGACACAAGAGAAAATAACACCAGTCAGTTTTTTTCTCTGTGTACAGATGTAGTCGCTGGTGAAAGTCATTGCAGTCCTACATGTATTTTTAATATTCATTTTTCAAATAAATGCTATACTTTACCTTTATGTGCAAGAAGAGATGTTTGAAAAAATTTGGTTTTTCATTAATTTTATCCACAAAAGAGTATCAAGAATTTTTTTATAAGTGGCTGTGGATTTAACTGAATCCTTTTTAAAAACAACAAAAGTGATTTTTCCAGGAGAATGAGGCAGGCTTTAAATATTTAAAGAGCAAATTATAGGACTAAATGGTATCTGGTAACTCTGGTATCAATTTCAGTCAACAACCATTTCTCACTCAGCTTCATTTCCTGTGTCTCTGTCAGGTTGTGGTTTTCAGGTTTCCTTTTTGACTGAGCAGCAGTGACTTTGAACCAGACGTGTCGATTGTATCAGAGAGCACAGAAATCAGTTTCATGCACACCAAAGAAAATCTGCCATCGTCTGTTGGTGGAGTGAGGACACAGTGGTAGGGCAGTATGGGTGCACAGACAAAGAGCAGGCAGTAGTGCATCGACAAGAGAGTACCAGTGTTTTTTATAAAGCAGCGTGGGTTATTTGATTAGGGCTGTGATAGGACGTTTAAAGCTGTGAAAAGTGTCTGCGCTGCTTCTCACCAGCCGATGAAAGCCTCTTGGTAAGCATGAAATATGTTCACTCCCACGCTAGATTTGCTGCTGAGTTTGCACTGTGAGAGGAATGACTGTACTTCTATGTGAACCCCTGTAGTCATGGAATTTTGGGAATACTGTGTTATTGAACGGGGTGTATCTTAGACAGTTTGATAAATAGATCATTTCCAGAATGTATTTTAAAAGTTCTTTGTCTTCATTTAAGTCATTGCTAAGCATACCGTCCAGACCACCATGGAAACCTTGTCAGCATCTATGTAGCTGCTGTCAAGTTATTGATTCTACTCACCCCTTTGTGTGTGCACTTGTCTGCTTGTGCTCGCAGAGCTGCTGGAGTCCACTGTGGTAACATCCAGAGCAGCATCTGGTTCACCCGGGACGGTGTGTCAGCCTCCAGCAGCAGATTCACACACTGACAACAGCGGACATATAACCTGCCTGGTTCAGCCTGAGCAAGAAGAGGAAGTGAGCGACATGACGGCCAGACACATGTCCATCAAAGAGAGGTGAGACCGATCAACTGTTAATTGTTTTTGGCTTGAAGTGGGTGGAGCTTTCCCAAGTACGGTTAAACTTCTCATTTAATCTGAATGCTATTCACATCAGCTTGACTTAAAAAAGATACTCACACTGAATATACTTTTGGATCACATGGTCATTAAATATATCCAACAAAATTAAGGCTGACGAAGAGAAAAATCCCTTTCATTCTCTGCTCAAATGTGGGTTAGATGGAGGCAGAAAATGAGATCATGAGGACAAAACAGAGTGAGTTAATGGGTTATTGGAGGTTTTTATTTTCAGCCACTGCTGGGCTATGGAATAAAACATCAGGATATAGAATAGATGGAATGGACATTTACATTCACACTGAAGCTCTTGAATGCTACTTAACATTAATACATGAGGCTACAAAAGCTAATTTGATGAGATAGGTAGATATCTTCATGAGATAATCCTGTATGCCCTCATTAGAGAACAATGATGAAGCACTTTTTAACACCACAGATCAAGCTTCCTGCTGTAGGTTGGCACTTCAGATCAACAGATCAGTCATAGTCAGTTATATTTTTCTGACAGAAAGAAGTACAAAGTTTAAGTAATGATACTGTTTGTACTCAGCTTTACTGTAGCTCATTGCTAATGCTGGCGATGTACTGTACAGTGTTTTTGTTACTGACCACAAATCCCAAAAACCAAAACCAGCAGTGTGTTGGTTCATCTCTCAGTACTTGCCCACCTCCCTGACCTGTCTCCTTTCAGCACCAAGCCTAATGTTTCTACTGAAGACACAAATAGAAAACCTATCACTAATATGTATATTTGTGTTTGAAAAAAGTGAATTAATTTCCCAGACCAGCTGAACTCTGTAGTTTTTAGCAAACATTAATCAAACAGGAGGAAATAGTACATTTGTTGGGGACTGTTTTCAGCTGTGGATTAATACACATTTGTTGCACAGGTGAGTATTTCCAGCAGCAGGGTGTGTGTTCATGGTGAGGCCCAGTACAGGATTCCCCAACACATGAAACAATTACATAAGTCCAGTTATGTCACACTGTGTGAGCAGGCACAGTCTTCTGGTCTGACTGACACACGGGGCAGCATTCACACTCTAAATTGATTGATGACATAATGGGATTACATTTAAACTGGTGTTAAAGTGTGTGTGTTCTCTGTTCCAGTCTGCTTGTCGTACTCTACATCACATCTCATGCGTTTTTCTTCACTCTAGGCAGTCTTTGAGTCTTTCCCAATTTCAAAGCCTTTTTCTGGAGTCAGGATCTGTATCCCCAGTTACAGCTGGTGACATCTATTCAGTGTTACTTTCAGTCTGTTTTTGACATTGTGGAGAAGCCCCTGGGGCAGAACAGGACTTTCCCTCACTGGGTCACAGAGGGGTGGTTGTATGAAGGGCAGAGGGTGCTGCCAACACCCTGACCCCTCCCCTGTGGGTCTTGTCTGCTCCCCATTTAGAGATGAGAGCACAATAACTGTGAACCTCTGTTCTTGTCACACTATTGTATACTTCAGTTTGTGATTCTATAGGCATCCATGTGCATTATATGTAATCCCAGTTTTTCACACCTTCTTATTTAAAAGACTGCAAGTCCAAAAAGTGATTTTATATCACTGTTTGTCATATAGCCCACTTCCCTCATTGTTTTGTTGAAATGTACTTTTGCTAAAATAAAACCCAGCTCCAGTTAACACTGACTGACGTCTCTAAGTGATGTTTATGTCTAATTGTACTTTAGCTGTCACCAGTCTGTTTATCTGGATCCAATATAGCTTCCGCCAGAGCTATATAGTATTTCTAACTGTGCCTGCTAAATGACACACTGGCTGCCTCTGTTTAGTATTTGTTTTTTTTTTTGCAAACTGTCCTGTCCTGTCCCTGTTATTTGTCAGCTGCAGTGTTGTGACAGCAAGGCTGAGGGTTTACTGCATGCTAACATTATGCAGTAGACTGTATGTCTTCATTTCATGCACTGTTCTATCTGCTTAATGTACAGACATTAGATCATTTCGGTTTCCTTAAGTGAGTTTCATACCTGTTCTAGTGTAACAACAAACAACAATGATAAATACTGAAATGTTGACAGTGGTGTGGTGTTAATGTCAGATAGAACCCATGAAAAATATGGTTTGCAAAGATAAGCTTTTCAATGTGCCATCGTGGTAAATATAAAGTTGTGGTTGTTAAAAGATTTTCAACTTACTTACTTATTGAATTATTGTTTTCAACTAAATCATAAGTAACTTATTTTTGGGTAGTTTTTACCCACATTTTTGGTCCTGAGTCATGTGAATCAGGTTTTGAGTCCAGTCCAACAGTGTCTCTGTAACACACTGCATCTCACACCGTCTTGCTTAAACACACTGAATGTTATTTTCTTCTTAACTTTTCCCCACATTCTGCCTCTCTCTCTCCCCAGGGTTGCCTTGTTGAAGAAGAGCGGTGAGGAGGACTGGAGGAATAGGATCAATAAGAAGCAGGATGCTGTGAGGGTTGCCGTGGGCGAGCAGCACGCTCAGCTCTGGGAGGTGGAGCAGAGCCTCAAGAAGAAGGTAACCATCTGACCTGCACACTCACTCCTGACCCAACACAACAGACACACCTGAGACAGCCAGTCTGCCTGTGACTGTTATGTCTGTCATGTCTGTTGCATTGTGTTTTTCATGCAGTCATGGCTATGCTGCATTCGTGTCATGTTAAAAGGATGGTAGAGAGTCCTACTACAACTTCTTCCTACTTATTAGAAGCAATCAAATTGTGCTTCAAATTCCCATAATGGTATCTTCAAACAAGTTCAAACACATAAAGATCTCCAGGGAACCGCTTTCAACTGTCACTCCAGTACTTAATGCCCATGAGACTTGAATGCAGCACTAATAAAGTGGCAGCAACATGCCACTTATGTTTCAGTGATTTGATTTGATCCACAGTGTCACATCATGACAGCAAGTATTTCCTGTATCGGCCTCTGAAGTCAGGCTCTTCATTAGACAGAGCTTTGAGGATGTTTTTGATCTTCTTTTGCTGACATATAACTGTGAAGTCAAAGACATATGAGAGAGCTGACAGCCATTAAATAATCAGTTCTGCAGAGTAAACGTAAGAATGTAGGATATCTCTAAACAGAGAGGTTGTGTATTGTCCATGTTTGTGTCTTTTGATCTCTTTGACTCTTTCTTCTCTTCTGTCTCATAAACTGCATTTGCATGTTTTTGTGCTTGAACTGTATCAGTAGTTCATATACATTTTACATTATTATACATTATACATTTCAGTCATGACAATAGTTTACAGTAGTATCTGGATCATTTACACATATCATTATATCATAGTGCACACTGTTTTTATTCTATAGATATAGAAATGTATGACTGCCAATATTTAAGAGAATAATTCAGTCATTTGAAATTGAATTTTCTAATTGTGTGCATATGGCATACAACATTAAAAAATAAGAGTACATTTTAAAAAATAAAATAAATTAGTTACAATTCAAAATGTATGATTATTGCCAAAATGATGGCAAACAATTTCCAGCATAGCACTGCAGTATAAATAATGAAATACAATGTGAAATGGATTTTCTGTGTTCAAATTGGCTAATAATGTGCAGCCTAAACTTGAAAATGAAACCACAGACTGTATGAATAATGAAGATGGACTTTTTCATAATCCAATCTTCTTTTGTGAAATCAACCATTTTAATTTTCATTATAGACAAGTGTCATTCATCAGTGAAAGTCATACATCATGCAAACTCTGATGGAAAATTCATTTAAATTCGATGAAATTGTTTCATTTTAATAGTAGCAACCATAGACTGCCATCCATATTGTACAAGCTTAATACAATTAAACAAAAACTTAAGTTTATTTGTTACAGTTGTTTTGATCAGAGTTGATCAGGATTAGAGTACATACAGCTGAATCTGAAAGCCCAGCTTTGCCTAAATTCCACAAATATTGAAATGCAAAGTCTATTTTTTCTCAGAGAAAGGTTACTTTGCATTTTTAAAACAACAACTGTCTGATTAACTGTTAGGAGTCAGTGACAGTAATGACTAACTGTCTGGTGTGATGTAGCCTCTGTATTTTATCATGCCTGGCTTCAACCTTTCTCTCCAGTGAACTGCATGTTACATGTAACCTTTCATTTTTCTGTTTGCCTTTGTCTCTGTTTGCATGTCCTTTACCTTTAAAAGAAAATAAACATCATTTCATCCTCTGCATGTTGAGTGCGTTTCTGTGTCCACCTCCTCTGTGTGTTTTTGAAGGGAGGGGTTGGGTGGGAGTGGGACGGTACATGTACCTCTCTGTTTAGACATATTCATAACAGCTACCCTCTACGGCTGTTTTTGTTTCCAGCTGCTTATCAGGGTTTGTTCAGCTCGGCGCAGCAGCTCTGTCTGTACACAGTCTGATTTCAGGTTTTCAGTTCATTTCAGGTCAGGAAGAGCCTTGTCTGGATTTTTTTCTACAAAACACATGATGTTTTAATCAAATCAGGAAAAATAAATACTTTTTTGACCAAGTTCAAGAGAGGTCAAGGGTGAGGCCAGCTGATGTTGTTCATCTTGTTTCCATCCCCCTATTCATCAGAGCCAGTGGACACAATTCAATCAGGTTCCTGTTGTAAATCAAAGAAGAGCTTCACTAAAGATGAGGCAGATACAAAACTGAGCAGAGTCAAACAAAAGTCAACAACAGAGTACCCAATTGTTTCAAACAAGGACATGGTTTTTGATGGAAGTCACACCACATGTAATGTAGTCTTCACATTTTCCGCAAAAGTAAGTATGTAGCTGTTTAAAGGGCCTTAAAATGAAAGGATCAGCTCAGAAAGATCAAAGATGTTTTCATGTGATTTGGCCGCGGTATTTTTTTCGGGACAACACAACGTTCAGAAAACATGTCCCTTCTCACCTGCGGTTGCTTGTCTGTAGGACGATGAAGCACTGATGATGATCGATGAGTTTGCTGTGTCCGACCAGCTATGGGTAAGGCCAGTGTGCAAGGCCAGAATCTCACACACACACACACACACACACTGGTGTTTATTAAGTGCATTTAAATTGGATTAGTGATCTAAATTTTACATCCTTAACTGAATTTCCTGGCTGCTAACACGCTGTCCTGATAAATACACCATTGTTGTTTGTGAGTGTGTGAATGTGTGTGTACATGTGGTGGTATTGGTGGTGGTTCTCTGTGTGGGTGTTTCCCCTTTATATTCATGGTGATGGTGTCGTACTTATGGTGTGTGCTTCTCTAATTCACCCCAGCTGTGCCCCAGCTCATTGGCTGTCAGAGTTGTGACCGTGTCAAGGTTTTCTCTCACAGTCTCACACACTGTGGATGTGTTTTCTGTGTGTGTTTTTATGAGTGTTTCAAGTTTTACATTTGATTCTAAAATCAAACCATTATTTGTCTTTAATCAACATAACGTTACTGGAGATATTTATTGGTATTTTGAACTGTGTATGAAAGCTAGAGTAGGACTGTGATCATCCCTCTTCTAAAACCATGCAAAGGCCTTTAATTCAGTTTGGCACACCTTTCTGCTCTTCTTCCTACTTCCTCTCCGTTCCTACCACAGCTCTGTAGTTACCACTGAGGTCATGTCCATTGTAATATTTCCATGAATGCAGGCGTGTAATAAGATGAATGAGCTAAATCAGTTAATAGAGAGTAGGTGGTGAACATAGTGGAGCATTTAGCAGCTAAATAGCCAGTTCTCAGGAGGCTTACATTTATCAGGTGGCCGGAAACATGACTCAGAATGAAGGATAATGTTGCTCCATGTCTAACTAGGCAACTAATTGCTAAAACATTTGCCATTTTGTTGCCCACAAGTGGACAAAAAGTAATGTGAGCAAGGTACAGGAGGTTTTAAAGCAACATTTAGACCATAACTGTAAAAACTGAAGCAGAACAGGCTAGAATATCTTGACTAGTATGGGTCATGCTTCAAAAACAATAAATGCTACACTTTCAATAATGAAACTCAATAGTGTCTTTCATTAGACCCTTGCTGCCTCATAAACACGCACATCTCTCAAACTCCACACCCTCAGTTTGTAACAGACTTTCTGTTAAAAATCTGTCTGAGATAACCTCAGTGATATTGTTAAAGGTTATTTCTTCAGACTTGACAAAGCCTCTTGTTTTCACAGCTGTTCCACTCTAAACATTACTAGTAAACTGAGCTTCATGTTTAAAATCAGTGGAGTGACCCTTTAAAAAAAACTGAACAATCTTGGGGTTTCTCTGTGGCAGTGTTTTCCCCATGACCTCAGTATTCCTAAAATCCTGGCCATGAATCTATAGCTGCTGTACTCTTGGTGATGGTGTGTGTGTTTCCTCCACCTGTGGCCTTTATAGGAGCCAGTCTTTGCCTCTACTTTCTCTCCTGAGCCTCCTTTCCATACCTCTTCCCCTGATGAGTCAGCCAGTCAGGTACGAAGTTACACCAGGTCTTTCTGACTGAATCGCTTGCTCCTCGCTTGCCTGCCCACCCCCCCTCCTACATCACTAAGCTCTAAAATACACAAATCACAAACCACATTTTTTGACTGGCAGCTTAATTATTAGATTTTAACTCACTCCTTGAGAGAGAGAATCTGTAAAATACCATGTACATAGAGCAAGGCTTATCAAAGTTCAGCCATTCCTGTGTGATTGATAGTTTCATCACAAATACTACACTATATTTGAGTCCTCCTATTCTTTCAGTTGCAGCCGTGCTGGCATGGCTATTTTAGCCAGAACACAGTATGATCACTAATGCTCTGCAGCCCTTCACAGCCACCTCACCCCTGTTGATGCCACCAAATATTCATTCCCGTCCCAAAGCTTCATCACTTCATCATTGCCTGTGACACAGCATGGCAGCCCCTGCAGCTTCTAGCTATCTTATTTCTTTCATCCTCAAAACCCTCATCCTTTCTTACTTTCCTCATCCCCTCCTCTGGTTGTGAAGGCCACCAGATCTCCCAGACCCGTGCAGGTGGATGAGAGACACCCCTGGAGACGGAAGGTGACTCACCCAGCTGTGTCAATACTGTATACTCTTGAAAATACCCCCCGCCCCCCAGCACCTACTCCCTAGTGGCAGCCTTGGCACATACACTGAGTAAAGTGTCTCAAACTTTACACCAAATGAGTCACAGTAATGTTGGTTACTAAAAGATATTGTTTGCTGTTGTCCCTTCAGTTAATTTTAACTACACAAGAGACACTAAAATATGGTTCCTGGAATGCATCAAACATCACAAATTGAGGCTATATTACAGTGTACAGGTACTCTAGGGTGGACTATTCCTTCAACTCTCTGTCTGTCCAAAGTAAGTGACTGCAACTTCTCTTCACTGTCTTCTTAGAGAATAGCTGAGGCTGAGATGGAGAGCCAGAGGATTGAGGCTCACATGTCCATCCAGGAGAGGAAACAGCTGATAGTGGCCCAAGAAGAGGCCTGGAAGACCACAGGCCACGGAGCCGCCAACGACTCCACCCAGTTCACTGTGGCTGCACGCATGGTGAAGAAAGGTTAGAGGGCAGACTGAACACACATACTTTCTCCGCAATTCTCTGTCTCCATCTCTTGGAAGCGTATGCACTCACGCTGAAATGCATTCAGTCTTTCCACCACAGAGAGGTAATTCCACAGCACAGTCCCAGCTCCCTGCCCTGAATCCTCCAAAGCCCCCTTCTCAATGAGCAGCTTGGGGGAAATGATTCTCCTTTTCCCTCCATTAGGCCCAAACACATCAGGCCAGAGTAGCTGCTCTGAGGCCTCTGCTCAGGCAGAAGATGATTTAATGGTTGGAGTTTTTCCCCATTAGCTCTGGACCCGGTCAGAGGTGGGGGCAGTTAATGGAAGGTTTAATTTGTGTTTTGGGGGAATTGGTGGGGTTTGCCAGATTATGGCTAATGGTGAATGATATGGGAAGGATCCACATGAGAAACAATGGTTCTGGTTTTTTCCCAAGCATCGCAGAGAGTTCTACAGTTGTGACTGCCTGTTAGGTTCATGTTTGCATCTACAATTTCCAGTGATTGTTTATTACTGTTTAGCTGAAGAATTCATCTACTTCTGCTTATTCATTCTAACCAGTGTAACCATGTCTTGCTGTTGCCTGCCTGTGTTCGTTCATCAGGGTTGGCCTCCCCCACTGCCCTCCAGTCTCCAGTGCTATCCAAACCTAAGAATAGCAGCCTTGCCATCTCTAAACCACAAGAAGGTCAGTCCTTCCCTGCTGTCTCACTCATCTATTCTACTGTACATTATTTTATAACTATTTGACATGTTATTTTCTGCCTCTCTACACTCTCCTGGTATGTCATATTGCTATCATGTAGAGCCATTGAGTTTTAGCTGGATTGTTGCAGACTGGAGAGTTCAGCTCTAATCTGATTTAGACTTAATGACATGACTTTGTTACATCCTCAGCTGTCACCAGACACACATTTTCCAAAACAAATTCTACATACAATGAACTAACTGAAATCTTGTCTTGAAATGACTTGGTTTCCTGTGTTAAGTGATTTCAGATTCTGAGCCATTGAGTTGACAGTTTGTCCACTGGTGTTAGATTGACAGTTTTTGAATGTGTGCTGAGTCAGATCTTATTTGGACACTGTGTAACTTATTGCCTTTGCTTCTCTTTCAAAAGACATGGAGGAGATTTCTGATATTGAAGGTGTATCCCTACTTTATTTGTGTGTTGCACTGTATGCACAATTCATCATTATCACCAAAACCACCAATATCATCAACACTAATGTGCTGATGTTGCTGTGAGACGTCTATTAGGTTACAAAGCCTAATAGAATGTAAATCATGGGATAGTGTTAAATAAATATGCATGAGTCTGAGGAAGAAGTCATATTCAATGGCTGTTGACTATGAAATGCTCTGTTCACATTAACTCCATTGTAATTGTATGTAACTGTTCATCATGCTCAGTCATTGTTGAAACAACAACAGCATCAAAGACAAGTGTGACTCTACAAACAACAGACCCTCAGACTGCCTGCCTGCTCAGAGATGAGATCTGTGCTAAAATGAAACACAATGTAAATTTATGGCTCTAACAGCTGTGTGTGTGTGTGTGTGTGTGTGTGTGTGTGTGTGGTTGTGCAGAGATCAAGGCCATCCCAGATCTGAACCTGGAGTCAGACAGGAAGCTGGATAAGCTGGAGTCATTTCTAGGCAAGCTCAACAGTAAAGGTCAGTCCTGTTCAGCATGCAGTCTACAAGTTCATCATGTCTCAGCTCGACACCATAACTGGTCACTGAGTCTGGAAACAAGACCATTACACTGTTCCAGTAATACAAAATGGAATTCATATCTCATTCTTATCTGATGTATAACTGAGACTAATGACTGACACTCAGATGTATTTTACCAGGCCGATATTGCATGTATCTAGTATTTTCCCACTTTAAGTCATGATCTGTAAGATTTCAGTCCTGGTTGTTTTGGCTTAATCATTAAGTTAATCATTAATCATTAGTTTGTTCAATAAACCTGGAAACACTGTGAAAAATCCCATTTTAAGCTGTGGAGGAGATTCCTCTCTTATCAGATCAGTCTATATATTTTCCCCCTTTCAGTGCAACTGTGACAAAAAATTTAGAAATTTAAAAGATGTAGAGAAGATTTTAAAGATTTAGAAAAACAAAAATGTAGCATGTGAGCAAGTATGGATTAAACAAGAGTCACAACTTAGTCTCATGTCATTCCATACTTCACAGTGTTCATCATGATGGTCTTTAATTTAGGCTTCAACAACAAATTAAGTTTTTAAAACTATCAGCGATGCTGCCTGAGAGGAAAAAAACTCTTTTTCCAATACATCAATACTTCTTAACCTAATGCTCTCTCTCATACATCAGATACCAAATACCATGCAGTTACTGTGGCCATTGTGTATGTGTTATGGAACATTTACATAATAGACACTTTTGTCAAAAAAGCTCTGTTCAAAATGATGTGTACTGATGTGTAAACAGGCTTTGAGTGGCTACTCTGTTAAAAATGCAACAGAAGTGGGGAAGTCAACAACAGCTGCACTTCACTGTGTCTCCTGCATTACATGAAATGCTCACGCACCAGCTTTGGTCTTCCACATTATGTCCAGTACATACATCTGTCATTTGGTTGTTTGTAGATAATTTGAAGTCAGAAAAAGACACATCCTGCCAGTAACATTGACAGGAACCGATAGTGTCAAAAATGAGTTTCATGATTTTAAACTTCCTTAATGCATGCATAGAAGTACAGCTTTTACTAGCTTTTTTGTAAAGTTGAAGAAAAATTACAATGTAAATTAAAAATATAAAAAAATATTTGCACAAGTTTTGACAAATAGTCTAGTTGCAACTTAAATGAATTCTAGATAATGTATGATCCTAACCCAGCTATGTCTTATTTTCCCAGTGTCTGGACTGCCAGCAGCTACCATCACAGTGACAGAGAAGAAGGTAAAGGAAGTGATGACCCTCGAAGATGAAACGTTCTCTAAGTTCTACCGCCATGTGGAGGAGCTCCCCTCCATCACCAACAAGGTGGAGATAGATGAAGACTTTGATGCCATCTTCGGTCCCCAGGAGCCAAAGTAAGCTCTCACTGCCAGAGGTCAATTTTAAGTAATAACCCTGACTTAATCCATCAGTATGAGACTCTTTCCTGTTAATCGTGACCCTTCACCTCTGACCCCCTCCCAGGCTGACCTCGGAAATGGTGCAGCACAAGCGAGCGGTGCGCCCGGCACGTAACGTCCAGTCGTCCAGGAACCCTCTGAAGATGCTCGCTGCCAGGGAGGACATCAGACATGAGTACACAGAGCAGAGGCTCAATGTGGGCCTGCTGGAGAGCAAGAGGATGAAGGCTGAGAAGAGTGAGTGAGAATGGATGAGGAGCTGGAGAATACATGAGATGAAACTACTCAGGGATACAACTTGTGACAAACCACTTTGTCACATATCAGTTAGTTCTAAATTTGCACAATTAAACTCCAAATACAATTCTTCATGTTGCAGTATTAAATCTTCAGTGTTTTCAAGTGAAATTTGTACATTATCAGTCTCTTGAATTTGTGTAAGGCATCAAATTCTTCTCATGAATTAATATCCAATCTTGGCCAATTACATAGGAATTTCACATTTTAATAGAGAGCAGTAAATGTTTGTCTGTGGTTTTGTTTCTCCTTTATGTCAGTTGTAAAAACTTGCTGAACATGGTAAATGCATGAGCTTTGATAGATGCTGCAGAAGTGCAATGACAAGTATCTCTACCTTCTTGTCATGAGCTGTAATCCTGTAATCACCTACTGCAATAAATGTCCGGCTTTGTCTCGTCTTAATGATATTGGCTAAGATGTATTGACATATTGACATCCAGTGTTTGAAACAAAAAGGCTCAGAGCAACAGCAGAACCAACATTACCAATATTATGCAACTTATAAATAGTCTTTCCAGGCTGTGAATTAACCCACTCAAGCTACTTTGGGACATGGAACTGACCCACTTCTAACACCAGATCTGGGACTGGAGTCAGTTTCCTGTAATTGTGCAGAGTAGTCCTCAAAATCTGAGTGTTGTTTTTGAGCTGCACGTGGTCAGAGTGACGTCAGAGGACCCACAAAGTCAAAGTCATGTAACTTCACTAACACTGGAACTGTCTCTGGAGTATTTGTTGCTGACATATAAAGACCTTCATTGTCACGCTTGAAAGATCATGTGTGTCTGGCTTTTGTTTCTTTACTTTTATATGTGTTATGACCTTTCTCTCTGTCACATGCCCCCCACCCCCACCTGTGTTCTGTTCTGTTCAATGCAGTGAATAAGAACTCGGGTTTCTCTGAGGTGGCTCTGGCTGGTCTCGCCAGCAAGGAGAACTTCAGCAGTGTCAACCTGCGCAGCGTCAACATCTCGGAGCAGATGTCCAACAACAGTGCTGTGCCCTACAAAAAACTCATGCTCTTGCAGGTCAAAGGTCAGTTGAATGAACAGGCTTCCTCAACCACACACAAACAGGTGCACCTGCACTCACAATAGGATATTATATCATCTGTATTTTTAGAATACAGACATTTTGTGGGTAGTCTGTTAGATTAAGTTTAAAAAGTGCACTTGTAATGGGAATTCACTGATAGAGAAATATATGAATGTATGTATACATTTCAGAGATGTATGGTCAATAGTAGTTAGTAAAGCAGATAAGAGCAGTGGTTCTCAACAGGTCTAGCCTCAGAGTCCACATTTTCCCTCAGACATCAAGTCAAGGTCTATTCATAGGCTTACTTAACATTCAGTTTTATTTCCATCCATCCATTCTGAGCGTCAGTGAATCTGAACCCAGGACCGTCTTGTTTTGAGGAGACGGTGGTAACTACTGAGCAATTTCAATTCACAAACTGAAAACTAAAACAGTGTTACCCTGGTTTAAAACGCAAAAATAAGAGGTGTTAGAGAAGAGAGTGACATTTAGAATGCACCATGGTCAACTTTTAGACCGCAACCCACCAGTTGGGAACCACTGGTTTACAACAGGGACTCCAGCCAGATGTCAGGCACCTTACAGGACAAATATAGAGACTAATACATTGAGGGGTTATCATGCTGTACCAAAAAAATCTGTACCTCTAGAAGTCCTCTGTTGAAAAATGAAGTTGAAGGCACCATCTTCAAACAGACAGGTTTGAGGACGCAGTTTATGGCCAAGCAGAAATATATTAAAATAAGCTTTACATTTTCCATATCTTTTACATTTGCTTGTTCTGTGGAAACATTCCTGTGAAATATTCAGCTGGTGAAGCCGTACCTTTAGTAGCAGTTGACTTGCTCAAGAGGATGGTAAAGCACATAACTACTATTTTTCACAAAGCTCTGGAGGAGGATGCTTCAAGGGTGTCCTTTCCAGAGGATATCTAAAATGGGAGACGAGAGTTGGTCTATTTTGGTGTCTTTGCACCTCCTCCAAAGTCTGTTGGTGACAGCTGTGGCTCTAAATCATTCTCCCCAGGTCACCACACGCTATCCTGGGCTGATCCTCTCCTCCAAACCCCAGTGTGTGTAATCCAGAACAAATCCACTACACCAGGGGTACCGCTTTGTTAGGAGGTCAACTGATCCAACCTGACAGTGTTGTTTTAGAGAAGCTTCTGCTGGTCTCTGCTGAGCCAAAGAGATCCTGAACCACCAAAGCCCCTAAACAACCTTGCACTTGTATTTAGACCAGCTTATGATTTATTATGTACTTGCGTTCTATCTTGGCTACATTTGTCAGTTGTAGTTTAAGAAGTTTCTAAGACAAATTGATGGGTACTAGCCAGAACAGTTGAATGTACACACATGTACAGGGTCAAATGGTGATGTCTGGCATATTGTTGCCCTGACACCCATAGTATGATAACCCAGGTATGCTGACAGTGATAATCAGAGCTGTCACTGATGAGCCACCTGCCTGTGTGTTTGTGTGTGAAACCAGGCCGAAGGCACGTTCAGACCAGGCTGGTGGAGCCCAGAGCGTCCTCCCTGAACAGCGGCGACTGTTTCCTGCTCCTCACTCCGCACCACTGCTTCATCTGGACCGGAGAGTTTGCCAATGTCATTGAGAGGAACAAGGTTAGTCTGGCTTTTCAGTGCTACACAAAACATTAGAGAACAAGCTTGTTTGGGTACACTCATATCAACATAGGTGGAGTGAGGATGCTGTTATGTGGGGGCAGGCTTCACGTGCAGGATGTTAACGCAACCGTGGGAGGAAGCAGCAGCGGCACAGCAAAGGAAGAAGTGTATAAGGACAGAGTGAAAAGGATTGTGTGTGTGTGTGTGTTGGCGGAGTTGTTGCAGGAAACTGACACAAAATAAGGCTATTGTTCAAAGTCCAGACTGGCTGATGACCTTCGATTGGCTGAACAGAGTACTGACCTCAATCTGACAAAAAAAAAAAAAAAAAAAGCTCTACACCACAGGCCACATAATTTATGAGGGGATATTTTAGTCCAGTTTATTATGAGTTCGTTGATAACATGACCAAGTTTAAACAGAAATTTCTTTGTATTCTAGAGAATATTGATCCAGATTTTTCCTTCCAAAAATGATATCTAGGTCTTTAGAAATTACCTTAAAAATCGCCATGATGCATTCCTTGTGTTTTCTGCCAAGTATAAATAGTGCGTTAACTTTTTCTCTTCTAAGAAAAGAACAGAACACTGGTATTTTTTCTGAGTTAGATTTAACAGGAACTCATCCATAACATGAAATTAACAGTTTTCTTGTTTCATTGTTTCAGGCCTCAGAACTGGCCAACTTCATCCAGAGCAAAAGAGATTTGGGTTGTCGTGCTAACTATGTCCAGATCATCGAGGAGGGTGTCAACACACACAGCCATGCTTCCAAGGAGTTCTGGAAGGTTCTGGGAGGACAGTCAAGTTATCAGTGTAAGGATTTCTATCTGATATGGAATGCAGCTGGAATAATCAAAGAAACACTGAAACACTGAAATGCAATGCTGCCCTTGTTTTCCTTGTAGCTGCAGGAACCCCAGATGAGGATGAGTTGTATGAGGGTGCCATTGTGGAGACAAACTGTATTTACCGCCTGATGGATGACAAACTGGTCCCAGATGATGATTTTTGGGCCAAGATGCCTCGCTGTTCCTTGCTCAACCCCAAGGAGGTCAGACAACCTAAATGAGCCTTTTTTACTGTTGACATGTCTAAACATTTTAAATAACTGAACACGTGAAGCTGTAACTCAGTCAGATCTCTAACACGTTTTTAAAGCCATTATGTGCAGCATTTTAAAATGTTTAACTTTGGTTCCCCCAAGTGGTCATAAAAAAAATACAGACATTGTGGCAGACAGCAATACATGCTGCTGTTAATGACTAAAATGAATAAAAAACACCCCTCTCTGTCTCCTGTCCAGGTTTTGGTGTTTGACTTCGGCAGTGAGATGTACATATGGCATGGGAAGGAGGTGACACTGGCACAGAGGAAGGTGGCCTTCCAGCTGGCCAAGCACCTGTGGAACGGCACCTTCGACTACACTAACTGTGATATCAACCCGCTCGACCCAGGAGAGTGCAATCCACTCATACCCAAGTATGGAAACACATACTACAGTTCAAACGCATGATGAGATACTTACAACGCATGCAGTAGTTTTCCAAACTCACTTAATGCTCTAAATACTCTCAATATTTATCATTAATGAATGAATGGCAGAGATAACCACTATTACTATAACACTAAGAACATCTTTATTGATTGAAGTGCTGGTATTGTGTCACTGATGCACTATATCCTCTTCACCTGTAGGAAAGGCCAGGGCCGACCTGACTGGGCAGTGTTTGGCAGACTGACTCAACACAATGAAACCACTCTATTCAAAGAGAAGTTCTTGGACTGGAGTGACGCCAGGAAAACACCCAGCCCCACAAAAAACACCAACGACCACATCATAGATCAAAAGGTATGCAGAAGTAATTCATCACATAAAAGTCCTGCTACTGTCATTAGTGTGACATAGAGGATCATACACAGTATCAGATGCTGATCTGTTCCTCTCTGCCATCACTCTCATCTTCACCCCAGGAGCACACGTCTGATCAGCCCCGAGCGTATGATGCCTCCCTGATGCTGCCCCTCCATCAGGCGCCTGTCTGCACCAGACTAGATGGGTTCAACGTGGGGCGGGGGTACGGCCTGGTGGAGGCAGAGGAGTGGCGGAGCTATGAGATCAGCACTCTAGCGGTGGAGGTGTGGCACATCCTGGAGTTCGACTACAGCCGCCTGCCACGCCAGAGCATCGGCCAGTTCCATGAAGGCGACACCTACGTGGTGAAGTGGAAGTACATGGTCAGCACTGCAGGTTAGTGCAGATTTCCTGCTGTAATATTTTAGAGTGTAATTATGATAAAAATATTATCCATCTGATAATCCATATCTCCCTTATAATATGTTCCTATATGATCAAAAAATATGATGGACATACTTTATATAGGGTTTATTATTTGCTTGTAAAGGTGTCTCAACTCAATCCCATGTAAATGTGGATGAATTAACTTCAGTGGATTTACACAACAATACCTGCATGCAGACACAAAATCTTCCATTAGTCAGGGCTTGCAGCAGATCACAATAAAAACTGATCCTCATTAGTGTCTTTCTAACAACCACTTGCCATCAGTTGGGAAGAGGCAGAACCCAGAGCAGCTGAAGACGGCGGGGGCTGGGAAGGAGAAGTGCTGCTACTTCTTCTGGCAGGGCCGCAACTCCACCGTCAGCGAGAAAGGAACATCAGCGCTGATGACGGTGGAGCTGGACGAAGAGCGGGGAGCACAGGTACCGTACGCAAAACGCAAGTCTGTTTTCTCTGTGTGCCCATGTGTTTTCTTGGAGTGTGCAGATAGCTTGACTCCTCCTGTTTCACTTCATTTTCCTCCAGGTTCAAGTCCAGCAGGGTAAGGAGCCTCCGTGTTTCCTGCAGTGCTTCAGAGGAGGGATGGTTGTCCACTCAGGGAAGAGAGAAGAGGAGGAGGAAAACTCACAGAGTAAGCCCAGATTATTACTTCAGCACTATCAAGAAAAACAAACTCACCTAACCTCAACTCGCACATCATTTCGTCTCTGCTGCCTTTTCATTATTTTTCTACATGCAGGGCAATAGAGTGTTCACTGATCTCAGAATTATACTCTGATACACAATCTCTGACAGGTCTAAATAAATGAGACTCACAATTCACAATGACTGCCTCTGTAACAGTCATGTAAGTCATGTAGTCATGCCGTATATATCTGAGAACAACAACTGTAGCATAGAGAAGGTTTGGATGTCAAGAATAGAAACCACCCAGCATAAACACTCCCACTGAAAATTTCAGGAGCTCTGTATTTTCCCACACATCCAAATAACTGAGCTTATGTTGTGTAGCTTTTGTCTGAAGTTTCAATTTAGTTTAGAAATGTTCCTCTTTTATAGTTACTGTGAACACACAACTCTCTGAATATAAGCTTCAGCTAAATACCTAAAATGTAAAATACGTTTTTTAACCTCACGTCCTCACTTTGCTCCTGTTTTCCTCAGATGACTGGCGTCTGTATTGTGTGCGGGGAGAGGTGGAGGTGGAGGGCCACTTGCTGGAGGTAGCCTGTCACTGCAGCAGCCTGCGCTCCAGAGTCTCCATGGTGCTGCTCAGTGTAAGCCAGGCACTCATCTACCTGTGGCACGGCTGCAAGTCTCAGACACACACACGGGATGTGGCACGCACCGCTGCCAACAAGATCAAAGAACAGTGAGTGACAGGAAATCTTGAGATCTTAACCAGTGTCTGTTGATCAGAAACCTACTGACATATAGCCTATTCAGATTTTCTGTATTATTAGCGCCATCATCAGTCACTGTGACACATTTGTCTTTGTGCAGTTGTCCTCTTGAAACAGGCCTCCACAGCAGCAGCAAGGTGACCATTCGGGAGTGCGATGAGGGAGCAGAGCCCACAGGATTCTGGGAGGCCCTCGGAAGGAGGGACAGGAAGGCATACGACTGCATGTTGCAAGGTGGGGGAACATAAGAGCATAAAACCTTACACTTAACGGCAAATGGATACAGAGTGTGAGTAGTGAAATTTTCTAATGTCAATGTTAATGTGTCATGTTTTTGACCTTTGACCTCAGACCCAGGCAGGTTTAACTTCACACCTCGTCTCTACCAGTTGAGCAGCAGTTCAGGAGAGTTTGCAGCTGTGGAGTTCCTCTACCCAGCCAGAGACCCCAAGCTGGTCAACTCTATGCCTTTCCTACAGGAGGACCTTTATGCAGCTTCCCAGCCAGGTACACACACACACACAAAAACACACATATATATATATAACTCCAAAAGTTATCCCTGATCATCTTGTTTCCTCTCTCCGATGTTCAGCCCTGTTCCTGGTGGACAACCACCATGAGGTGTACCTGTGGCAGGGCTGGTGGCCTCAGGACAGTGAAAGCACTGGCTCAGCTCGCATCCGCTGGGATTCTGACAGGAAGTGTGCCATGGAGACCGTGCTGCAGTACTGTAGAGGTATTCCACTTTTTATTTCTACGTCACAAGTTTTGTTGCACTCTGTCACTGATTGTCATAGCATTTTAGCTATTACTTCCATAACCACTTCATGTTAGGTCAGTCTTTAATCCTGAAAGCAGAGCTAGCTACACTAGTACAGAAAATGTAGTGCAAAACCTAAAATACAACCTATGCTTGTAACCTAATTTTGAGAAAGGGAAATCATGATGTGCTGCTTCAAAACCAGTGACCTAATTTTGCTTTATTTCCCCAGAAAAGAATGAGAAGAAGCCTCCCAAAGCATATCTGATCCACGCCGGTCTGGAGCCACTCACCTTCACCAATATGTTCCCCAGCTGGGAGCACAGAGAGGACATCGCTGAGATCACTGAGAGGGTGTGTGGATCAAATCACTTTATCTGATTACTCCCAGCTACAGTACATCATCTGATATGAAACACCACAGCTCACAGTGTATCCATCAGTGTACTCTCATATACTGAAATACATGCACTTATTGTACAAAAAAAGCAGCTCAGTCCATGTGTAAGCCATTATCTCTTATTGATTTTCCTAATTAAATTCATTATTTAATAAACTCTCAACTCTCTGGGTTCTTTTTGCAGTGAAATGATATATACAGTATTTTGTATGTGCTCTCAGGAGGCAGAGGTGTGTAACCAGATTATCCTGGTGGAGGACGTGTTGGCCAGGCTGTGTAAGACCACTTACCCACTGGCAGACCTCCTGGCCCGGCCGCTGCCTGAGGGAGTCGACCCTCTTCGCCTGGAGGTCTACCTGTCTGATGAGGACTTTGAGGTAGGAACCTGCAGACTACAGACTGTCACTTATATAACCGTAAGGTTCATACATTTTTAGACATTAGTATAACTGTCAATAATTTAGTAAAGGAGAAAATGTGTTTTAGTTTATTTGACATTATGAGGAGAATATCAGATGACTCACAAAGAAAATGTCCATCCATAATATTACCAACAAGCCAACATAATAAATATATATGTCATCAGTGAAATCACTATATGTCAAATATCCCAAAAATAATTTATATGTAAGATTACATACAAATGTTTAACTTGTATGGTAAGTTCACACATGTAAATTTCCCATACACAATGATTTGACTTTTCTGTGTTTGTTTTCAATTGTAGACGCTACTCATAAATATAATTTATTATTATTACATTTATGTGCATAAGTAACTTATTCCCATTTCTGGCACCACAGACCTAAAGGAACAGATACCCATGCTGGTGTTAAACCATGACAAGCACAAGTTGGCAATATTTTTACCAAAGACTCAGCAGTTGACTGAATATTAAAAAACAAATTTGCTGGTGTTTGCCTTATCACTGTAAATGTCTCATATTTTATTTCTTTCCATTCTTTTTTTTTCCCCCTTTTTTTTTTTTCCCCCTTTTTTTTTTTTTTTTTTTTTTTTTTTTTTACTGCCAACCAAATCTCACAAAAAGACAAAAACTAACAATGAGTTCCCACCCTTTATGTGGCTCTCAATCCCAAACCCTGTGGTCCCTACTAGAGATGTAGTCTTAAATAAATAAGTCAAAATAAACTAGTGTGTTGATGGGTAATGACGGGAGGTCACACAGTGCAAGTGTGATGTATTTTTTTGTTTCCCATCACAGTATTGTATGTCTGTCCTGACTTTTCTGTGGCTCTTTGTTGAGCATTCAGCCTGCTCAGGTTTCTCTCTTCGTCCATCCCTCTCTTTTGCTTTTCAGTCTGCAGTCTTGTCCTTCATTAATTTCTGTCATCTTTTCTCCATCCTCTTGTCTCTTTGTGAACTTATCTATTTTATTCATTCCACCCTCCAGGGTGTGGGGGCTTATGGGCAGGTGAGTCATCTGAGTTGAGCATGGATGACCCGGACTCGTTGCACAGCATCCTCACTCCGTATTCTACTCTATCACTCATAATCCATTTTCCTCTAAACTCTACTTCACTATTATATTTATTTTTTCTCTGATAAAACATCTGAGTTCTCATTTGTTTAGCATGCTGTTACTCACAATCTACAAGCTGGTGTGTACACCACACTGAATCCTGGTTATATGAGGTCTTAATCAAACTTGAAACAGACCATATTTTACTGGAAAAGAAGAATGGTGTTTGTGTTTTTAATCTCATTGATGCATGAGTGTGTTCTCAGATGTTACTCATTCCTCACCATGCCAGCTGCAGGTTGTTGGTTTGAAATTCTGAACAGTTTGTATGATAAACTATCTTCATGCTTCATGCTGATTGTGTGCACGATTGGTCTCACAGAAAGCCCTGGAGATGACCAGAGAGGAGTATGGGGGTTTGCCCGTCTGGAAACAGGTAAACTTGAAGAAAGCCAAAGGACTTTTCTAAACAGTTGAAACAGAGAGCTGAACTGATGACGTCAGAGAAAGCCACCAAGATGTTGTTTCGCCTCCTCTTTTGTTTACGCCTGGACACAGCAGAGACTCAGGGGTAGCCTCTCCTGAGTTAACCCGGTAATGGAGGGTTGAGGATAGACGAGAGGAGTCACAAAGTCGTGGAAGAGACAATCAGCAGGCGAGAGGTGTGCCAGCTTCTCGTGCTGCAGATTCCCTTCTCATCCGCTTTTGTGTTGGTATTTTGGTTGTGTAAGTAGGAGACAAATGTAGGCAGATGCACCTATGAGAGAATGTGTTAATAGTGCTTGTTTAAATTTACAGTCTGTTCATGTATGTACATACTGTATGTACAATATTCAGGACAGCTAGTGCCCTTACATTGTCAGCAATGCAGCCATCTGTTAGAGTGGGAGCAGGTCTGTCAACCTGTTCAACACACTTCACATCAGACTCTCTGCTATTCTTGTATGTATGTTTATGCATTACAAATAATTTATATTTATATCAAATCTATATAGGATTTTTTAAAACGTCATGAATATTCACTGAGCTAAAATAATGAAATAAACTGTATAATAAATGTTGAGAAGGTGTGTGTCATATGTTGATAAATACTGGATATTACAGACATGTGGTCTTGCTGTACAGTTCACCATTTGCCATTTACAAATCAGATGCTGCAGCTTCATTTGGATGCATTTAGTGTTATTATTATTTCAGACAGAAGAAATAGAGATATAGACTTTATTAAAGGTGAAGATAGTGATGATGAAATGTATGTGATTTTTAAATCCTACAGTGTATAGTGCCTTGCTTTGTGTACAGTTTCTATACAGCTCATAGTCTGCATTTTGAAGACTTTTTGTGATATAAAGAACTATTAGAGAAATAAACCCTGAAAGTTGGATATCTGAAAACGCGTTGCCTTTTTTTGTATTTATCTAAAATACACTTTACTGTTTTCTCAATGGTACTGTCAAACTCATCACAAAAGTAGCATCACTTGGCTGAATAATAACGTTTTAAAAATGGTTTGATTTGCAGCATTAACTACGGAATGTCATCAGTCATAGTATGAATCACCCAGTAGAGGGCAGTATAGCACTAGATGTTGCAGAAAGTGAACCGATCAGTTACATTAATGGTCAGTCATATTAGATCACTCTGTTACTGTCAATAACACTGAGCACAATGTATTTCCCACAAGCTTTCTCATGACAAACACATAAGCCACTTTCTCTATGTTTCACAATTGAAATATCAACTAAATAGAACTTGTGTGCACAGACAGAGTGGTCAGTGGTTTCTACGCAAGGGTTGGAGTACTCAATAAATTATTAGTATTTTTTTCAGACTTTTTGCTTTGTCTTTGCTTTTTTTTCTTATGAAGTACTGAGTGATTTTACCTCAGTATATGACACATTTATCTGTCTTACTTGAATGAAACAAACAAACAAAAAAATCTGTTACAAGTAGACATTTCCCCTTTTATGGGTCATGTTGATGTCAGCTGTCCTAAGGATCCAACGATTCCCTGCATAGATCCTTGACTAGGACATACTGCAAGGGAAAATTCAAATTAATTTTTTCTGTCAACCTCTTTGGAAAACAGTCATGAGCCAACGCAGCATGCACCTGATCAGGAAAAAAAAATAAAATCACAGAGATGAATATAAGTTGAATTAATTAGATTTACAGGGCCTTTTACAGCAGACACTTGGTAGAAAAAGCACAGCTGTCAATAATAACATTATTGATGGCTCTGTTCTATTCAAGTGTCCCCATAAGTCACGATAGTGAACTGACATACACTCTACCAGGACCCTGAGACTGAAGCAGATAAACATAATTAAGCTGTCCATAATTGTATTAATTACATCTGTGATTATCCTCCTGTAACATGTTAAAATGTCTTCGGTGAAAAAATCCTATTTGCAAACAATAAAGAAACAAAACTGCTCTGATGCTACCAAGGCTATCATGTTAGCAGGATTTATTTAGAAAGCAATAATATAATAATTAAATACATTTAAGCCACAAGATGGGCAAACTTATGAGAAGAAAAGTAATGTTAGCAGTTGCTAAAAATTCAGTAGTTTACACAGTGTTGGGGAGGTAAACAATATGTTAAGCTTCGAAGGGAGATCATGGCAGAGAAGGTTTGGGAACTACTGGTTGAGGCAGTTAACCCCTAACAAACCCAAAGATGCTTGGTCACAACTGACAAGACTGACTCTGTAAATTCCCAGTGACTTTGGAACATGAAGGCATGGAATAATGTATTAATACTGGCAATTCAAATGAAAAAGTCACTGCATGTTGATGTTACACTCATATTACCACCTCTGTCAGTGGCTGTGATCACCGCTGCTGCTTTGGGGTTTGATCTACAACCTACATTTGGTCTGTATGCTCCCCATATGGCAGCTTTATGGATTCTGTTAAAAGCTCAATTACCTATGTGAAAAGTTGCATACCCACACAGGTGAAAGCTACAGTCAGCCATCCAACCTGTTAAAGCTCACAGCCTCACTTTCCAGGCTGCCCTCCAACTCTACACACACACACACACACACACACACACACACTTGTACTGAAAGCTCTCAGATGTTCTCAATATCAGCCGTTGGCCTGTGTTGAGGAGCAAGAGCAATTAGAGGGGAATTTCATGCAATCACAGTAGAACAATATACACAGCAGGTTTCTGTCCATCCAACTGTTGATCGAGTGTTGCTCAATATTTTAACAGCCTTACTGACAGCTTGTCCTGAAACAGCAACAAGAGAGAGAAGAAGCTGCTGCCTTTTCCAAAAAGGTTGGCAAGGAGCTGCGTGGTTCTCGCTGTTTTTCATCTGCTCGCCCTCTCTTGCATGCTAAGTTGTTGGATGCGGAGCCTGTGCTAGATTATTCTGTTACACATGCCTCCTCTGAACTCTTCTGGCCTGCGAGGAGTTTGATGTGCGACACGGTGCGTATCCGCCCCCACCCACTCCTCCACACCCACTCAGTGCAACAAGCTCCAACCCCCCCCCCCCCCCCCCCCCCAATCCCTCTCCAGGAAGACAGTAGGATGTACAGTACGTTGCTGTGCACACATTGCCAGGTGTGCGTAGTATCTCTGAGCCCATTTTTGACTCTAAGCCCAGTTTCTGTGCTGAGCTCCAACCAGCTTTCTTTTGATACAATCCCTTTACAGGATGCAAAGACATGAATGCATAACACCATGAGGTATATACACACCTGTGCAGTACAATCTGTACAGTACAATACACACAGCAGCTGCTGTTATATTTCTGTATATAACAGATGTAGGAAACATACTAACAGAACAGAATGGAAAGTAGAGGTAAGCCATAAAAAAAACAAAGGACATATCTGTTCTGTTATCTGCATTTGCTTGACAGATGGTTATTCTTTGTGTTTTATCTGTCCTCTTCTGATTGGCTAAATGATTTAAGTTCCACACAGTTTTACCTTATTATAGCAGCAGTGACTGGTACATTTTTAAAAAATCTGTGTCTTCAGTTTTCAAAGGGACTTTTTCTTTGGTAAAAATATTTCCACTATGCCATCAATTTCCTGTGAGATGGGAATTTTTATTACTCGGTTCAAGTACTCTAATTTAAAAAATCCCCTTGTCACATGTTACATAAAGCACAGTAAAACACTCCTGCAGTTAATTTCAGGGCTTACAAGCACATTTAATAAAATTGGTAGACTAGCAAAATCACAGAGTTCCTCTTGCACTGGCATCTAAGCATATAAACCAACTGTTAAAAGTGCAGCTCTGAGATATTTGAATATTTGCTTTGAATGCTATGTTACTGCTCTATTCCACTGCACTTCATGGGGAAATATTGTACCAATCTGTACTAATGTGACAGATATAGGCAAAACAATTTGATTTATATAGTAAATAAAGTTACAAATAAATGTGCCTGCATGAAAAACATAGACACACACATACAGTAACTAATATTAAGAAAGTAAGAAAATTAACAGTAAGTTCTGATTCTAAATAACTAGTCACTTGTTTCTGTGGATATCACAATTAACGTCCCATATACAGTATGTGTGCCAAGTGTCTTGTAGTTGAGCATGAACAACACACACAAAAAAGTTTTAAGTTTTAAGCCTAATCTTAAATGTGGAAAAGGTGTCTGCCTCCCACACCCAAACTGGGAGCTGGTTCCACAGGAGAGGAGCCTGATAGCTGAAGGCTCTGCCTCCCAGTCTACTGCAAGTAAGCACTGCATTTTGAGAGCAAAGCGTTCTGTTGGGTTAACAGGCTGGTATGAGGTCTTAAAATGGGATTGAAGCTTGGTCATCAAGGTCTTTGTACATAAAGAGAAGGATTTTGAATTCTATTTTGGATCAATGCTACATCTTGTTCCTATAAGTAATCACACTGCTCCTTTTGGATCGACTGTAGGCTTTTCACAGAGTTATTGGGATATCCTAATGATAAGGAATAGTCCCATATCAAAGTAATAAGTCATTACTACTGAGAGTTAAAGCAACACTATGTAACTTTTGCCTGGATTTTTTTTTGTCTGGATACTAGAAATCTTAATTTCTTCACACACATCGGTCAGTAAATATCATTGCAACCAAAACAGTCAACCAAGACAGTTTGTCGTTTTCATCAGAGCCAGGTGAATGAGAAAGAACCCTGAGATATACATTTACACAAACATCACATTTATTTTCAGAAGAATGGTGTACTTGACATTATGGATAAGATTCCTACAGAGATAGACCTTTTTATTTAAGAGTAAGATCTTTATTGTTTAAAGAGAAACATATCACTACCAGACTCCTCTGACAAAAGCAATGATTTTACCGAGCAGATCACAGGAGCTGCTGGAATACCACTGCCTTAATCTGTTAGCTAATCTTAGTTAAGTTAGGTTCAGTTCTAAACCAAACTTTCTCCCCTTTAAATCAATCAAAGTTCTCAGGACTCATGTTGACAAAGATTTATTTAACATTCATAATTTAAAGTTTCACATTTCAACATTTACACCCATGTACATTCAAACAGCTGTGCAGATGTTTTAGCTCCCATTGAGCAAAATGAAGCAAACAGATGTTAACTGTGACGCTCTCAGTTCCCAGTTCTACACGAAGGCAGACGTTCTTAAGGTTCTGGAAGATGTTCCACCTCTGGTTTGAAATGATTGTGGGTAGCTTCACACTGGATTTTTCACTCCAAAAGTCACTGGAGTAAGAATTTGCCCAAACTTCAGCCGTCTATGTACAAAGAGATACAACATTTTAAGACAAACTGTCATCTGTCTTTTACAATCAATGAACACTAAAAGTCTGTTCACATATTCAGACTCCTCACATTAAAAGTTCTTATGTTGTTAGAGGCTGAAGTGCCTCAGCCTCTGTAGAGGGAGTTTGGCAAAATTTCAAGAAATGAACGTGAAAATCATCAAAGTTACAGACATTTACAGAATTATTGAAACTGTCATTAATGTTGGGTATGAAGCGTCATCACCGGTGGGTTCAGGAACTTGTATTTTTATACTATGTATTTTTCAGATTTTGCATTCTTTGAGGAACACATACAGTGAAGAATACATAAGTCCTGTAAATGTCCTTTAGTACAGAGAGTGTCAAATTCGGTAAAGCGCCATCCTCTGCCACTGCATCGGCTGGTACAACAAGAAAGGCTCCACAATGTAGTCCTGGAGGAAGTGAACGATCCTCCTCCTCCACCTCAGCTCAGAGGGGTCCAGTCCTTCCTCCTCATCATCAGAGTCTCCATCAATGATGTTCTCATCCATCCTGTCTCTCAGTGTCCTCCACTTGTTTCTGAGTTTCCGTGGCAGCTTCTGGAAGAAGTGGATGACGTTCCTTCTCTTCTTCTGTTTCTGTTTTGGTGTGTCGTCATCAGTTTGTAGTACGTCCTGGAGAGCATCCACCTCCAGTTGCAGCCATAAGGCGGTGGACAACCTGCTGACGCCGCTAATCGCCTGGTCAGACATCAGCTGAGCGTACTGGCTGATGATGTCATCGTACAGCTGAGTTGACTCTGCCAGCCTGGAGGTGGTTAATTTGCTGCTCTGGACTTGTATGACTCTGCCCATCCCCCAGGAAAGAGGAGGGAGGACAAACAGCCTGAGCAGATGTTTCACAGCTGCATCGCAGAACAGATGAACCTGCTCAGCTGGACTGATGGGACCGGACCACAGACGACTCAGAGAACTTGTCAGTAGCTGGGAAAAGATGGAGAGTTTGTCCTCACTGATCAAATCCTCCAGTTTAATCAGAGTGGATCCGTCCCGGTCATCTCTGTAGGTGTCGACCTGCTGCAGCAGAGTTCTGACAGCACAGGTCATAACCTGGACTCTGGATCTTTGCTCCTGCTGCATGTCCTCACACTCTGCTGTCTTCTCCCTCATGTTGGACAGAAGTGCAGATACAATCCTCTTGGCTTTTTCCATGTTGCTGTTCTTCTGCTCCTCCACAGTGTCTTTGTGGCAGGTGAGAAAATCTCCCAGTTTCTCCTGCAGAGCGGCTTTCAGCTCAGTCGCTGTGGAGTTAACTCGCTTCTCTTTGACTTTGGTCTTATGTCGTCTCAGTTGAAACATTGATCTCTTTTTCTGGCAGAGTTTCTTCACACTCTTGACTACAACGTCCAGAATATCAGAAGCAGCAGAATCCAAGGTGGGCAGGGATGACCTGTGTGGACCGGTCATCATGCTGAAACTCCATGGTGAGGTCAAGGCCAATAGCTTGGCCAGAAGGCCCCTTAACACCTGGTGACAGGAGCCACGAAATTCTGACAGGTCGCCGTTGATCTTTTCAGGGGACACGTGGAACGGGTATGGCTTCACGTGAACCCCAGGTTGCTCAGGCTGCTCAGGCTGATTGTCACTGTTGCTTTTCAGGCTGATGCTGAATGAGCTGAGCTGCCGGTGGCTGGACGCTGAGCGCTGCTCGCTTATTTTGGCAGCAAGGTCTTGCAGAATCCTCGTGGACTTCCTTCCTTGATCCTGACAGCTGTTCATGGTGTCAGCGATGGCGAACATCACCTCCTCTGTTGCCTTTTCGGAGATGGCATCTATATCCTGATCCTGGTTGACTGCCTCATCTTTTAGAGCAGCCAGAGTCTCACCTGCCACCGCCAGCAACTTCATAGCAGCAGATGTCACCTCTGACCCTTCACTCTCTGCATTGTCCTGGCTCTGAGCAGCCAGCAGAAACAGACTCTGGTTGAGCTGCTTCACTACATCTCCCAGCATGCTCCTGACTGACAGCTGGGAGGCAGAGCTGCCCAGTGATCGAACCAGGGTTTCCTCATTGATTTCCAAATATTTCTGGAGATCTCTGGCCACTGGCCTCAGAACAGCAGAAGGTCTAGAGAGAACACAGATAGATTCAGACTCAAAGTTCAAATTTTAGTTTTGTTTTTGTTAAAAATCACCTACTACTACTAATTAATTACTACTAGTAATTAAATGCTCTTTAAGACTTTTCACGACCTAAAGAGACCCAGGTGTTGAATGTGAGTCACAGCCCATATCACAATAACATGTAATAAGGTGTTTGAAGTGTGTTTTTGTCTCACCTGCTGTCATCGCTCTGATGCTTGTCCTCCTCGATCTCAGAGGGCGGCACTCTGGGTGGATGGTCTTCGGGCTGGAGCTGGACCTTCAGAGCCGGGGCGAGCAGCTGGAGGACCAGCTGAGACACCACTCTGATGATCCTCTCAGACACCTGAGCCAGGTGAGTCTGAGATATCTGCATGAGAAGAGGCAGAGAAGATGTTTTATATTCAACTTTACAGTAAAACACAAGATAAAAGTGAGAAATTCTCTGTCACAGTTTGTCAGAGCTCAAAGTCACGTAACACCTTCACATGACCTGTTTTGTCCAACCAACAGTCAAACTTTAAAATGATTCAGTTGATTTGGGTGATTTAAACCACTGTAAAATGTTGAGACACTGAAGAAGCTGAAATCGCAAACTGTTCAACTTATTTAAACTACTGATCTGTGTTTTGGTGATCGACTAATGGATTAAAGCGTGGGTACAATTTTAGTCAGGTGATTCTGGGTTAGAGCTACTCACCAGCTCCACCATCCGGTCCTGGAGGCTCCGCCACTCTCTGTCCTCCAGGCTGCCAATGAAGGATGAGAGCATAGCGGGGTTCGGGTCCTCCTCCTCCTTCAGGTCAGTCAGCACCTTCTCCTCCAGGAACAGCATCAGTGCCGCCTGCTGGGTCAGCAGGTCTGTGGGCTGATCCTGGTTGGAGGTCTGATCTTGGTTGGTGATCTGATCCTCAGAAGTCTGATCCTGGTTGATAATCCGATCCTGGTCAGAGGTCTGATCCTCAGAGGTCTGATCTTCAAAAGTCAGATCCTCAGAGATCTCATCCTGGTAAGAGGTCTGATCCAGGTCAGTTTGTTTCTTCTCCTCACTTGGAGGGAGAAACTCTAAACTAATAAATTCAGACATTGAAGCTGAAGGTTTCTAAAACTGGTTTCTGAAACTGGTCTTTGTATCACTGGTCTCTGAAACTGGTCTGTGTAACTGGTCTCTGTCACTGTGGTTAACCAACTCTCCCTGTCCCTGGTTCTAACATTCAGCCTTTATGACACTGCAGAGATTCAGTTCCATTTGGAACAGGGTTTCACTCTAGAATGAGGTCTGGTTCCAGAACCCGTCCTGGACTCTCTGCTGCAGGTTTCTTTACATGAGAAGCATACAGTCATGTTCTGCTGAATAAACTCATCAGTTCCAGTTTCTCTCTGTTACATTGACACAATTGTCAGATGAAAATACAAACACTGAGTCAAATTTACTTTCTCCAATGGTGGAAAGTAACTAAGTACATTTACAAGTACATACTTTATTTTATTTCCTTTATACCTCTGCTCCACCACATTTTTCTGCCAGCAACAGTCAGCAATGACTTTACAGAATTAAACTCTCCAATCAATTAGTTGATTGATAATAGTTTTTTAAGTCATGGCTGCAGCTTTTCATAGGTGAAGATGTGCTTTTATTTTAATACTTTAAATAATTTTAATCAGCTTTTAATGTTTTTAAAAATAATTTTGCCATTTTAACTCAGAATTATTTTAAAGTTTAACTGTTGGTCATGTGAAAGTGTCACATAATTGCTCAACCCTTGTTTGTGTTGTTTGGAGGTGTTTCTGATCTAGGGTTAGCGATGTTAAACAAGAACAAATTATATGGAAAGAGTGACTGAGACTTGTGTCTGCACTGCAAAGCAACACAGCTAACAACTAACCTGTCCACCCGAAAAGACACCACAAACTGCAACAGAATTCCATCCATCCATTGTATCCATCCAGCTCCCAATGTCAAACTGAAATAATCAATACAATTGCATTTCATTTGGCCAGAGGTCTGTGTCCAATAAACACTGAGTGAAAGCAGATCTGTTGTTGTCTATTACCACAGGGACCACTTTGGACTTCACCCTCCACATCTGTTCTCTCAGCCCCTGGTACTTCTCTGTCAGTGCACCACCAAAATGATTTAGAAGATGTAATCTTAAGGTAAAACAGTTGCATAATGCTGCTTTAAATGAATACATGGCTCAACAGAGCCTGGCTACAGAGCTGAAAAGAAACCTGGGTTTGCTCTTATTTTTTTCTGTTGATGATGAATAATATGTGGTTCTGGCACTACAGAGGGCTTCTAGACTGGTGAAGCTCCACTTCCTTACACTTTCACAGTGTCTACTTTAAAGCATGCATTTGTGAATTATATTAGGGAACCACCTAATATGTATGGCACTGCCCACAGCTTGTGCATGTGCACGTGTCATCATGCACAGGGACAACCAAAAGTTCCATAGTACTGGTCAAAAACTGCACAGGACTCTCCAGAGATTGTCTATCCCACTTCCATAAGGTTGGGGGAGAGACAATTTCATTAGTTTTTAAAATTCAAATAAAATTTAAAACTATTAGGAATAGCATACTTTAACCACAATTGTTATGGAATATAAAATAGCAGTTAAATTTAAAACAAAAAAATATGTCAAAATTTGTCACCAGCCTTCCCCCACCTGACCCTTGAGGTGATTACGACAGAATAACGTCATCAGCGGCATCACTTGCTGCAGGTCAGTTTACAGCACCACCGCAAACACTGCACGTGAGCGCGTAGTTCAGTTTTTGCTAACTAGCTCAAATCACTATCCCAGGCTTTAATCCAAGGATAATATTTATGTCTAAGTATTAACCAGTATTTTTTGGTACTGGCTTACATTATAAATAAACACAGATCGTGACGATCTCCGAGTGGCCATCTTCAAAATTATACCCAGAATGGACTCGCTGTCCTCCGAGCATAGTGCCCACCCATCTCAACAGGTGAGTCTGACGTTTTAATAAATGTGGAAAACGTTTGCATTTTGCCTGCTGACTATTGCAGCACTTCAAATGTCATGGAGTATGTTGGTATTGTGTCGTGCCATTCACTGAAGTAAAGTATTTGCATACTTCTTGAATTATACCATTAAAAATAAATAAAAGCTGGACAGAAACATCACAGCCTGATTAGTTTGTGACAGCACATCATCCTGAACCTCCACTGAGGGGGATTTGGAAGCTCTGCACCTTTCTAACAGTGCAGGGGGAAAGGTGAAACTGTAGTGTTTGTGATTAATTATTAGATTATGCAAGGGGTAATTAAAATATCAGTCAATATTTACTGGGCCATATGCCACCGGTGCTTGCAGCCATGACTCGCCTGTGAATTCTAATAGCCCAAACAGGGGGTGAAAAGCGCCCTTTGGCTGGTATCTCCCTAATGCTCTTAACCATCTGCCGACGCTCAGCCCACTTCCACACTAACATAATGTTTTGTTTATAATAACACTGTTAATTCAACACAGGCTTAGGTGCGAAGTGGCACAGTTGAGCTTTAGCACCATTTATTCCACAATATTTGCATTTGGCGGCATGCCTGCCCAACAGCACTCCTCCCCTCTCCTCCTCTCCCTCTCCTCAATCCGCAGATGATGACAAGCAGCGAACAATGAGAGTCCAGATAAGGCTTAGCAGATATTCTTCTGCATGCTGTGTTTCCTTTTTGTTCAGAGTTTCTATTTATGTGTGGATTATCACTTGCACTCAGCATCACAATGGAGCTCTGGGTTCTTCCTCTCCTCTCCTGATTCCTCTGCTTTCCTCTCCTTCTTTCCTTTCCTGTCCTGATCCCTCTCCTCCTCTCTTTTCCTCTCCCGAATCCTCGGCTCTCTTCTCTTCAGGTTGGAAAAAAGCTCTAAGCCCAACACTTCCTGTCCAAAGTCTAAGAAAGCCACTTCAAAGACGCTGGGCCGAGATGATTTATGGGAAATAAATTTCAGAAAGCAAACTTTTTTTCTCTTTTCTGGTGCCCTGGGCTTTTAGTGGTAAGCTATGCTTGTTAACCCAGATTTAGATCTCTGCCCTGATGGAGCCCATAAAAGTGGTGTGGATTTATATAATGTGGAGCGCAGCCACGTGCCTCAGGTCCCCTCGCTTGCTGTGTCTTTCCTGTTCGCAGTCCAACTTAGACCTGGACAGTCACTTTTAAAGCTGGATGGAGGATCTGTTCCATCTGAAGCTCCTCAGCTGGAACAAAAAGGGGACCACACACTACTGCATGAGCTCTACAGGAGTTTAGACTTTATTCCACAGGTTTATGACGGAATTAACCTTCTTCCTCTGCAGCCACTTTGACTTTTAGATGGAAAGATAAAAAAAATAGTTAGTAAGATGAGAGTGGGCCTGCTGCTAATGATTATTTTTTGACACAGTAATTAAAACCAACCAACCATTTAAACCAAGGTCCTCTTATTAGCTTTTTTTTTTTTTTTTAAATCTCACTTATAAATGTCAAAGCTAGCTCCATCTGAATGTAGATAAACACAGCCAGCTTGGATAAAAAGAACAATTGAGGAGTTTCCAAAATTTCAGTGTCCATTCTTCCTAAGTAGAAACACTGTAGAAAAGAAAGAAAACCAGTTTTTTTGTCATGTTCTAATATTCTTTTTCTTGTTGAATTGTGGGCTCTCCTTGAGACAAATTTTACATTTTTGAATGTTCAGTTGACCTGCTGTGCTCTGACAAGGCTTTCTAGGTTACACTGGCAATTAATTAGATGTAATTAACTGGAAGTGTACAGAGTTCTGACTCTCTTTCCTTTAATTAGAATCGTATTATGTAGTGCTTTCCAGGAAACGTCACTGGAAATTGTTAGGAAACGACAGACCTGTAAAATAAAGCCTCACCAAAAAACCTTCAATCTTTGAAGACCATAAAGCAAAGCTGGTAATCTGACAGTGAGTTAGGATTATGTTGTCAAACTACTTTGCAAGGTCAACAATGAAGAATAAACTTTCACACTCAGTGATTATTTTCATTATATTTTTTTAATTTCACTTTCATCATTTAGTCTGTAAGAGGTAAAAAAAATTTAAAAAAAATAGAGAAAAATCTTCACAATAATTTCACAGTGTTTTGACTGCCTGTTTTGTTCAGCCAACAGTCCTGAAATTTGGTTTGCAATAATGTAAAAGAGAAAGAAGCAGCAAATCCTGACATTTTAGAAGCTGGAATCAGCAAATGTTTGACATTTTTGCTTGATAAATGACTTAAGAAGTTTTTGACTATCAAAGAAGTGACTTCTTCTATTTATGAGTAGCTACTCTTAAGAACTGAGTACAGTCCAGACCATAAGTATTTGACAGTTAGACATTTTTTGTTCCAAACTTATGGCACTATATGTTCAAAGAGCCATATCTCACACTCTCTATCTTGTAACCTACTCAATACTCTTAAGCTGAGTCTTGGCACTGTAATGTAGGATCGACCACTTTATTTCAAATTGAATGTGCTAAAGTGCAGAGCCTGAAGAATAAAAAATGCGTAACTGTCCAAATACTTATGGTCTATGCTGTATTTTAGTAGCTCGTGCACGTTGGCTCCATGCTACGTCCTGGTTAGAATGAGTGTTTACTCTGAAAGTTCAAAGCAGCAGTCTGCGTCACATTATTCCCTCCATGCAGCCTGAAGAAGGGTAACTGCTGCTTGAAGAATCTGCCAATCACTGTATCAATCAAAGGTATCTTAGCCTTTCAGGAGCTCCCCCACCACGCACTTCACCATTAGGTGTAACTCTGTGTGTGTATGTGTGTGTGTGTGTGTGTGTGTATGTATGTGTGCACTTCCAAGTGCGCACCACACCTCCAAATCGAAGCCTTTGGACCAGAGTCAAGAGACTGCCCTCCCACTGCCACCTGGCATCATTAGAGACTCTAATCAACACCAACAAACACACTCCCCCCTCCCTCCTCCTACTCCTTCATCCATCCTCCCCACCACCTCTCCATCCTGTGGCCCAGCCCCAGGCCTGGCAGCCTGCTGTGGAGAGCAGACTAGTGGGTGGTTTTTTTTGGAGGGGTGGGGGAGGATGCTGCTAACCAGGTGGGTGATGATGAGAGCAGACCCGGCTGCTCCTCTGCAGACAGCATGCTGGGTGGTGGTGGAGGATTTAGAGAAGATTTAGAGAAGGGGAGCAGTTTACTAAATTAGCAGCAGAGTTCCACTGACATACGTGATGTTTGTGGTTGTCTTCCGTAGAAGTTATTTTCTGCTGGACTAGCGAGCCAGAGGTGGATTTTTGGATTTGTGAGGCAAGAAGAGGTTGCCTGTGTCATGTAGAAAACATGTGCCGGTCAGAACTTAAATGAGCTTCACATCAAACGTTGGTGTGCCTTGTAGGGAAAAGAGGAGGGTCAGGTGTATAATTTGAGACGCACATGGATCCAAACAAAAACACAAAGCGGCGTAACCAAGAGGAGAGAGTGACTCAGCCTCAGTCCTCTCTCGGTGTTGTGCTCTCCAAAACCCAAAGCAGGGGAAACAAAAACACTGCTTCTCTCTTTAGTTCAACTCCAATTGGAATTAGTGTGTGTGTGTGTGTGTGTGTGTGTGTGTGTGTGTGTGTGTGTTGTCCTGCTCGAACTGCTCTCTCTGAGTGTGGCGAGTGATGAGGAGACAAGCTGAAAACTCTTGGGCCCTCAGCAGCACATTCACACGACTGTTATATGGCACAGTTCACCCTCAGGTGACAAACAAGCTCATTTAATCCCCCTCCCACCCACCAACCCACCCACCGCCCCCCACACACATACACACAGAAACATACCCGGACGCTAACTGGAGGGAGAGCAGCAGTATGCAAACAGCTGGCTGCTGTCTGAAGCATAATTAGCGGTTAATAAAAGAGGCTAATAAGGACTTACCGTAAATAGTCAATAGCTAAATGAATTTAGCCAGAGAGGAGAGGGGGATCAGCAGTGTCTGACAGACTGATTGGACTGATAGAATGTGTGACCTACACCTGTCCTCAAAAGCTGTTTAAACTGGGAAATTAAACTTTTTGTGTTAAGAGCTCGCAGAGAAGGAAAAGCCAGTGTAGTTAATGGGAAAAACAGGGTCCTTTTCATAGTCTTGATCACTGTTTTAGTTGCACTTCATGGCTCTGGGGATGATGGTGGCAATGTCACTGTGGCCTCAAAACAAGTATTTTATTAATTTCAATATACACATATTGTAGCTACAGTAAATTGCAGTGTACTGCAAACATATGGCCACAATCCCTTTAGCTAAAGCTTTGTCAGAAGTTGTGATAGTCTCAGGGTACAAAACCCTCTGCACTAGTCAAATTAAGTCTTGATATCCCTAAAAGCTCTACAGTGTTTATTACATAATGTTCTGATTACATTAACAATCGTGCACTACTTATTGTTACCATATTGACTGTCTATAAAAACTACATCCACAGTATTGATGATTAAGTAATCAAATGACATCTCATCTTTCGCTTTCTGCACCCACTGCAGTTCTGTGAAATATATACAGTAACTCTTCCTTGAACCTGATCCTGTCCACTCCCTTGCTGTCCTCAGCGACCTCATCTAGACCACACCTCATCTCTATTCTGTGTGTTCAGCTCTGCCTGCTACCTGCGCTGTTGTGCTCACTGTATCTGTGGCTTTCTCCCAGCCTGATCACTGCTGTGATTTGTCCTCAGGACCTGTGGACCAGAACACATAAATATGTATTTAAAACCTGTAAACTCCTACCATCCATAAAAGTGATTTAAGTCCCTACTTTGGTTAACTCCATGCCCTCCCACCACAACTGGGTTGGATTTGTCAGTGTAAACCAGATGCAGGTGACGTTCCGTGCTTTCTTCCAGGGATGCAGTAAATTAAAACCAGGACAGGTCTGAATCTGATGAGCTCTGCGACGAACCTGATACCTGCTCAGGCCTTGGCCAGGACCTGTGGACATACCTATGGGCTTAGGACTAGAGATCCCTCAGAGGTCTGCACTGTGACGTCTTCAGCCTGAAGTCAGTCTAACAGCTCGCAGTTGTTTTATTACCACCTAGTAAGCACTAATTCAGCCAAGGATGCAAAGTGATGCAAGCCAAAGCAATCCACTGAGTGTGGGTAGCTTTCATCGCATTTCCATTTACCAGATAGCTGTGATCCTGCGCTGTCAGCTTTAAAAAGCTTATCAGCTGGGAAGGCACAGGAGCAGTGCTGGACTTAGACACAAAAAATTAACATATTACTCAATTTTAATAGCATTAGCAAGTTCTCCCTGGAAGCAGTTCATTTGTTCCCTGAAATTAAGGATTACATCATTATATCTTCCAAATTTTAAGATAAGTTGACATCCTTATCACTTTTCAGAGAGAGAAGATCTCTTGACCTGTTTACGTTAACACTGAGTCAAATGATTATGTGCAATGTGAAAGGTGTCACTGTTAGAGAAAAACCCACAGAGAACAGTTGCAACTTTATATCAGGAGCAACATTATCATTCATTCTGAGTCATGTTTTGGTCCCTACCAATGTCTGAGGGAAATACCTGGCTCTTTAGCTGCTGCTAAATGCTTCACTATGTTCACCAGCTGGTTGCTAACTGTGTCTGTCTGCTGTTTGATGTTCAGCAAGTAATTTACAGTGGGTTCAGAGTTTTTTGCTGAAAGCTTCCATGTGAGACTGAAAACAACACCATGAGAGCGGTGAAGTTGTGCAGTGAGGTTGTGGTCTGGACAGATAAACAATGAGCTGAAACTTGCTATGAAGCTACATAAAGCCAAGGGGAGCTGCAGATGCAGGTGATAATTTACTGTAGGTTCATCATTACAAGTCACATTGTTTTCATATTGTCATTCCAACTTTCAACACTTTTAATTTTCAACATGGTCGACAGTATATGATATGTATGATATGAAGTAGTGCTGATTGAGGATAATAAGACTTTTGTTTTCATCAGGGGGCCAGAAACATAACTCCAAATGCATAATATTGCTTTTTGCCCGTTGGACAACAACTGTTAGTTACTGATGTTCACAATGTCAACTTTAAAGGTGATGGTGCCCAGAGCTGTCTTTACAGCTTTTTTCCAAAAGGGAAAAAAAAAAAAATCAAGTTTCAAGATCAATCAACTTCAGTCTAATGTTGAGCTAAAACAATGCCATTGATCATATCAAGTACAACAGAAATACATTCACCGTAGAAGAAGCATTAAAGTCTAGAAAATCTAGAAAATTCTAGGAGCTGTAGAGATCCTAGCTTTAAAGTTACCCTCCACTCAAAAAGGTTGCCTCATATCTAAATTTAAACATGATTTTGTGACTTAGCAATTAGTTTGTAAGCTAATCATGGTCCATTATGCAACTTAAATAAAACGGTTTGGAAAGATTGGAAATGTTAAAATTCCAGCACACATGTACATACTAAAACCATGTCAGAAAAAATATTGTTCAAAGCAGAGTATTTTTATGTCTTGTATGTCTGAAGGGGGTCTTTAATGTGTGCTGCTGTGGTGAGTCAGTCTAAATGGAGACATCTTGTTTCACAGAAAGGTGTCACTCCTAAATCATACACCCTGCAGGAATCAGGAATCTGGCCAGTATCAACATCCATCCATACAGATAATATTTTAAGTCTTTTTTTTTTTGTAAAGGAAACCAGTTGTGTTTGTGTTTTTGACACATTTTATGAATTTATGCATTTGTTATTATAACTGTCCGTCAATTTGTAATACGTTGTTTGCCCTGGGAAAGATCTGATGATACATCATATACTGTAAATACTATGCTGTCATGTTATGAGGGGAATAAGTCACGGGGATACATTTCCACAAACATGTCAGTCAGTAGAAAAACTGTTTAATGAAAAATGACAGAGAGAAGTCCTCAGGCGATAGAAGCAATAGCGTACCCAAATTAACATAAGCATCATTCCAGTTGTCAAGCCCGTTCTCTACTCTATTGGTATTTTTAAGTCAGGATAAACCTGAGGAATGGAACAACCATTAAAACAAACAATGTTTCTGTTTTCTCTGGCAGGGAGCTGCTGTTCGGTGGGGAAAGAGAAGAAAAAGAGAAGAAAAAAGAAGGGAAAGAAAACAGCCGCGGCTGCTTTTCTGGCAGGGGTGTGAGATGCGGTGGTAGGGAGCCGAGAGCAGCGTCTCGTGCCAGCACATCCACATGTCATCTCTGTTTAGACACACCTTGGAGAATGTGACCTCTTTCCAAGCCCGGCCTGGCAAGGGGTCTACGGTGGAGGGAGGAAAAGCCCCGGATTGAGGCTAACCTGTGCCAGAAAGCTGCCTCCCACTGTGTGCATGAATGCATATGTGTGTTCATGACTCACTACATGGACGGTACGTGTGCATTTGCGTGCAAGTTTGCTGCTTAATGACGTGGGTTCTGGCACATCAAGCACTCACTGGATGCACTACTTTATTGTGAACCGTTGGTGGGCTTTGTCACAGCATCACCACCACCATCTTGGTTCAAAAAGCCTCCCCTCTGCCAACGTACTTGTGATGCTTGTTTGTAAGAAGAGGTGGCATGAGCAAACACACTATGCCGATGGTAAAATTCCTGAGGGGAAACCATGTCAGAAATTACCCCCCTCACAATGGTGGATTTAAGATGACAGCTTAGCAGCAAGGGGGCACCCACGGAGTCCTGAGGTTGTGGGAAGACAATGGGGGATGAGGTGTAGAGTAGACAGGCAGGCAAAAAAGGCATTCACCTGTGTATGGGAGGGATAAGGAAGCCGCCAGCCACACAAAGTACAGACACAGCAGAATCCTACTCCCTGCTCGCCATTTGGCCTCCGGCAGCGGGGGATAACTGAATTACAGTAGCAGCAAAAAGCTAATCTAGCTTCCACTGTGGGGGTCGCATGTGTGTGCACTTGTATGGCTGTCTGTGGGGTGTTCCGTTTGTGAGGCCGCGTGCATTCGTTCAGGCTCAGCATGGATTTTGGAAAGCATGTTATCCTGACAGTGAGAGTGTATGTTTACTAGATGAAGATGAAGGCTCACATCCAACTGTCCTGCAGGGACCAGAAGGTGAGGAGTAATAGAGGTGAGGAGTGTACAAGTGCGTGTGGTGTCTGTGTGTGCATGTGTGTGTGTGCGTATCTGAATAGTGTGGGAATGTGTGTTTAACTTGTTTATGTATCCCGTGCAGGTGTCCACACATTAAAGCACCCCCACAACTGTCACTCAACTTGATGAGCTGTCATCTAATGTGGCTGAGTCACCTAGCAATTTTAGACAGATGGAAAACACAGGCAATCTGCAAAAAATAAATAATTTAAAAAAAGACAATTCTGATGTTCACTGTGATTTTGAACAGGCTTTATTTGCATGTTTAGTCCTATTCCCTTTGTGTTTCTTTCACAGTGAACAATATGCCACAAAATATCACAATTCATCACTGTTAGTTTAGCGTGTACAGCGAGTCTCTATGAGATGGGCTGAAATGAAATGAAAAGTCTACAGTTTCTTTGTGAGGCAGTGTATTTGAACTAAATGCTAATGTCAGCATGCCATCATGCTCATGATGACAATGCAAATGTGCAAATGTGTAGCATTTGGTAAAATGAGGTATAATGTTAACCATGTTCACTATCTTAGTTAGTTAGCATGCTTCAATTTGCTACTTAGTGCTAAACACAAAGTCCAGTTGAGGCTGATGTCATTTGTCAAGTGTAAATCAGAGTAACCAAAGTATGCCACATATGTGAGCCTCAGGGTGGCACTTGAAGAAAAGCCAGGCAACTACCAGAGTCATTAGGATTCATCTCTGGGGACCACAGATATCTATACAAAATTTCATAGCAGTCCATTCAGTAGTTGTTGAGATATTTCAGTCTGGACTGATGTGGTGGACCAAGTGACAGCCTCATATCAAGCCGTGCTGCTAACATAGCTAAAAAAAAAAAAAAAAAAAGAGCACCTGGGAAAACTCCAATAATGCTGCCACCCTTTCTCCTAAAAATATATATTTATGGATTACTAATTTGCTTAACCAAGTGTGTTTTGTAGAAGAACAGGAAATGTGACATCCTTATACAAAGAAGTAATAAGGAGGATATCAGGGTTATAGCTGGGTGTACAAAGAGGGTACAGGGTTTACATCCTGAAAGGGTTGGAGGCTGCTGAGGGTGTTTTAACTCCCAACCTTAGCTCTGCTGTGTTTGCACTGCTGTGGGGTTAAAACAGCTGCTTGCTGTGCTTGTCCGACTTCAGAAAATGAGATGCAGTGCCACACAATAACTATACTTTTTTGAAAAATCCTGTTCATTATTATTTGACATATGAGGTCCAGCTGCAGTCTCCACTAATAATGCTCATACTCTGCTTTTTCTTTGTGAGCTCTTTGTAACACAAGAGTACGTCAATAAACACATGAGTTTAGTGAAGTGCAGCATGACTTGTTGTCAGTCACAGCAATTTGGTTTCCTCACGATACATTAAGTGGATGCAGCCACCAAAACTGTCCAGTGAATGAGCCGCCTGTCAGTCAGCATAACTTCATGTTTACTCTTGTTGGTTTGTTTGTAAGAAGTCATTATGAACACCTAACGAACCAGAACTAAAATGCAACAATGTGTCCTCCTTTTTTCCCCCAGATCCAGACCAACTGAACTGAACTACAGCTGTGATGGAGACATGTAAGTGTTGCAATATTTAACCAAGACCACAATCTTTCCCTAACCTTAACCGTGCGATTAGATTTGCCTGAACATAACCAAAAAGCTTTAATTACACTATTTTTGCCTGGTGTGGTTATTGTTGGGAAACAAATGAAAGTTTTCAGATACATAAACAATTCCCATATTGTAATAATAAAAGTGTTATATGAGCAACATCATATTCCCAACACTATAGACTGTATTTGTTAATGCAGATTAACTGTATGTGAGGAATCTGTCAATTCTTTTTATCTATTTTATTTTTGAAAAATAGATTAAAATGTTGTGTGTTTAGTCTCAGAGGGGCACTTAAATCTGTCAGTGGCCCCTGTGGTGCCACATCAGGGCAGAAGTGGTGACTGTAAGGGTTCCATTATGTAAAGAATGGTTGAATGAAGCTTTTCAAAAGGGGATTTCAGCACTGAGAGCACGCTGCTGGTACATTCAAATTCAGTGATTGATTTGGAAAAGTTACATATTGGAGCTGCAACAAATGGGCATACCTTTCACCACCACCTCCTGGGCATTCAGTCTCACCTTGGAGCCCAAACAGTAGAGTATTGCTGCTTCCCATCTGCTGCTGCAGCGTGGTCAGAACCGGCTGACTGGGTTAGGCTGGAGCCCAGGTTCCCCCACGTCTAAACCTCTGAGAAGTGTAGCGTGAGTGTGCGTCGCTCCGCCACAGTCTCGCTGTAGTTTTATCATGAGCTCAGTGTGTGATGTGGTTGTGATACAGAGTCAGAGTACGTCAGCGTTCTCCCACACCGAGAACTCGGCTGTGTGAGATTTGTGTGTTTGTCTATGTGTGAATGCTTGCTTGGCTGTGTTTACATCTGTGTGAACACTGTAAGCCGTGATGTTTGCCGCTAAATGTCAGCAGCTGGTAGATCATGGATGTGAGTGAACGGCAGAGAGCACCTCCTGCATACAAAACCATTTGGCTGGCAGAGATACAGTTGGCCAGTGATTTGACCATCTGACTTCTGGAATGTTCAGATATGGTGAGATGAGAATGAAACACTGGAAATTACAGTTGTTGCAGAAATTTTGGCTGCAGCTGCAGGTATGTCTAGTGATAGCTTAACTCCGAATTTAGGGGGGAAAAAGAATTACAGTATAAGTAAAGGAGCACTCTGGCAATTCTACATGTCAAAATCAGTTCACTTGTACTGGAGAATACCACTCCTGTGAAAAATAGTTGTATTGTTGCTGGAGGGGCTTTGTTGGAGAAATGCGTCACATGGCATCACTTGAATAATCTCAGTTTGGGACTGGAAACTACAAAGTTTCAACAGTAAGCTTAAGTTACAGACTGTGGATGTGTAGCTGTGAGAGTCTAACATCTACACCAGTTGTGTATTGGGCAGCACCCAAAGCCCAATATACAGTTACTGTAGTTACATGTGTAAATCACAAGAAAATAAACTTTAAGTGTAAAAATATGTTTCAGTTTGTAGTCCTGAGAGTGAAATGTGAGACACTGCGGGGTCGGTGTAGACACAGTACTATGCTGTAATATATAATTATATCATAGTATGGAAACTGATGTGCATCTGTTCTTTCTGTCAGTCACACATGAGAGGGATGAAACATGTCTCCTGTATACAGCCTGTTATGAAAGACCCTATCTGTTTACATTATTATTATTATTATTACTGAATTTGACCCATTCAAGAAACTGAAAGTCAGGATATCTTTGGCTCTGCTACGTCTTCTTTTCTTAACAATACTAAATGACTGGATTACTTTTAGAAGACTTAGAGTAAAATAGAAGATGCTGTAGCAATGGAAAATAACAAAGGCTTTAGTAACATTAGAGATTAAGAGACACATTCATACTCACTCAGCTCTTACATATGTTTTGAAAGAAGTATGACCAAGACATTTTACTGTTTGGGGGGGGGGGGGGGGGGGGGCATTTAGTGCTGATGGGCAAACGATGCACATTAGATTGATAAGGTAGATATACTTGTTTCTGTAGTGACATCTCTTGTTACTGTGGGGTTCTATACTGTCTAACACTGTGGAGCACTATGCTGTTTGATGTCTGCAGGACTTCCCCTGGTCAAACTGGGGCCCTAAGTGAAATGTTGTTATCTCCAGTAGCCTGTATACAGAGACTGGACTCCTGTCATGTCGTGAATTGCAGCTGAAGTGTCTAATATGGCCAAATATTTACATTTTCACTTAGGCAACATACTCACTTTTGAGTGAAGCTCAAGCATCTTCTTGTTCTTTTTTCTCTTGCTTGGATTCAAAATGTCTTTTAGACAACTTTTCTTCTCCTGCAGTAGTGCCCTTCTCTGAGCAGTGACTGGTCAGATGTTTATTTGTCAATCACTGCAGCAATGCATGCGATATCATAGATGACAGACCCGAGACCTCCTTTGTCTCCTCTCCTCCCAACCTCACTCGACTGATTTGGTGCGTGCAGATATCGTGAGCAGGCCTTAAAATGAGGCCCCTGCATGCTCTGTGTTTATAGAGGGACAGCCCTGGATGTATATCTTTTATTGTAATGTCCTTTGCTGGTGTTGTATCTGTCTGATAAATGGCCTCAAAATATATATTCTGATTTTGATGGGTACTAATAATAGTTTGGGATCTCAAGGCAGTTAGTTTTGAAAAGAGTAAATGCCCCCAGTTTAATAGATAACAGTAAAAAAGCTGGTGTTACACCAAAATCTGTGAGGTTCTATGACAAAGGAGGGTCAGCCATGGAAAATAGATTTACCAAATATCAGCAGTTGGGGTGTTAGGACTCTAGAGACAAAACTACTTACCAACATGTTTTGCTACCACAGCAAACAAAATATCTAATTACTGTTATCTAATCATAATTTAATGGTAAAACTTTGGTGTTGTTGTACATGTCACAGAACATGGTGAACAACTGATATTGCAGTGCCAGTCTAGACTCATGGTTCCTCTCACTAGAGCAAGGTGCTGTTGTATTGAGCTGTGCAGGAAAAAATGCTAACGTGGTGTCAGCACTGTGAGCCTCTAATGGGATGCAAAAGAGTCATGTTCACTTACTGCAGACATGACACTTTCTGTCCATGTGTGTTGAAAATGAAAATATTTCCTTACACAGCTTTTTAAGCAAAGCACACACACACACACAGAACTTGACCTCCACTTTCCACATCAGTGGGATCAGACTGTTTATCATATGGTCCTATCTGAGTCATACTTGCTTGCACTGCTGGTCATGTTGGCCGGAGCATCAGAGGCTCCAATCTGTTCAGTCCGCTCTCGGGCCAGGAGGTGAAAGAAAACGTCTGTGGGTCATCGACAATTTTTTGCTGTAAAGTTTTAGATTGTAGCATTTCGTGTTACACAGAAACAAAGTGAGGAGCGTGACAGGCACTGACAGCTCTCATGATTTCAGGAAGCTAATGTGTGGTTGAAACAATGCATTTAGGGATAAAGAACTAAAAATAAATATGTCAAAAGTAAATATGTAACTTTTTTTCATGAAGCAATATCCCTTTGTACTATACAAATCCATCCTAGAGCAGATGAGGCTGAGTCTTCAGAGATGGTCTGGTGTGCATATGGCAGTTTTACTAGATCTCTAATTTTGTTGTAATGCTGCATTTGTAATGCTTCTATTCATCAACCATACCACTAACTACAACACAGCTCCCTTACATTATCACCATAGAGAAAATTGGATGCATAAATAGTGATGGGGTTCTTCAATTTTTCATTGATTTTTACACTACGTCTTTGCAATCTAATTTTATTCATCTATTTCTCTTTAGATAAAACAGTTTTAACATTCACAGTTCCCTCCTCACAGATAGATAGTGGGCACAGAGTGCTGCTCAGAGAAGCCTTCTGTGTATTTCAAACAGCCGGATTGAAGGCAGTGAAATCACCAGAGGAGAAGAGCTAAACCCTGTGCGATAAAAACGTCCTCTTAATCTTACCTTGAAAGCTACGACAGAGGGGAGCCTCCCCTCGCAGAGAAAAACAGGAGGATTATTTCCATTTGAAAGAACATGCCAAATTACACAAACGTGTTTTCAGGCACTCTTTTCAAAAGTGGCAACAGATGGAGGCCGGTCTGCGTTGTGAGCAGGTTGGAGTTGACGGTCCGCCGCCGCTGCGTTTCCTGTGTCTGCTGGTGTTTATCAGCAGACACAGGTAGCCCAAGAATCCATTATACACACAGATCTTATTCAACTGTATTCAAAGAGAGAATCCTGCCCAGGTGTGTGCTGTCTTTCACACATTTTTATTTTTATTTTCCCTGTTTTGAATACAGACTATGGACTTAAAATGTAGCAGCTGCTGCATAACTTATCTCTGCAGGAGTTTGGAACAAAGTGCAGCGAGTGATTAGACAACTGAGAGAGGAAGTTGGGAGTAAGGTGAGTGTTGGTAGAGATAAATAAAAGCGGGAGGTTTATTTTAGCTGCTGTCAGATGGCCAGAACATGTATTTGAGAGCTCAGGCGTGATACTGACTGAGAACACGCTGGTGTTTTTTTCACCCATGAATCCCCAATGACGTTTATCACACATACACATGGCAATTTTCAGAATTGTGCCACCTCATTTTGTTTTACTTTTGCTTTTTCTATTTTGATGAAATATTTATACATTTTGATAACATTTAGATAATTGATATTGTAGGTCGCCAAAAATTAAACACACATTGGTTCATTTCTTCTAAGCTTTTTGAAGACACAGCTGTTGCCATCTTTATGTTTAAGATTACCATGGTTACAGGTGTAAACAGAAAAGCCTTTTATATCAATGGTTCACACACACAGTGTTCTTTTAACTCTGCAGTAATTTTTCCTTTGTAATGCAGTAAATTGTCACTCCCAGACTGGCTGTTTGAACAGACCTGCTCACTCTGAATTATTACAGCTATCTGTGCTCTCCACTGCAGAGTGCTGCGATCTTTTGGAACCTCTGTTCACCCTCCTGCTCTCTAAAATATGGCTCACTGTCTGGTCCAGAAGTGTATGCTACATGTCACTGCATGGAAATCTACTGGAATCTGGACATTTCAGTCACAAATCTGCTTTTAAAATTTGTGACAGGAAGACTACTTTAGCAGATGATAGGAAATCTTTGGGTTATAGGCTTTTTCTAGGGATTTTTCTAGGGTTTATGGTTTAGCTTGAAATCAGCAGCTAAAACAATGAATAATGTTATTCATTGTGATATTCCTGTGACTAGCTTTCTAGTTTTACCTCTATATCTACAGCTACTTTAACAGTCATCCTGTTAGCATACCTTTATGCTTGTTCTTGTGGTTTGTCTTAGCTGTCGTGTTGCCATTTCTTGTTTAATTTTAAGTGAAATTGTATGATGAATTTAGTTTAGAATTTGCAGTAACATCAACTAGCATTACTGACACATCTAAAACAATATATAAGCAACAGGTCAAGCAGCTAAATCAGCGTCTTTAGACGAGATCTGTGCTGGCCAAAGTAAATGAACAAATCTTTCCACCATGTTTGATAGAAACTGAGTTTACACTGGTCTGTACCGCCTATAATAGTCAAGTCTGATACTGACCACCTATACAGCTTATATACTGTATATTACCAAATAACTCCCAGCTATATCAGTGAATGCATATCCAACTGTAAAAAGTTTGAAAGTTTCACTTGTCTTTAGCTTGCTTTAAGCGGTGCAGGTAGTGACGTACTGTAGCTGTACGTGCTGGCTGCTGAGACTGTTCAGTACAAACCCGTTTACTCAGTTTGACTTGGCTGCTTCTGAACACTATACCCCTCATGACGATAGAAATAAATGTTGTTTTAGGTTGCATTAGTTTTATATATGTATACCTAATAAATTGGCAACTGGGTGTACATACAGCGTGTTCTCCTGGCTGAAGGAGGCCAGTCATAAGGACAGAGTGTTTGCAACAGACGCCTCTTTGCACCTTCTGGTTTTAATTATTCCACACACACACACACACACACACACTCACACTCACACTCCTCTTTGCCCTCCATCCATTCTCTTCACCAGCACAGATGAAGAGTAGTAATCAAGAGCTGGCAGCAGACAAGAGGCCATTTATTCAGGTGAGGAGTAGAGAGATGGGGGCCACTTCATTGGATGCAAAGCGCAGCCCAAGGGTGCCACTCAATCATCTCCAATCAGGAGAACCCCCAAGAGGTCTCAGAGCAACATAATACATCCCTGCTTTTGTTTGATATGTCATAAAATTACAATTTTTCCCCAAAAAGAAGCCATGGAGATGAAATTCGTCTTTTCGATTACAAGAATCTTATTCACAGAATGTGTTTTTAATATTTACTGGTCCCACGTGAAGAAAGCGGACAGAAAAGAGACAAAGCATGGAGGGCTTTCCAACTGAGCTGCCCCGGGCTGCAGCAACAGCACCAGGCTGCGCTGATGAAGATACAATCCAGAAGAGGCTCTTCTCCTCTGTTCCCTACTTCTCCTCCCGCTACTTCTCTCCCCTTTTCTCCTCTCACTGTGGCATTTGACAGGAGAGGGAAAAAAGACGAAGGTGAAAAAAAAAGAAAAAGACAGGCATTGAAGTCAATCCCTCTGTGAATAAAGCAGCCTCTGAATCCAATTTTGGTGAAAAGAGACAGAGTCAGCACGAGGGTGGTGCTGTAAAGAGGCAGGTACAGGCAGATGAATCAGGAATAGGAGAAGCCTTGGGTTGGAGAGATCAAAGATAGTGTGGAAAAGAGAAGAAGAGGGAGAGACTGTTGAATTATTTTGGAGGTGTTTGAGGGGTATTTTCCATCTAGCGTGTCTAACCTCAGCGGGCATGTTCTGCCAGCTCTCTCTGCATGCAAGCCACACTCACACACGTAAACGGAGAGAGAAACACACACACACACACACAAGGGCTTTAGCTTCTGATTCTTATTTGCATGGCTCTTCTGCAGCAAGTCAAATTTCCTGGACGATGGGAACGAAGACTTTTCGAGCCTTTTGGAAAGCTCTTTTGACATGCACTCTTCTTGGCGACGTCACCGACTGTTACAATAATAACTAAAATCAAATCAAAGCAGGCTGTATACTGAATTTAGGATAAGAGCAGGGTGGGCTGTGTTTGGTTAAATCTTGTTAAATGTGTCTAATCTAATGTCAATGAGAACTGAGGCACCTCTGAACCCTGAGTGGAGGTGGTGACCTAGAACAACCATATGGCTCCACAGCACCTATGGCCCTGGAGAGGCTCCAACCAGCCATCATGACATCCTTTATGTGTGTGTGTGTGCGTGCGTGTGTGTGGACAGACTAGCTCTAACAGCTGTCTCCTACAGAGCTCTCTGGGGAATGGCTGACCTTATGCCTCTCAGGTGATCTCAACTAAAGGGTTTTTTTTCTTTCAGAGGAAGCTGATGCAAATTAAATTTCCATCTCTGAGATGGGAAATTTTACAACTTGATTTAAATGATTTGAGCCTTCTTTTTGCCCTGCAGAAGCATACTGTGTATGTCCATGCTTACTGTACACTGCAGGAGCTTAATACAAGTCATAACCTTCATAACCATTTTCACTGTGTCCAATGTGTCAGTCTTCTGCACATATTGTGATCCTGTATTTCTAGTGTCATGCTGGCGTCTGTGGCTCTATTACCTTGTGACTTCATGTATTTATTCTTGTAACCACTATAACAGAAGAATTATGTACAATAGAATTGTCATATTTACACACGTGGAGCAGATTTCAGCATACATTTGCATATTAATGAGGGAGCACTTCAAATTACTGTAGGATATATAGTATGCAAAGGAAAACATGTCTGACATGAAAAACTTATCTAATTAATGAGCTTAATTAGGAGGAAACTGATGTTTCTTTTGAACATAGTAACTCAGAAAGAATACATGGTGGAAGCTTCATACTTACTTCACATATGGCAGATGATCAGATTAAATTTGTTGTGTCCCTTACTGCAAATTTACACAACACTGACAGTTTGTTGACAGAAGTTTGTTTGTTTTGTTTTTTTCAAAATTTTGCTAGCATTCTTCTTGTACTGAGCGTATGTGTTCTTGTGTCATGCAGTTCGTGGCAGGACATGGTAATCCATGTGCCTCTTGTTAAAGTACAGTTAGAGTAAAATGGTTGTTGTGTTTTTGGAGTTGTCTTTGTTGATATGTGACTTCATAGCTGCTTGACCAATCACTGTCACCCCTGGAAATTGGACAAGAACCACTGTCACCGAACCCGTGACAACAGACGTACATAAACATGCACATGCATTGTATGTGTTAGTATGCAGCCTCTATGTTTTGTTGCACTATGTTAAGTTGTGGCAGTGAAAGAAGGCTAATATTCACACATAGTAAGACTTTTTCAGGCACCTCAGACTTAATAAGGGACCTCAGCTCTGTGTTTACTATGTAGAGATGCTGACACAGTATGAGGAATTCAATATGCTCTGTAAATATGTTTTTATTGCACCAGTTGTTGATCTTTCTTGTGTCTGTAGTATTTTGGTGGCATCTGTATAAGTGTGATTGTGGGATGTGGTTTGTGATTTGCCACCACATGGTGTCTCTGCGGTGCAACCCAGAAAGGTGTGAAGCACATCTCAGAGAACTGAAAGTGTAACCTCCTTCATCGCCATTCACAGGCAGTAATCAAAGAGAACATAAGGAGTTAACTGGATGAAAACTCTACGTACTTATCTTCAGCTGTGACAAAGGAAAAGACAGGGGATAGTGGTGCTTTGTTTTTGACTCTCAAGTGTGATTTGGGAACAGGATCCAGTTTCCCAGCCTGGTAGAAAACAGGTGCTCTTGCCAGTTGTTCTTTTGTCCCATTACACTTCTTGCAGATTGAAAGTGGAGCCAGCACCTGTTAACATTCCTCAGTGGTTGTGAAAGAAACAGAAATGCAAGAGAAAAAAGAGGAAACACTGTGGTGAAATACATGTTTAACACAAGGACTGAAAGACAATGAGCAACATTTCACAAATTCAGTTCAAGAGAAATGGAGGAAGGGTTTGGTTTTTCCCTCTGTGCATAAAAACTCAAACCTATCAACTGAAAATGATGCTAAAAATGTGAAATGGTCACAGTAAATTTAATGTTTCGAACTCCTGCAAGCAGCTCCAAGCTCTCTCCTGTTGCTACATCACAAACAGACTTGGATGTGATTGGCTTGCCTCCGTAAATCATTACAGTCCTTTCAGTTAGTTTGCTTCATTTTTGCAGGAATGCATCAACTCAGCAGATTAGCCAATTAGCAAAGCTGCTGTTGTTGGCCACTCTATCCTATTCAAATCTCTCTCTGAAAAATAATTCAAAAGTCAACATTTAAACTTTGTTTTTTCATGTTTTTACATTAAATTAAAGAGTTTAAATGTCTCAGCTGACTAACAATCCCTGTAGCCTAAATTGTTTTTAGGGGATATTAAGGTGGGGAGGACCATGGGTGTTGCTCAGCTCAGCTTTGGCCACAGCTGTGCACGGCTGTCGAAAGGCTCTGATGTCATGTATAATGGGAGTCCACAGGGATGCAGGAATGGAGGGATGAGGGAAGAGTGAGAAGGTGAAACCAGATCCCTGCCCTGTGCTGCGCTTTGCAGCGCCGTGCCGCTCACACTGTGGGCGAAGGTTAATGTGGAGCCACCTGCTGCATGTGTACTGCACGTCTGATACTGTCGCACAAACAAAAAGAATAAATTGTGAACAGATAGTGTTTATTTTTTATTTCTTTACATTTTCTTGCATACAGAAAATGGCACTTAAATAGAAATAAATTAAGTGTATTAGGACTTACGCATGTGTGAGTACAGGAGGAAGCACGAGGAAGGAAGAAGGCTGACAGTTACAGTGACTTAATACCATTTGATATTTCATGGCTGGGGGAATGTGGCGGCACTCCCTGCTTTATGGAGCTGGCCTGGATTATTTAGTTGGATGGAGTCCTGCCCAGAGCAACAGCTGAATGATGTCATGCAGCACACACACACACACACACACAACAAGCGTTTTCTGTCCGTCCACACAATCGCGCTCTGGACTCTGAGTTGAAGTGTTGTTCTGTGTGTTTGCTCTGCAGTTTTCGAATTGTTTGTGGGTTTTTACAGAGTGGCTTGTTGGGTAATTGGGAAGGTGAGCAGAGAAAAGGTGGGTGGGGTTTACTAATAAGAGCCTGGAGGAGAGTGGGGGGTGGGGGTGCAAGTGTGTGTGTGTGTGTGTGTGTGTGTGTGTGTGTGTGGAGAGCGAGGTGGGTGTTTTCAGGGGGCTCTCGATTTGCCGGTAAGCTGACCTCACGGGGCATATGGTTGTGCAGATGTGTGGGTATGTGCCCGTGTTCATGTTTGTTTGTGCATGTGTGCTCGGTCTGTACAAATCAATGTCTGGCTTCACTCTTAATGGATAGAATCAGGTTCTCCCCTCCTTCCTGCTGTTCAGAAAGGAGCGTGTTAGCATGCGAGGCCCTCTCCTCTCTCCTCCATATAAGAACCTAAATATGGAAACAGTGATTGGAAATTGTTTAGACAATCTGAAATGGTTTATCCTGGGGCTGTGCACAGCTCGCAGATCAAAGCAGAGGAAACATGAATCATAGAGAGTTTCTGTACGGAAACAAACCCTTCGCCTTTCTTCCCTTTGACACACACACTGGCACAAATAAGAATGTTAAGGAAAACAAAGAGAAAGAGGCAAAGACATGAGAGAAGAGGCTGCCTCTCTGAGTTCACTGGTACTGGCTTCTTTGTTTGATCATACTGTATTTGACATCGTGTTGCCTGTGACTTCACTCCCACTAGTAAATTGTCTCACATTAATAAAGAGTACACAGTCACCCAGAGCCACAAACAACCCGTGGAGGAGAAGTGTCATGAGACAAAGCTCTTCAGAGATCACCTTTCTTTTTCTTTTTAAACTCTTCACCTTGCTGTCTTTCCTTCATCAACTTCTTTCGCTCCTCTCCATAAAGACCAACTCCACATCTCTCCTGGGGAGCAGCATCTGTCACAGATTCTGCCTCCTCTGCTCAGCGATAACTGATCCACTGTCTAAAGAGCATTACTCTCCCCCGGCCATCTCCGCTTACCCTCTCCCAGGACAGGCCGGGAGAAATGGCGCACGGTGCAGATTGAAAAATGCCAAATGACAGCATTGTGCCCCCACAGACAATCCTCACCGGCCAAACTCGGACGTTTTTTGTTCTGTCTAACAATTTACCTAAACGCTTTCTTTCCCTCTCTGCTTGCTCTGTCATCGATTTGATAAAGATTTTAAACTAGACATAACCTTCTTTTCCTCTCTTATGTCTGATATATTTCCCTCATCCCTTTCCCAGTGGGGATGTGGTTCCAAGAGGCCCAGAGGCCTGAGGTCAGTCTCTCTGATCATCTCCCATCAGCTTTTGGTTCAAACAGCTGCAATTTAGATAGAAATGGGTAATGAGGAATGAATGAAACAACATAGAGATGTGTCTTTGTAAGCGTTTACATCCACTTATGTACATTTGAGCTTAAAAAATTGTAAATGGAAATGCCAGAAATAAAAATAAATAAATATCGCCAACTAATAATTCTTAAAAAGTTGGTGCATCAGTGAAAACAAAATGCGACAGCGCAGTGGAAACTTAAATTCCACTGAAGCTTCCGCTCCTCTGCAGAGACGCAAATGCTGCTTTAGACAAACGGAAATGTTATTTCATCATGTTTTCCACATCATTTTTGTTTGTTTGTGGTTTGACAGGGGGATTTTTGATTACATTACCTGGTTGCGGCCTCTTTTTCCACTGTGTCTTAATGGCGTACGATTGAAGTATTAGTTCCATCAGTTGTTTATCTCAAAGTACCGGCTCAGAATATTTGCATAGTAGCAGATGGAAGGGCGCATTCATTTGCATTTTCTCAGGATTCGTTCTGAAAATTCTGATCCAATTTGTGCTAGAATGGGATGGAAACTTGACGACTGTTTGAAATAAAAATGAGGGCAGAAAATGCTGAGCATGAGCATGAGGTGAGAGCTATCCACCATCCACCTCTTGTACTCCAGTTCTTCAGTTTCCAAGCTTTTCTGATGGGCACACCATTTTCGTCCTTGGTGCTTCTATCTTTCTGCTTCTCCTGCTTTTCCTCTCCTCTCCTCCCCTCTCCTCACCTCTCCCCCTCTCCTTCCGTCAAACAGACAGGAGCGGCTGACTCACTCGTTTCAGGGAAGTGAAGCTGCGTTGATGTCATCTTGACAGACAGAGCAGTCCAGTAAACACAGCAGGGATGGCGTCAGGCCTCGGACGCATCACTCTCGACTGACAAAGGTGCGAGGTGATGTCAGCGTGTGATGAAATCATAATGTGGGCACATCTTCCAGCGTGTGATGTCAGCATGGCCCTGGCATGACTGAGCATTATGGAACTATTTCCCCCCATTACTTTAAATGAAGGGGTGAAGTTTGGAAATACATGATGTAAATATTGTGCTCGTGTTTTTATCCATTACACATGGTGAATTCCCATTGTCACTTTGCCCTGTTCATATTTTACTGTCTGGGAAACATCATGGAGAAGGCTGCAGAGCTTAGGAGACCTGGGATTTAAAAAATATCCTTTGTTTTTTTTCTTAACATTAAGCTGTGATGACAAGAATATTTCCTAAATATAACCACAATATAACCATAGTCTTGGTGTAGTTGAATGGTCAAGCAGAAACCATTTTTGAAGATTGGCAGTGCAAAAAACTGGAACTCTTAATTCAATTTTAATGAGTAAAAATTAAAGGAACTGTCCCACTTAAAGATGCACTTTTAATTTAATTTTTTTTTTTTTTATGAAGAATTATGACCCCGCTCTGCAGGTCCCCTCAGTTCTACCAAGCAGTGGAGACAAAAACAGCTATAACAAGAGTGAACATTGTTTTAGTGGACAGAAAAATGAATTTTCCAACTGCTTGCTAACAACCTCATTATATGTCAGTGTTCACAGCTTGTTGCTCTGCTCCCAAATGGCCAAAAATTGAAATAATGCAGCTTTACTGTAACTAGTCTGACATATTAGGCAGGGCTGGACCCAAAACATTTGTTATGCAAGGATGCACTACACTGAAATAAAGCATTAAGAACACTTGTTTACAATGTCAAGAGAGCATGCTCTAATCAAGAACTTCCCCAAGGTGACACACACAGCACAAGAGTACAAGAGGGGTGTCGCCAGCCAGAAATCACTGGAACTAAAGGGAGGATTAGCCAAGCAGCTAACATCTGCTAACACTAACTTTAATGTGGGAGACTTTTATGTGTGGCCTAGATGCATAATTCTCACACATTGCTGCAGAGACAATGGTTTGATTGCTGGTAACAGCAAACACAATTAGCTGTGTTTGCTGGTGAGAAGTCGGTGAGGGATCACATTCTTGTGGATGCACTAGTGACTCCTACTGGTAAGCTACAGTTCTACAGAGAGAGAGAGAAATGGCCATTCCAAATTAGGAGAAAACGAGGAAAAATACACAGAATAAAAGATATTGTTGTACAAGTTGTAGTTAAAAACAATTTTAACTACAGTACTTGTTTTGGGAGTGATGCAGCATCTTTAGTAAGTAAGTAGTAAGTAAAGGTGAAATAAATCAAATATGGCTTCTGTGTGAATGAAGCGAGTAGGTGAATAATACACTTCACTACCAAAATCAGGTTGCACCTCGTAGACAAGCCCTCTCTGTGATCTGTACCTCAGACCATATCATGTGTCGCTTTAAATATACCTCTGCGGATGGTTCATTTCATGGTCACTTGAACATACAAGGCATGCAGGATTTAGCGCCTGATTGTGTCACTTCCCGTGTTGCTCAAGTGAAGCAGGTTGAGCTCTAACCGGCTTAGCGTGGAGAAGAATTTCTCCTTTGTGTCCACACGGCCGGCGGCTCGCTGTGGCTGAGCCTCACGGAGTCTTGGCCCTGACCCTGGGCAGGTGTGCAGACCTCCCCCACCTCATTCTCCCCGCGCTCACATGCTTATTCGCACACGTACTACACACACGTACTGTACATACTCATAGAGGTTCTCAGGTTCCTCTGAAATGAGAGACTAGCAAAAGATCTATCAACAGAAAAATCAGGAGGTAATGACATACTTAACTCCCCGGTGTGTGTGTGTGTGTGTGCATGTGTGTTCACGTGTGTGTGCTGGCACATTTATGTGTGTGCTCACTCATGTTCGCATGTGCACAAAATGCAGCGAGGGCAGCCCTCTCCCTCTCTCCCACCTCTCCCCAGCCACTCGGCAACTTTTGCCTCGCCTCATTTGCTTCTTGGTGAAAGGGCTGATTAAATATTTAAAGTATGGAGTACTTTCCCTTGGCATCAGGTGTAACTCACTCCTGTAATCTCAGATAGCCTGGTGCACGGCACAGTAATTATAGTTGAGTTAACCGTGTGAGGCGGAGAGGGGCTACGACAGGCTTTGTTGTTTATGTCTGCTTACAAGTTTATAGGCCTGTTTTCACTTTCACTTGCTCCTGTGTGCAGGCATGTTGCCTTTTTGTATCCATTCTTATAAGAATTATATTGTTTTGTTATGAGATGCGTGACAGCATAACGGTTATGGAAAGACTGCATTTAGTTTGTTTTTTGTTTCGCCAAAACTAATATGTGAAATATCAGTGCACCCTTTGCGAGTCTGAGTTATAACTATGGCTTTATTGATGGTATATACATAATTTACTAATGCTTCACAGGTATAGTTAGATGCTATTAAGAGCCCTTGCCTCATACTCTAGCAGGTAGAATTATTAAAATACGTTATCTGTCTGACCCATAGCATGCCCAGTTGCCCTATCAATACTCGAGAATATTATATTTGTCTTTGCAAACGCAAAATGGAGAAAACTAGTGGGCTGTGCAAAATGGAAAATCATCGAAACACGAAAAATACTGGGAAAGTAATTTGAGGAAGGATGTTAGAGTCAAAACCAGAGATGGAGAAATCGTGAAAAAATGCAAGGCTGTTTGCTCACTTCATAAATGCAACTAATGTTAACTTGTTACGAAAGTGAAGCAGCACAGAACATGGTTAATTCTGCGGTGTGTTATAGGATAGGCTGTGTGGAATTTGTTCATATTAATTTCAACAAATTACAAGTTAGTTTGTTTGAAATTTTTTTTAAGTGACAGTCCTGCAATACATGATTAAATGTTCATGGATTTCTCATGTCTGTCATTCTGTGGGATAATAAGTCACTCATAAAGGCGCTTAGATGATCTTCTATGATCATCTTCTAAATGGAATATGGATTAGATTCTCTGCAGCCTTTTTGCAAAAGGAGAGTGGTAATCCTGAACTGAAGAGCAAGATAACAAAAAAGAAGTGTCATGGTGGAGGAGGATGAACACCAACAGAGATTTGAACTACCTTTACCAGAAGTTATCCTTTGTGACTCATCTTTAAAAATGACTTATTGATTATTAATAAAGCCAATAGTAACTTATAAACCATTTGTTAAGGGTCTTTAATTAGAACGTTGTAGAAAATGATGCTTATGAAACCCTTTCCAAACCTGTGGATAATAAGAAAAATGAATCATTATGGTTGATCAAAGCAAAGCTGCTTTTATAAGGCATTTATAAGACACTGGCGTTTTTTTTTTTTTTTTCTTGAGCAAATTAACTAATTCAAAATGTAAAAATGACAATTTTGAAAATCCTATAATCCAAAACAAAAAGTATGAAAAACTACAAGGCCCAGGTGAGATACACAGTAAGAATTTTTTACAAAAGTTATACCCTGTGCTGTGAAGCCTCGTGGACAGCCTCCTTTAATCTCTGAAAACAATACATTTCCAACTGTGAAGCGCAACCTAAGAGCCTTTAAAGGAAGAACAATAGATGGCAGTGTTAGGCACCTCCAAATGTCTGAGCCTAAGCTCTGCTGAACAGACAATTCAGGAGCTGTAAGAAAGTCACAGTGGGCGGCTGGTTGAACATCAAAGCATACAGTCACAAAGATACAGTGAAGAGGATCTATGCCTAAATGTCTGTTTTGTATGAGGAGTGAATTGTGACTTTAATCCATTTAGGTGCGTACCTCCTCCAAAAAAGATCCCTTGAATGTAAGATGAGTAATAAAGCAAAAGGAGCCACATCCATGCTTTACCTTAATCCCACACACTCTCATTTCTGTCACTAATCTGACAGATTTACACCCTTTTATTACCTGAATATGCCGCCCTCTACATTTTTCACCTCATGGAGAATCCTATTTGAAAATGTTTAAGTTGTAGGACCATTTCTTCATGGTTTCTGAGAACATGTTATCTCAGACAACAGCTGAATAGACTTTGTGGAAAAAAGGTGAAATGCTACCTCAAGTAACAGCAGAGGCCTTTTAACTTTTAAGTCCTGCCAGCTGTTGAGCTGCAATCCTAAATAAAGTTTCTTGGATACAGTTATTATTCCATCAGGACTTGAAATACAAGCCCCAGAATTATCCTTCAGAAGAGCTAATATTGTAAGTTTGGGAAAGATGACAGTAATAACCTGCTAATGCATGAGCATTACTGACTTTATACTCATGAGGAACAGAATAAGGGAGAGTGACAAATTGCGGTTACTCGTGTTGTGTTCATAAACCTATTCCTTCAGGCATTTAGGTTTAAATATTGCTTTATTTCCATTACAAAACATGGAAGGTCCCTCTCTCAGTCTCTGCTGTTCTTGTTCTGCAAACTGCTTTGTTAATCTGTAACGTTGCCAAGGATATTTATGAGTTTTTGGCTAGTGATGCATTCAAATAAACAAACTCCCTCACTGTTTCCACAGCAGGGAGAGTGCAGCTCCGCAGTGTACTGTAATGATCAATGAGGGTTTCAATGTCTGACTAAATGCAGGGCCTCGTCATGTTGAGCTGTGCCGTGAGGCCCCTCTGAAACATGGCTCGTGTCGTCGCATTTGGAAACACTCTAATTTCTTACATGTGTCTGTGAGGGTGTGAATTCACAAACTCTGATTCTTGCTGGCTTGTCTGCTGCAGCTTTTATCATGTGGATTGATGAACTGATTTTAAAGGAATGAATCTGCCGAGCTGAGACGCTTCGGTGATGTAAGTGTTTGACTCTGGTTCTTTCCAGGGGGAACAATGAAGAAGCTCTCCTTCAACGTTTTAGTTTCACCCTGACTTTCTGCATCGCTTAAAATGCACTCTGAGGTGTTTTTTTCACATGTGCTTCGAAATATGATAGAAAATCACTCAGGTTGTATTGAGTGGGCGGAGGTGAGTTTTCGTGAAACGGCTGTGTGAGAGGTGCTTGTTTTCCCACAAGTCTTCAGGGGATTCCCCTCTCCTTTCTCTGCTGTAAACCAGCATCACCGCACTGCTGATGGACGTCTCTGTTTGGCAGGTGCTCATATACTTGGCGCCTACTGTTGCCCACAGCGATGAGGCTGTCAGGGCAGAATGCCTTCCAAGAGTGCAGGGGAACATTATATTTCACATTATCTCAGAACAATAGGTCATTTCCTGCTCGCTGCAGGCCAGAGAGGCTGATCGGGGGCTGCCAAGCTCCAGGAAGGGAGCACAGACTGCAGGAGAGGTTGGCGTCTAAAGGGGGGAACTGTATGAAGTTGATGAATTGTTAGGTAGGTGGTTCCAGAGTGGGTGCAAGCTGAACTAACCTGCCAGTTAGTGTGAGCAAGAGCAGCCACAGAGTGTATTTCAGGTATGATTTGAACAGAAACACGTGTCCATAACTCAAGAGTTAGATTTTTTTTTTGCCATGCTGAGGGCGGTGGTGGTGCTGGTGGTGGTTAGGGATAGGTGTGGGTTAGGGAGCTGTGTTGACTAGTCTGTCAATGAATCCACCACTTTGGTCCAGACTGAATTGTCCCAACATCTACTGAATACATTAACATTTTATTTGGTACAGACCTCCATGGTACCCAGAGGACAAGCCTTACTGACTTTGATATGACATTGACATTTGTGGTTTTGAGTGAAAAATTTTACACATATTGGATGGACTGGCATGAAATTTGTCCACATGTTCATGTTCCAGTTGGGATGAATTGTAATAACTTTGGTGATTGTTAACATTTAATCTATCACAAATCAGAGGCCGGCTTGGCATTATGGTACTGTCGCATCACAGCAGGAAGTTTTCTGGTGCGAACCCTGGTTCACGTGGGGCTTATCTGTACTGAGCTTGCATGTTCTGCCTGAGCCTTCATGGGTTCTCTGTGGAGGTTAATTGCTGACTCTAAATTGCCCGTGAACAGTTGTTTGTCTCTATGTGTCACCCCTGACAGACTGGCGGTCTGTCCAAGGTGTACCCCACCTCTCACCCAGTGTTAGCTGAGATTGGCTCCACCCCCCAGCAAAAATGGATGGATAGCACTTTGAACATGGTAAATATTACCTGTTAAGCATCAGCATGTTAACATCAACTCTGTGGGCATATTAGCATGCTGAGATTAGCATTTAGCTCAGAGCACCATAGCACCGAAGCGCAGCCTCACAGAGCTACTAGCGTGGCTGGCTGTAGACTCTAAGTGTTAAACAACTGCAATCATTTTTGCAGCAGCTGAGCAAGTTGGTAAATTTCACAGATTTCAACACACTGTGGTTACATGAAAAAAAACTGGGAGGTCAGTCGGGGTCACTGCTTTGCTCTCTACCCCAGCCGGATCCATCCAACTATTTAGCGCGGACGCCAAATGCTTCGCAACCTCTGGAAATACCTTTTCACTGAGTGCTCTTTTTCTCTCACTCACCCCTTTCTTTGGGTTGCATAACTGCTCTTGTGTTGTATTATTGAAATGTTTGGCTCTGATTAGTGCAGCAGATGAAACGGCTAAATGCTAATGTGTGATTTCCCAGGGGGCCGCCCAGCTTCATGGGCTGCAGGTGTTTGCAGGGGAGGAGGTTTTTTAAAGCGCATCAATGCCAATTACGCCCAGCATTGTTTGTATTTTTTGTTACTCATCGGGGCAGGTAAACACTCCGGGTTTGCTTCCGAAGTATTTTCGAGGTGCCTGCGGATGCCTGGTACAGTGGGTATTGAATCCCTCCTCCCCTTGCCCGTGAGTGTGAGCTGTTAAAATCAGTCAGGCATTAAATATGAGAAATGTTGGGAGCACCAGAACCTCTCCTTGGCTCTGCTCTAGCGAATAACATGGTATTGATTATCTTGATGGACACAAACCCTCCCACGTATCAGCCCTAGGTCACAGATCTATTGTTTTCTCCTCAGTAATATCTGTGATACCTGAACATGTGTTTCAACAGCTGAGCATCACAGGTCTAAGGTCATTCTGCTTTGCATTTATGTTGAAAGATGTTCGTACAGCTCAGGCTCAGGAGGAGCACTGAAGGCTTCCAGCTGTATGATATCCTGTGCGCAAACTCAGCTGCCTTTAGGATCATGTATTCAGGGTCCAAAGTGAGTAACTCTCTTTTACTGTCCTGTTTCACTCTGCCACTCCTCTTTTCAATCCCCCCATCTCCATCCTTCTGGGACAAACTGTTCCTTTTTTCTGCTGTGCTGAGCAGGCAGGCAGGCAGCAGTGCTGAGCCTCCTGGCTTCCCTTCTCTTCTCCTTCACTTAATTTTTTTCTACAGTACATCGCCGCAGATTTATCACCTTGCGCCGCTTTCTCCCAAAAGCGTTGGAAAAGAAGGGGAATTATTCCTGGGTCCTGACAGGGGGGCCTCGGGGGGGGTGGGGGGGGGTTGTGAAGAAGGAAGGGAAGGAAGGAAGGGAAGTGGATGCTTGAGACGGGGTCTGAAAAATGTGACTCATGTAAATGCTGCTGAGGAGAAAAAGGGGGATGAGTATAATTGATTCTGACGACCGGAGTAGGATGGCGGTCTTCCCCAGGGGGGAGACGGTGAGCGGATCCCAGCCAGAGTCACCGCTGTGGGGGGAAGGGACAGGGGACGAGACAGAGGTGGGGGTGTGGAGGATATCATTCTCTCTCTGTTTCTCTCTCTCTCTCTCTCTCACACACACACACACACACACACACACACTTACCATGTAATCCAACACATCCTCTTCCCATCATGGTTTGGACAAAATGCGCTGAATCCAGACCAGCACCACTCAGCCTACTCAATCTTTAGTTAACAGCAGAAGACGTTACATATGCATGAGCTAATTAAGCTATCAAATCACAGATTTCCCCACCTGTCTCTTTTTGTCTTAATTTAAGGTTGGAGCTAAAAGAAGCGATGGATTAAGTTGGGCCTCCGTGCTTGAATCAGAATCTCTCTTTCTCTTTCACAGAGTTCTGTGCAGCAGAACTCTCTTCTTCTTATTAGTCCACGCCTACGGCTCCTTGGAGCCAGACTAAATAAATAAATTACCGATTCAGATGCCTGCTTACTTGCTAACCTCGTTAGCTTTTGTGCCACAGCAAACAGAAACCTCTTGTTTGTGTGTGTGTGTGTCTTGTATTGATGATTGTTATATCTGTGTGTGTATGGTCCATTTGTCCTCCAGCAGGCCTGATTCATTAACCTTATGTGTAAGACTGCTCAGTAAATGTAGGCAGTTCTCCTGTTGGTGAGCCTGGGCTTCTAAAAGCAGGTCAATGCAAGGCAGCTTGTTCTTATTTAACATAAGATGGCCTTTCCTGCGGGGAATAAGCTGCTAGGTATGCAGGGGTGAGAGGTAATGTTATTACACAGGAGGTGAACACAAGCAGAGTATGTTTGCACTCGGTGGTAACTTCTTGTAAGTCTACACTGTTGTGTTAAAATATACTCGATATAACGAAATCTAGCAAAACTCCTAAATAGCGTTGTCTTTTAACTTAAGGCAAAAAAATAAATATCTGCATTAGTTACACTATACTGTATGTGATATGAGCTCAGATCTGAGACTTGGACCCCTTGTCAGACAAATTGCAAATGGCGAGAACAGACAGGTCTTTTACACAGGACCTCTCATAACCTGACTCTGCAAGAACTTTCAGGTTTGGTACAAAATTCTTCCCTGTATTTCTCAAAGTGGGATATTTTAGATGTACAAAAAGCGACAGGCGAACATCAACAGACAAAGGAGGAAATGTACTGACATTTCGCGCTGTTGATTTCTTACAGGCTCACCTCAAACTTAACACACAAGAATCCAGGGGCCTCCCTGAACTTGCTTTAAACTGGCCAGTGGTCAAACAGCATCGGACATCTAACCACTAGAGAATGAATGACAGCTCTGTAACCAACCATAATGTGTGCAACACTGCTGCCTTCTTCTGTAAAAACACCTTGAACTTTGCTTTATTATCACCTGCTGAGCAGTGCTGAAATTTAGTTCAGGAACTTTATTAAGTTCCTGCAGTGAACAAGGCTTCAAGCATTTTTTTTGGGGACTTAAAAGTGTCTTCCTTATGTCTAGTCTTCAGATTTGAAAACAAAAATGGTCAAGTTTAACCTCATGAATTCAGAGCAGCATGGCAACATATCTTAAGTAATTAGAAGATTATAATCTCCCAGCCTTACAGGACTGGATCTCAGCTGTATATAAACACTATTAACACAGCAAGGGAAAATGTTAAATGCTGCATCACTTTAATAGTCAGCATTCAGAGATATGAACCTGGCTTGTACTTTTATGTCTGGGCCGAAAGCATACATCATACTTGACACTTGCTCTTAACCCGTGCTGTCTATAATCACAATGTTGCCAACATAGGTTATTTCCCGCACTACAGAAAATCCAGTAACTGTCACCTAGAGAACAAAAGAAAAAACAACAACAAAAAAAAACACACACACACGAGAACTGTGTCTTTGAAAACTGAGCATAGTAGTTATTTTTCATTTATTTATCATTTATATTCTATGTGTATTACACGCTGATCCTCCAGCACCTCGGCCTGCTCCTCTCAGCACCTCAAGCTGCTCCAGTGGAGGGGCTCAGTAACCAACAGTGCTGCTCTTATAAACAGCTCCAAGGCGACTATGTGGTAAACTGAATGTAAAACATGGCACACTGAGCAACAACATTAATGCTCAATACATACTACCTAAGTCTCTAAAGTTCCTTCTCCTAAAAAACACTTCTCATTCCTAAGATTTCATATCATTCTGTTCCATCTTCATCTCAGTCCATAAATTGAGCATACTGCTAAAGTGTCTTTGTTGGCTTATTAAAACCATAAAATGCTGTCTGGCAGGATCAAAAGCAGTCTTGGACTATAATGATCACTGATGCTGCTGTTAAATTAAACAGGCGTGGCGCTGTTATTTCACTCTAATGGGGCTTTGGCGAGGTGAAGAGAGGCAGTGGACCAGGTACTCAGGAGAGGAAGCCAGGACAAATGGCAAAATGACTTTGGCAACTAACTCACCAAGAGACAGTAACAGATCGTGTAAAAGCACGGCCTTTAGTGTTACTCCGAGGTTGTTTCATGAGCATCTTATGATCCCAGATTACAGCCAGATTGGTAATGACAGGTGCGAAGCTGCTTGCTGCTACAAAGTTCAACGCAGCTTTTAATCTCATATTAAGTCAATTGCAGGCACTAATGGAGAGACAGGGGGCAGAGTGGAAGGTGAGAGCATCACACGATATATCTAAGAGACTGTGGAGGAGAGGAAATGGAGAAATGGTGGCTGGATAGATGAGCTATTTTATAATGAGGTCAGTGAGGCTGTGGGATTTCGATGCTCTGGGAGACACACACACAGAGGAGCTGTGGCGATGTATTACTCCTGCTGAGGTGGGACTGCCTTTGTCACAGAGATGAGAGGGCGTGGGAGAAGGAGAACACAGGAAGGAGATCTGAGGAGACATCCAGATGCCAGAGGAGAATTTTAAGTTTGATCATGGCATTGGTTCAGTCATTCTTATTTTCTGTCTCTAGCAATAGAGGCAGGGACTGGCTGGGTGTTAAACAAGACCGACAGATTTTACTCATCTTGCCCTTTGTTACAGAACAAACAAATACAGAACACTCCTAACTCCCTGTCTTTAATCCTGTAGAATGTGGTACAGTGACATTAAACACTGTTGACATTTTTTCACAAGACACTTTACCCACAACAAACTACATTCCCTCAATTACAATTTTATATTACTTTAATTAAAAAAAAAAAAAAAAACCTTTTTGTGTTCTCCTTATTCTGTCTCATTACACTTTTAAACTATTTATACGGCTATATATAGTATTTAAAACCTTTTACTTCACTTGAATATAGTGTTTGTTCATTATGAGGTATTCTATTTTTAAATTCTTTTTTAATAAGTTTTTTCTGTTCTTGTTCTGCTGTAACACATTAATTATTCTGAATGAGTTCTCTGAACTCTGCTTGTCTTTTTTCTTAAAACAGCTGATGATGTATTTACCGGAAATGGATGATTGCTTCCTCCTCAGCTGCTCCCTCGCTCCTCCTCTTCCTGGGTGGTGCCCGGGTTGTGGTCCTGTCCCCCCCTCTCCACACTCCCCCTGTAAAGACATGGAGCATAAATTGTGAAAAAAGACAAAAGACACCAGTCCCAAGGCAAACACTATGACCGATTTGATGTACAGTTAGTATGAAATATGTAATGTTCAATTATAAATAAATAAATAAGACACTATGTGAGGGGGCAGGTACTGGTGACTGGAATGAAAAGTGACATTATGACATAAGAATGCAATGGTGAAAAATTCCATTATATTTCTGAACAGGAGCACATAAAAAAGAACAGCAGATTTATGATGAAAAAGATTAAACATTTCATAATTAATGTTTCATTAGAAAATTTTTGTGATTTATTTAATGACTTCATAATCTATTGGTTTTTCAACATATTAAACTCTATGCATAATTCTTATATATTTAATATATTCATTAGCACCCTACATTTTCATATATTTATGGAAGTATGACCGGATGACTTTGAAACAGGTGAAGGATCTCTCATGTAATCGGCAAACATCAAGGTATAAAGAGTAACATGATGCAACAACAAAGTGGCAACATTATTTGCACACTAGCACGGCTCTGTACGGCCTGCTTCACAAGCACGCACACACACACTACCTACAGACTCTCTCTCTCTCTCTCTCATGCACCCCCTTGCTCTCTCTAAATGCCTGTCGCTTTGGCCCTCCATTAAGCCGAGCGAGCGCTCGTTTAGCCAACGGTGTCTCGGCAGTTGGGGACGCAGGCTGCCCACTCAGTCAGATCCAGCCATATTAAATAAATAAGGAGCGCTCTTCTGTGTAAATTATTCATTTAACATGCCTTATCCTCTTCCAACAACCTTGTTAGAGCAGCTCAGGAGTGGAGAGGGGGCGAGCGCGGGGGGCAAAGGAGGGGAAGCAGAGGGGAAGAGGCAGGCACCGCGGCTCATGTGCGACTCAGCAGAACCTGTGGTGCATCTCTAAGCTCTTCGGGCGTTCAGTCGTAGGGGGGCTAATTCGCCCTGACACCTCCTTTGTTTCAGGAGGAAAAGAGCTGCATAAACACAGCTATGCATTTGCTCACATGCACACACACTTGAGCACACACTGACATGCACAAACTTAGAGAGAAAGAGCACAAGAAAGGGATTTTTAGTGCATATTCATAGAATAATCATTCTAGTTGTCTGGATAAATTATTGAGGAATGGGAGACCAGGACACGCCATGCTGGAATGCGGGAGCTGTTTTTTGTGCTGCCTGAACTCAAATCAGACAACACAGCAAGTCATGCTCTCTAAATAAGCTGATTCTAATGAGGCAGGATGGGGACAGATATAAAAATGCTTATCGTGAAGAAAACCACTGTTCTGGATATTAACCTTGAGGACAAATGAACATTTGTATACTGTATTCATGACACAACTAAGAAAAGAGTTTAAACCCCTTCACTTTTTGCACATTTTGCTGAGCTGATATAAATGACATTTTACCCATCAATCTACACTCAACTACCCATACTGAAAGTGTAAACATGTTTTTAGAAACCTTTGCAAATTTATTAAAAATCAAAAACTGAAATCTCTAATTTACAGTATTCAGGCCCTTTGCTGCGGCACTCCACACTGTGTTCAGGTGCATCTGGTTTACTTTAATTATCCTTGAGATGCATCTAGAACTTGATTGGAGTGGGGCACCTGTGGCAAATTGAATTGATTGGACATCGTTTGGAAAGGCAAACACTTGACACTGCATGTCAGGACAAAAACTAAACCATGAGGTCCAAGGAACTCTCCGCCGTCCTCCATGATAAAACTGTGGCGAGGCATGGATCAGGGAAAGGGTACAAAACCATTTCTAAAGCTCTGAGTGTCACAAAACGTTGAACAGAGCTCCAAATACTACATCTAGCAAACACCAGACGCTGCTCATCACCTGGCTAATACCATCTCTACGGTGAAGCATCAAGCTATGAGGGTGCGTCTTAGCGGCAGGGACGGTTAGATGGTTAGATACATAGAGGTCCTTGAGGAAAACCTGTGTACACAACCTGAGACTGGGGCTACAGTGACCTGAGGAATACAGCCAAGAAAACTCTGAAGTGGCTTCAGGGCAAGTCTGACTGTCCTTGAGTGGCCCTGCCTTAAACCCCAAAGAACATCTGTCATTATGGCTTACTGAGTGTACATCAATGGGCAAATTTATCCATTTAAAACTAAAGCTAAAACACAATTAGGTGTGCAAAAAGTGAATACTTTCCGAAATCACTGTATTTAAGATGAATCAGGGTGTACAAGAGCTACAATTATTCTAAAGCTCTGCATATACATACAACTTTTACTCAAATACTGAAGATCACATTGAGGGAAAGAGTGTTTATTTTCAACCATGCAAAGTTAAAAGTCAAAAACCAAACTATAATAAAGTAAAACTTAATTCCAAATACTTGAATATTCCAATATTAATCTTCAAAGTACAGTGTAATTCTGTGAATTAAATGGAATTAAAGGGAATTAAATGTAAAAGCAGTCTTTCATACTGTAACACAATTTACCTGGAACTCAAACGTCCACCTGATCCTGTACTACAGTGAAGATAGTTTGTAGGAAAAGAAATTTAAATTTAAAAGAGAAATTGGGTTCCTTTTTCTCTATTACCACACATCAGAGCTCGGGGCTAGACTGATATAGGTGTGTTCTGACTGCCAATTGGGCTAAAATGTCCAAATACCAGGCAAATGGCCAAAACGCAACTGAACCTGGCTGAGAATTTCAATGGTGAATTTACAGATTGTCCCAGGATCAACCCAGCACAGACGGAACCTGCCTGTTCTCTCTGTCTCTGTGTCTGAGTCCAGCGTTCAGCCCCAGAGCGGGAGGTTGTTATGTCAACTCTGACAGTGCTCATTACCAGCCCCTACGCTATGAATTGGAGTTAACAGGCTTTGGCCCAGGCAGAGGCCGGCTAGACCCGACTGGTACAATGGGAACAGTGTGTGTGTATGTGTGCATGCATGTGCTGGGAGTTAATCACAAAACACTCTTTTATTTCTAAATCACACCTCAAAGCCACTGTACATTACAGAAGGACTAATACACAATGTACTATGACATGTAGTGCTTGTTTTCATTTTACCTCACAAGCTCCCCCATATGAGAGTTGATCACACCATCCTGCTGCCAAAAAAGCTTCTGTCTGAGTTAATACATGTACCTCTGCTTCCATGCAGTATTTCTCATTTATCACAGAATATTTCTCAGTAGAATGAATATTGAATATTGGGATAGAGTCAGTACATTAAGCCCCTTTCACACTGGGCTAAAAACCCACTACCACCCACTAACATCTGGCTTTAGTCTTCAGTGGCATTCCCAGGTCAAATGACCCTGCAGTAGTCACAGGTATTTACTGACTCCAGCTCCTATTGACACACTAAGTTTTGGTCCTTTTCCGGCACAATGCTAGGATGCGCATTGAGGTTCAGGATGTTGGCGTGTAAACAGTAGGAACATTTATTGTTTTATTCTATGGGAATAACATGCAACAGTTTTCTGGTGTATTTGTGACATCAAACATGAAACACCAGAAGAAAAAGCAGAAAGGCAGAAAGGCATCCACTGGCAATGGGAGAGGAGTCAGTTGCCTTTTATAGAAAGGTTTACCAAAGTTTAAAAATCCTGCACAAATGCTCTAATTTTGGTGTGAATGGGTATTCACAGCAGTGGGACCTAAACTGAATTAAACAATAACAGCATTCATTATTCTCAACATGCAAAATCATATATGTTATATGATTTCAAGTGACTGTCTTAGAGGCTTATCAGAAACCAAAAGATGCGCTGTTCAAGTAAAAAACTTATCCACTATTGAAGCTATTATTATTGTTAGCTATTGAATAGCTAACAGGTTTTTCACCTGCCTCTTCTTCATGCACAGCGAAGTTAAATCCACACTGCCTCTGACCTCTGTCATGGCGTGACTGTCCTCAGAAGAAGCTGTCTAGTCAGCAGGCAGACACAAAACTGCCTTCACCAGGCTTACTGACATCAGACATGTAATGGCCAAAAATAGTTTTTCAAGTAGACTCAATGAGAAGTATACAGGAAGAAAACAATATTATTTTTAATTACTGATTCAATTATTCTATGTATCCTGCTCACTATAACTATATATGGTCACAATGAAACCAGAAGGCTAACTGTATTTTTCATATTTGTAGGGCTGCAACTAACAATTATTTTTATAAGTGATTAATCAGCAGATTATTTTTTCAATTAATCAATTATTTGTCCAGTCTATCAAATGTAAGACATAACTCCTCAGAAAGTTTCCTCAGGGTACTCCAGCTTCCTCCCACAGACATGCAGGTGAGGTTAACTGGTGACTCTAAATTGCCTGTAGGTGTGAATGTGAGAGTGGCTGGTTGTTAGTCTCTATGTGTCGGACCCTCAGAGGACAAGCAGTACAGCTAAAGGATGGATGGATGTCTCCAGTTTCTCCACAGAGACAGAATATAACGGTCATGGTCCTCTGAAGGTTTTTCATTGCCTGTCTGGTCTCCTGCTGCTAGTGATGGTATCCCTGGCCTCTTCTGCCCCTCCTCTCGCAGGCCAGTAACCACATAGCAATGTCAATGATTACATGTGTGATTAAGGCTTTCCTCTTCAAAAGAGCTCGATGTTTACACAGGCCCTGATATGGCGGATGGGATAAAGAGCAGGTAGAGCTCTGTGTTTGTGTCAGTGTGCATGTGTGTTTGCCTGGATAGGAGGATGAATGTCATTATGCCCAGGCTCTGTGGACATGCAATTGTAATGACACACTGAATGCCATTCTGCATATTACAGCTGCTTCTTCCTCACAATCTTCCTCCTCCTCCTCCACCTACAGAGGTCTATATAAACCACACTGTGTTGCCCTGACATATGTTGTTTTACATTCTGAATGAGTATAGCTCACATGCAGAGGTGGTGGGGAGAATCGATTTATTTCTTCAAGGATTATTTAAGAACTTTGGTGGTTTTGCAACAGGCACTGGAAAAAATATCACCAAAACTTTTTTTAAAGTCCAACTTCCATGTCAGTGATTTGTTGGGCAAGAAGTGCCAAGTCTTTTAATGTCTCATCAGCAGTTTATTGACTTACGCTTTATTCTGTCAGTTCTACTGTAAGTCTAAATCTGGGCATGGCCAAAGTTCTTTATTCTACTTTATAAACAAGCTGCTTTTTCCATATTTTTCAAATGTCTGTGCAGAATGAGAAGGACAAAAGTGTGAGGTGTCCCACAGCTGCAGCACTGCAACCTAAATTAGCCCAGACCACATGAAAAGCTGTCGTCTCTATTCCAGGCCGGGGCGGGAAAATTACAGCCCTGTTCTCTCTACTCTAGCATTAAACCTCAATTAGTGCAGAACTACAGCAATGATGTCATCACTGAAGGACCAGAGAGCCCTAGAAATAAGGGGTGCTTTGCTTTACAGCGACAGACGCTCACAACCGAGCCACCTCAAACTTACAGGTCCTCACTGAGAAGCTTAGCTGCTGAGAAGAGTTGCTGATTCCATCCAACTGGCAAGAAATAATATGATGTTCCTATGGCCTGGAAAAACAAAAGCAACAGAATCTGTGGCCTGGTTTGGCTAAATTTACCAGGAATTTTAATCCTGAGTCGTGACTTGAGTTTTCCTGAGAGTAGAGAGGTCAGTGAGGTAGGACAAGAAAAACTCCTGTTTGACCTCCAGTGACCTGCCAGGAGACAGAGGAGAAGGGAGAGGAGGAGGAGGAGGAGGAGAGGGAGGAGAGGGAGGAGGGTGACGGGGCCTGGCTCCTGTCCAAACACTGACAGTGTTTCTACTGCCCATTCCTCAGCAAACCACTTATGTTACACAACAAACACTGATACTTATACGCTGAGAAATTTCACTCATTGCTGGAAACACAGAGCTAAGCCCTGACCTTCCAAGGATTATTGTGTTTTATTACAACTTGGTTCTTGTTTTCATAAATTTGGACTTTATTTCTATTAGGGATAACAGCTGGGTATTAAAGTTTGGTATCTTTATGGAACAGACTAAGGTACTACTAAGTATCAAATAATTGACTGTCACTCAATACTTAGGAGGGTAATCTTAACCCATAACCCATTTTCACAGCCATCTCAGTACTGAGGAAACCAAGGACAGAGAGTAGGGTTCAGACTGTGCTAACAAAACAGTCTAATAGATGGTTAACATTTTATCCAAGTCAGTGATGATGTCCATTGCCATAGTGTAAAAGAACGTACTAAGGTTGTATGAACAAACTGTTAAACCTGCAGTCAACTCCCAATCCCATCTTCATTCACAACCAATCTGATACCAGTGCTCTCCTGTGGCCTGCTGTAATGGAATGAACGTAACTGATAGCAGATACACCAGATCTGACTGTTACCAATCCGGCTTAACAGTTTAGCCTAATTAGCCATGCATCTTAAAATGTCTTGTAGACTTTAAGGCTGAGAACAACCAGCCCTTCCTCAAAAAGGACATAAGAACTGCTGCTGAAATCCAAGTCAAGCTCTTGGCTTGTTTACAACCTGTCTCATTGTTTGACTTCTTGTGTTTCTTGCCCCAATGATGGCCAGACTACTAAAATAAGACCCACGTTTTCAGAAACTGGAATAATTAATCCTTAATCCTAAAAAACAGTGCTTTGGGTTTTAACAAAAAATGAAAACCCTGGACTCAGCACTCCCTGGTTGGTTATTGTAGTCCAACATTGTCCCTCTTGCTGCAGGATGGCTGTTCCTTTATGTCGTACAAAGAAGGGAGCAACTTGAACACAGCGCAGCATGGGAACGCTTGCGGGCACCACCTCGTACCTTTTTCCTCTTTGTAACAGAGAGCCATTCCCCACACTGAGTGAATTATGCATCGCAGCTCCAAGCAACTTCTCACCAGTTGTTCAAGCAAGCTGCCCGAGGACCACAAGTCCTCTTCAGTGTACCTCCACCTGAAGAGACCGATCGCTCTCACATCTTCAAAGAGAAGTCAATCACATCATAGATTGTTAGTACCACCCAGTGGGTTTACAAAACTTTTACTCGTCTTCTCACAGGTGCAGAGAAAAGGGGATGGGGCCCACATTTCGCAGAAAGTGGAACAGATTTTTTTTTTTTTTTTTAGAGCCAAGCTCCGACAAAAACTTTGAGCGGGGGTGGGGGCGGTGAGAGGGGTGGCTGAGATCAAAAGCCTGCAAGTTCCTGGCGAGCGGACCCAATCAGCCGAGAGGGCCAAGGAGAGGAGGAGAGACAAGCGCTTCCCTTTTAAATTGATCCCACTGAGACCCTCAAGGTTCCCCTCGCAGGACTCACAGAAAAGCGATAAAAATCTGGCCCTGTGGATCTGACGAGGAACTGGGAGGGGAGAAGGCGAAGAAGAAAGACTGTTTCGGAGGGAGAGACACAGAAAGAACAGAGAGGAACTGTGGGAGGGGGGAGGCAGTTGAGGCAGATCAAGGGGAGATGAGGGAGAGAGGAAGGGCGCATCCAGGCATCACTGTGTGCCAGCAAGAGCTAGAGCAGGGAGGACCGGTGCTATCAGCTATCAAACCTGTGTTACACGTCTGATGATGTGCTCAACCAATCAACCACGGGTGTACAGTATCTTCATTCTGCCCAGGTCCTGGCAGCTGAAATGCTGGATCGTTTCGTGCTGGCCTGAGATCAGACTCTGGACGAGGCTGGTGTCGTTATCCACAGAATGTTGGGGCCTCAAAGGAACAAGCGCTATCAGAGCAACCCAGAGACCCCGTAGCCTGCCAGACACACCGCTGGCCTGCCCAGTCGCCAACAGGAGCACACAAATACACACACAGTAAGGTGGTGTGTGTGTGTCCTTTTCCGATTCCATGGATGTATTTTACGGTACAATATGAAGTCATTATCACCAGCTTTTCACAGTCATCAAAGCAGAAAAATTCAACAAAAAATTCACTCCTGTGCGGTCAAATGACAAGACCGAAACCAGATGAGAAAATTATTTGCCGCAAATCAGATTTACTCATTGAGTGACATTTAATGAATACATTCATTTCTTTTCAGTCACTTTTGCAATGGCTCCTACTGTGGCCTTAATATTACAAATTCCACAATTTTCCCATGACTTTTCATGACAGGCTTGAACTACTTCCATGACCTAAAAATTAGATTTCCTTCTGGTTTGTTAATGTTGTCTTCTCAGAATGTGTTTAAGGGGTAAAGAGCCTGGTTTCTATTACAGTTGAGCTGTAACATCAAAATAAATCAACCAATAAAAATCTCTGAAACACATAATCTCATTCAATTAATGTGCAGAACATGTACTGTACGTACATTCTTGCATTTAAGCAAAGGGACCTGTTTATAATAAGAATCCCAAAAATTCATTAATTCATTCATTTTTAATTTTTCCTGGCTGTAATACATAGAAAATGAGTTTTTCTGGCAGAGAGACATCCAGTATTTACACTTTTCAAAGGGAGGTCAAAGGTCCAGTGCCACTTTTTGTCCTTTTTCTGTCATGGCAGTCCTTGAGGTATGCCACTGCAAGGCCTTACCGGTAAAAACGTGAGGTCTCTTCACAGACTGGGGCAGTATGTCTTGATAATGTGGATCTCCCTACTGGGTGCTTGGACTGAAAACAGCGTAGCATTAATAGATGTAGTGCATTGCCACAGGTACTAGTGAAACCATGAAATATGTATGGGTTTGAGTGATAAGAGCCACAAATTTAAAGGCTTATCAGATTGTAAAGCACTGTACAGTGGTTTAGAATAAGAATAAGTTTAAGATGCTGGCAATCATTTGACTGACCGCACATATTTTCAGACAGTGACCCCTGAAAGGCATTCATTGTGTTTCACTTAGTTGTACAAACCAAAAGTGAAAGACGAAGAAAGAAGTTCAGTCTCTGGCTCCTGACTCTTCTCCACCCAGCTGACCACCACCACCACCGCTATGTGAAGTGGGTATGAATGTTGGATTGTCAGTTGGTTGACAAGTTACAAAAACTCTCGGACACAGCCCCCAAATTCTGACATTAGAAAGGGGACGGGGGTTTCAGAAGTTTTTCAACCATCCACCAAGCACTTCCCTCAGAGTATTCTGACGCCTTAATTTGAAAGATTTATTGCATAAAGACTACAAAGACACACAAAAGACACAGCGCTCTTGGAGAGGGATTGGGGAGGCAGTGGGATGCAGCCAAGACGAGGCTGTAACAGCAGGCTTTTTGGCCCTGCCTTTTAGGGTGGACATTTGGAACAGGTATAAACAGTTTTGCCTTTAGACGTAGTCGGAGAGAAGGAGGAGGCAGGTAGGAGGTGAAGCTGCTGCATCAAAAACAGCAGGCAGCATTCCTCCACACCTTAGATAAAGAGGACAGGTCAGAGGCAAGGTGAGTGGAGGAAGACGAAAAAAAAAACATTCTCTTTGTATTACAGTGCCAAAAGAAGCACTTGAAAGAGGAGCAGCAGGCTAATAAACAGCATCCACATGAGTAGATATTAAAGTGCTGGATGAAGAAAATATTTGATTATCAGATACTCTGGTAGTACTGAGCTGAGTGACTGTTGCAGGCTACAGTAAACCAACCTAGCTGTGATGGATAGCCTGTGCTGAGCATGAATAACTTACAGCCTCATAAATAAGCAGATCTCTACTAATATCATTAAACTAGCCCTGGGGCCGACACGCCCCCTTATCCCTGTGCACCACCTCCAGCAGCCACCCTCCTCTCCCAATGACAAATACCCTGAAATCACGTAACTATTCAACATCAATATTTTGACATTTCATTCAGCTGACTCTCCAGACGGAGCCATTTATTTAATTAGCTGAATAAAAATTGGCAGGAGAGACAAATTCAAAGTTACGTGACCGGGGCTCAGTTGCCACAGGTAACCTTTTTGGAGGGACTTGGTGTGGCAAATTGATTGCTGAGAGCGCAGACTCATCATGAGTGCTAATTTTCAGAAGCAGCGCACAGCGGAGCTGGGAAATAAGAGGCTCTACTTATAACAGAGGGAAACGGGAGAGGGGGATTAGCTTGTCATTAGAATAAAGAGCGCCGAAGAAGAATCAATTTCAGGGTTTAAAAAGCTGACAAGCACAGTTCACTTATTCTTTCTCTCCCTCCCTCTCTGTCTCTGGCTCGGAGCTCACCCTTTCGACTGAACAGCCTACGACCTACAAGATATGGAGGTGATTTTTTTGAGGAAGCAAGCTCAGATTTCGACCTACAACATAACTCTTCTATGTCTATCCTAATTAGGATCGATTCATCTACACAACAGTTTAAATATGATAGAGAGTTATCCTCATACCAGCGAAGGCTCATAATAATTCTTAAGAAATATCATATTACTCACCTCTGATATAAGAAAAAGTCCATCATCAGTTTACTCCCTGAAGATTAAACTATGTGAAAAACAAACAGTACTGATGCCCAGTTATTCTTCAACAGACTGCCTGAACTGTCTCCATCTACATTAGTCAAAACATGATTCTTCCAGTCAAAGTAGCCTGAAGAACCTAACAATCACAGCCAGATAATCTTAGCGAGCTTATCATCATCACCACTAAATCTCTGTGACATGATCCACATTGTTTCCAAATTTAGGAGTGCACAATGCTGCACAGATACTATCAGAGATGGTGTTAGTGAAGAAAGCCAGAGCCCTCGATCTGTTAGGAAGGAGAGATTTTGAAATACTGAGGATGACAACACTGTCAACAAAACAACTGCAGAATGTTTTTTTAAGGACAGATGAAAAAGGTTTGCACAAACAACACCACTCCTGTGCCAAATTATTTTAAATATGTTAGGGTGATAATGATATTGCACTTCCATGCAGCTGGGGGACTAACAAGAGAAACTGCAGCAGTACAGGCAGAGATATCCTGACTTTTAGTCTCTATTAGGGGTCAACACACAATGTCCACAATGTGACTAAACAGTGTATCTCATTAGACCACCCCTGGCCCACAGTTCTGGTGTCTGTGAAGGCCATAGTATATGATAAACATAATTTTCAAATCTGTGTCAGGTGGGGACAGGAAGTCCATTCCAATCAGCTTTTTCCCTTAATTTGTCACCCAGCTGATGCAAGTGCGCCCCCATTAAAGTGTTTTATATTATTGTTTTCATTATTGGCAGTCCACCTGATCTCTCTCCAGGTGCATAACAGAAAAAGCCTTGGAAAAAAAAAGGTCTCTCAGGACACCTCTGGGAACTAGACCAGGAAGGAAGCTTGGGGGTGATTACCAGGCAGAGAGGCGACTCAACTCGTTCATCCTACCATCCCCTCACCACAAAACCTTCACCCCACTGACCCAGGGCAAGTCTCTGGGACAGGAACCACACAGGAAATGGTGTAACTTACAGGGGGTAGGGGGGTGAGAACAAAGTGTCACAAACTAAATTCTTCTACCAACGTCACATCACAGTTAAGGCGAGTCTAGCAGGGCAGAGGCACTGGTGCATTTTTCTTTTCGGTCCAGGCAGGGCCCACATAGAAGAGCTAAACTGGCTGTAGGAGGCAGCAGTGGAGGGATTTACCATTCACAAGGGATTGCTCAAACATGCCTCAATACTGTAGCAGGGATGAACTGAAGACAACCTCGCAATGTCGCCTGTAGAGGATGCTGCCAAGACCCTTCACATTACTGATACAGTAGCAGGAAAACATATTCAATTAATACACTAAGGCAGACAGCAATACTGGACTCTCCAATCCAATCCGCTTATAGAACATCTAATAGCATATGAGGAGGAAGCACATTGTGCTAATTTGTCTTGTCTGTGGAGCACTCTGACAGCCCCATTGATGCTGACATCTCTTTAACATGAGGTTAGTGGGTGTTTGGCCTCCCCTCTAGTCGTTTGTGAGCTGCAGAGCCTGGAAATGATTAGGCCTGGGAGGGCAATTAGCCTGAGCATCGCTGGGCTAAATATAGTCCAGCTTGGCCCAGCTCTGCTCCTGGGTCATATCCACACCGCAGCTTCCACGCAGGCATGTTAGCTCAATCTGGATCCCGTTTGTTTTATGACTGATGCGAAGGCTACGCTGACTCAGACGAGATAACATAACTCAGCCGTCGATCAGATGTCTCGGGAGGGAAGGAAGTGAGTGGGAAGGGGTCATGGAAGGAAAAATAAAGGGATGACGTTTGACAGGGAAGCACGTTAGCCTCGATAACCAGAAAATATGAGTTGTACAAGCGTGTTCTTAAAGTTGCCTGAGTCATTTTTATTTATTCCATCACACTCACGTTTTTTCACAATCAAACCTAACCAAACTTAACGAGAAACACTGTTTCAAACAAACCATGGTTGGGAAAACGTGCTTTCCCACAGCCTTACACCAGCTAAACGGCATGCAAAGAAAGAATGCTTTCCCATCACACGCCTGCCTGCCCCTCCAGTCCCCGTATCTCCCACCCCCTGTGAGAAAAAAAAAATTCTAGAGATTTTATCCTTAAAAACAGGAGGTTCGCCCACTCGTTCACCTGGGACAGCTCTTGGATGGCGGAGGCAAGCTAGAAGGTTATAGGAGCCTGGGAATGTTTAACATCAAGAAAGCAATCAGAACATAGCCGGAGCTCTGGGAATTGGACAGGAAACATGGAGAGTAACCCCTTCCTGCCTGAGAGGAAAGCGAGGAGGAAGTGATTTGGGTTATGTGATGAATTTCTACTGTAACCTGAAAGGAAGCCTGCAGACGTTTCTAGGTAAACCAGATTTTTACAAATGCTAAATTTAGGCATTTCATATCGAGACCTTTTAAGAACCTGTTTCACTTCTCCTCCAAGTAACACCTTTTTGGTTTTCTGAGCCTGATCTCTACCCAGGGAAGACCCAGGGCCCAAATGTGATACAAGAAAAGCAGTAGTGGCCTCTAACTCAACATAGAATATGCTTCGATTTCCCCATCACTGACTTGACCCTGTGTGTCTTTCAGCACAGTACATACACTGAGGTGAAACATAAGTGGAAATGTTCTGGCACTACACTGAGTTTAGCACAAATTGCACAAGACAGCTCAGGAAACAGGGGTTTGCTTTGTACCCTGAGAAAGAACACTTATCAGCCAGTAAAACCTACTGTAAGAGGCCTATTCCTGCACTGTCCTGTGACTGAGCTCGGCAATAAGAGTTATACATGAACACATACACAGGCTAAACTGGAGTCCAGAGTTTGATTTTAAACCTCGTCGGTCGCTGTAAAGTAAATGTATATGAGAAAGGTTCTGCGTGTTGTGAGTTTTTTGTACGAGGATTGTGCAAGCACAAAGCTCAATATCAGTGTGTTTACATGCACTTAAGTGACCAGGTTACAGTTGCTGAGCTGGAATGATTAGTTGATCAACATAAAAATTCAAAAGAGTTTGGACTGTTGGTTGGACCAAACAAGACGTGAGATGTCACCTTGATCTCTTGAAAATTATATTGGACATTTTGCCCAGTTTTCTGACATTTTATAGACAAAACAAGTAATCAGTTAATTGACAAAATGACCAGGCTGATTAATTTGAAAATGAGCTTCAAAGAATCAGTGTCTTGTATGACCTACACAGTTAAAATATGACCTGGTGCATGTTCTCACACAATTACAGCACCCAGATTACAATAGAAATACTGTGCATGTTCAATTTCCTAGGGATTTTTCCAAAGAATTCAGGAAAACACCACAGTCAAAAGGATTCTTCATCAATGTCCAAAATTCTGTGCCAGAGTAAAAAGTCAGGGCATCATTAGGATTCATTCTCTGGGGACCATGAATGTCACAGTGATGTATCTAATGATTGTCAACAAGAAAAAAGGACTGCAGTGCTGGACTCAAGTTATGGACTGACTCACCAACCAGCATTAAGATTCCTAGAGCCACACCACCGGCTAAAAGACTGAAAAGATAAAAAAAAAAAAAAAAGTGACTTCAAAAGTGACAACAAACTGTGGTGTGTACTTTGTGTAAATCAACCACTGACCGAGACACTCGCTGTTTAGGAGAAGAGAAAGGACTGCAGTATTTCCCAAGTCCCATGAAGCATTGCACTTCAATATGCAGTTCGGAGAAAAGATGAGGCATTTAAAAAGTCAACACAGTAGATGACAGCACCACCTAAATAGTGCCTACCAGAAAAGCCAACTGGACTTAATCCCAACCATAAATTTTATCCACTGTGTGCCTACTATATGAGATCCCCTGTAAGCCCTAACATTATGGCCATACCCATAGATATCCTTGCAGCTTATAGCAGAGGAATAAAACTGGAAAATACATCCATCATAAAGAGAGGTTATTTTGGCAGTGTACTGTGATGATAAAAGTGCGGACATGCTCTGTGCCCTGTTTAAAAACTGTTTGTTAATCTATCATTTGCCACAAGAGGAATGAGATAACAATATGGTGTGGCTTACAGCCAGCGTGGCCGCCATGGAAAGATCGAAGCGTGTCCTTGGAGTGACATTATTTATTGAAATAAATTCACTCAAGCTGAAATATGTATAGCGAATGCATTATGAACAGTGCTTCTGATGGAGCAGAGAGGGCTTTAACTCAGTGCAACATTGGTTTGCTCTTTTCAACAGATGTCCCTTGTGTGACACACGGCAGGGATAATAGAGAGGAAAGGGTCTGAACGCTTTAATTTACCCCTTTCATGAATGGGAGGGATTTCCTTTGATGGCCTATTTGAATGTATAGACAATTTAGAGTCCTTCTCTGAGCTGAGATTCTGATCTTAATTACTTTGTTAATTAGCTGTGATTCACAGGGAGAAGCCTTGCCCTATCCAAAGTCCCTCTGCATTGCTGAGGGGGCTCCTCAGAAGCTCTCACATCCTCGCTCCCATTTTAAAGAACCAATCCTGCACTTGTGACACTGATTTGCAAGTCTGCCTTTGCTGAAGGTGGGCTTTTTTTCCTCAAATGTCAGCAAACCCCATAGAGCTCCGGCTCTCCAATTGTACTGCCTGAGGAAAGCGGAGCAGATCAGACCTTTTCTTCCCCCCGCCTCCCTCCCCGGTCTGTCTTAGACTTATATCACACGGACGCATTCCACAGATTTATGTTTATCGTTTTCCAATGAAAGAGGGACAGCCGGTGCAACATCCTGCACTATGTGATAAATATGGCTCCCTCGCTCTGGGTGCCTCAACTTGGCCGATCGATGGAGCATTTAGCTAATCACAGAAGGAAGTACAGAGTAGGAAGAATAAAAAAGGATTGTCATAAGCAGTAGGCGTTGAGTGAACTCGCTGGACAAACAATGATGCTTTTCATTTGCTTGTAATGCTTACTCCAACACTGCCTCACAGGTACTTATCACTCATCAGGATGAATCTTGTACTTCATCCTGATTACACGCCACCTACAGCAGTTGGTATCTTGAACAGGCAGTGCAAAACTTGGGCAAAAGTAGGCGTTTTGGCATGCAGGCTAGCTTATGAGAACAGCAGGCTGACAGAAAGGAAAGGTAAGGTCCAGCTGAGGCAGCTGCTTGCTATTACTCCACCTCACCCCCCCTCTGGCAGGAAATAAGCATCATTTAGTACTGACAGGTACATGCTGAACCATTGCTATCTCTGCTCTCAAACCAACCAAATAATGGATTACAGCAGTTTAGTATTAACCTTAAGCCTCTCAAGTGTCTTTGCCAAGGTTAGTCAGTTTCGTACCTTTCAGAGTGTGAGCGTATATTTTCCCCAGTAGGATAAACCATGAAGTAATACTGGTGTGCCACGTCCACGTGAGTATATGTGAGAGAGACTTTACTTCTACTTTAACAGCAAAGAGAGTATCAGCTTGCACAAGCAAAGATATCAGATGTACAAACGAATCTGTCTGTGTGTAGTTGCTGCTGAGACAGAAAAACATAGCAGCAAACAAAGAAAAATCTCTCCTCAAATCCTCCTCAAACATGTGAGGTGCTTTTCTGGTTGTGAAAAGCAGTAATTTAGAGGTCTCTGGTGAGCTGTAGAGGGCTTAGCGTGTCCAACTGGATCTAGAGTGTAGCTGCAGACCTGCCTTAATGCACTGCCAGGTCACCATTACTGTGTGAAAATGGCAATACAAGGCCAGTATGGCTGCTTGTAGCTCGGGGCACATAAACAAGGAGGCAGTATGAGCAAAAAGCATAGAAAATCGACTGTATACTGCCCTTACTGTTTCTCCCACTCCAGCACTGTGTTGAGCTCAACCAGAGGTAAGGCATCCACACCTGAGTACTATAAAACTATGTCAGGTCATAAATAATACGCTATAATACGCTTTGTAGTGGGTCAATAGCTAATGTTAATCATCAGGCCAAGTAGCTTAACTTGACTGCATTCTCGCCTTTGAATACGATACAGTCTGTCTAACACTGAAAGTAATGTTGCTGTGGTGAGCAAAACTATGGGACTGTGCAAGAAGGAACTGAAGACACATTGAAGGATTGAAGGTTCTGGCACAATTTAGGGGTAACATAATGGTCTTGGGATTAGTGAGGTCATGCCACAGTCCAGACAGCCAACAGCATCCATTCCTGCCAAAGTACTACAGAGCAACATACTTGCTACCTGCTCCAGAGGTGTCACGACAACAGGCTGGAGTTAAAACCAAAGTGCGACAGTTATGAAATGAAGTAGGAATCAGAGCTGCAATGATTAATCGATTAGTCGATTGACAGAAAATGATTCCGCAAAAACTTTGATAATCAATTGTTTTAGTCAATTCAAGTCGATTTTATTTATATAGCGCCAATTCACAACAGAGGTTATCTCGAGGCACTGTACATATAGAGCAGGTCTAGACCATATTCTTTATCTTTTAAATTTACAAAGAGAAACCCAACAGATCCCACCATGAGCAGCACTAGGCGACTGTGGCAAGGAAAAACTTCAAATTAAGAGGCAGAAACCTCGAGCAGAACCGGACTCAGGGTGGGGGGCCATCTGCCTCGACCGGTTGGGTTTAGACAGAGAGAGGGGGGTGGGGGCATGGGGTAAGAGAAAGACAACACTGCAAATACACAGTCTAAGTCAAAATGTAAGTAGTAGGAATAATAATAATAATTATAGCTAAAGGAATAATAATGACAGAACAGTGAAACATTAATTGCAATAACACTACCACTAACACTAATAAATGTTTAAATGTTGTAAAAATGCCTGTTAAAAAGCAAAAATGCCAAACATTTGCTGGTTCCAGCCTCTCAAATGTGAGTTTTTGATGCTTATCTTTGTTTTATATAATAGTGAACTGAATATCTAAGGGTCAGTTATACAACACAAGACATCTGAGGATGTCGCGTTGGGCTGTGGGAAATTTAACAGGCACAATTTTTTCACATTTTCCAGAAAATAACAATTAATGGAGAAAACAATCAGCAGATTGATCCATAATGAAAATGGTGGTTGGTTGTAGCCCTAGTAGGAATTATAACCACAACTGCAGAGAACTACAAAGGAAGCACTGCATTAAGGATTGTTAGTTGCTTCCAGAAAACATTTTTCTTCAGTAATTTGGAAATTGATGCAGCAAGGTGCTCCGAAATTGAATTAGTTGATCTAATATATCAGGAGGACCCAGAGCACATTTAACTGTGTTTTTCCTCTCACCAAGGTTCTACCATATCTATCCAGATACAGTATTTTGATGTGACTTACTGGGGTCTGAAGATACCAGCCATAGCTCATCCCAGTACCATGGAGCTCACAGGCAAATGTGCTTGAATCACTAAAAGATTACATCTGAAAAATCTCTCCAGACAGAATGATAATCCACAGATGTAGTTGTGTGTTTCTTACATGGAGATGGTCAGCTGACAGCCAGATGCCTCGATTGTTCATAATAAAGTGTTCATAACAAAGTTTGGGGATTACCACGGTTGTTTTGAGCGCCACAAACCGCAAACCTCAGAGAAGAGCTCATACATCCAAACCTTGCCGAATCATACCTAAACTATAGTCAGAGAGAGAATATGACCTGAGAATATAAATACAACCTGGAGCTATGAAAGGGTGCTCAGGTGCTCCTGAACACTGAAGAAACTATAAATATATAAGTTTAAACTACAACCAACACACTCCACACAGACACACCAATTAAGACTGAATGAAAATGAAGCCAATCCCTGTAATTATGCAACAGAAAAAGAACTTCAGTCTGACAGTAATACAGATAGCCTACAGTCTTAGAATACTTTCAGTCACAGCATGACTAACAATTTTACATCCAGGAAAAAACACCACCAGCCAAGACAGAAGATGTAGGGAATGTGGGCCTAATATTAGCAGACTCTCTCTTCTGGGCAATGAAATGTCCTGCTTTACCTTGAAATAGCCTTACCCTTGTCCTAAAAATCCCAAATTTATTATTCTTTCCAATGACATAAATCTAATGTAACATTAGTATGGCAAATGAGACGGGGCCAAGACAGAGTTAGGGCAAAATAAAATGCCCACATACAGACAAGAGAAAACAAGCAGTCAGCTCCATTGTTTTGTCTGTGACAGCCCTACAGGCCCTCGGGCTCGGGAGCCGTTTCTCCCTCTACAAACAGCTCTGTTCTCAGGCCCCAGATGTCTCATTACTGTAAAACAAGCAGAGAGATGAGCGACATACAAGCCACTGGCCCACAACGCTGCCTCCCTTTCAATTAGAAAGGATTAGCCTAGCCTGAGCAGGCCTTCCTGTGCTGCGATACGCTACCTTGCATCGCACAGGACAGCCATATGTCAGACCTAAATAAATTAAAGAGGAGCTGAAAGCTTGGTGATAGCAGAAAGGGAGTTATGGCTCCACTATGAGCGCACAACAGGCTTAATAGAAGGAGGATGCTGTAGCTACTATAAAACTTTACACCCTATGAAAGGGCATGGACAGAGACACAGGTATACACCCTCTTTCACTGACTCTCATAAATTAGACCTATAGGAGCTAAGTTTTACTCAGCATGCATTAATCAAGTGATAAAGCCAAGCCAGCAAGTGAAATTTCTGCAGTGTCACTCTTTGGCTAAGCCAACTGGAGAGATCCCATCCCATCCTATGACATGTACTGTAGGAAGGATAGCAAGGCCCTAATACCACAGCCTGCATCACTCACTTTTATGGCAGTAGGGCGGTGGGGGGTTTAACAAGACGTTTTACTCGTCAAGCGAACCGACATTACATAACCATAAAACGATGAGGTCCACAAATCACTTGTGACGCAGGGAAGGGCTGGTCTTGTTGTGTGGCCCACAACCCTGCCAGCAAAGAGTGTTTGTGGGTGTATGGGAATGGGTAAAAACAACAACAAAAAAGAATAATACCTGTTTGTCCTACAGTCAAGTGAATGCAGTCTATATGCTGGAGTTTTTCACCCCAAATGAAATTGAAAATGCAGCTCTAAAACTACAGCTAAGCCTGTTGCCCGCCGCATACTCGTCTGCATAATTTTCCAAGGAGTCTGTGCCATAGCTGGAGTGACTCCACTGACCAGGGGCGTCTGTGGTTGAACTGCACTAGTCCGCAGGTCCGGAGAGGCAGGCAGCGAGCAGGCAGGCAGGCTCCGCTATGCCTGACATGGAGCACCCTCACAGGGGGAACGACTGAGTAATGGCAGGGTAACCTGATCCAGGGTTGGGAGGGAGTGGGAGAAACCCTGACGCCTAAATCATAGTTGTGGGATGGAGAGAGGGAGACACACAAATGTGTTTGGAGGACAGATAGGCAGGGAGATGAGAGGCTGAGGAGACGGTGGGTGGGACAAGCAGAGAAATGAGCAGTGGGGGGGAGCAGTATATTTGGGAAACAGCCAAATGACAGGGGATGAAAGTGAACGCCTCTCTGCTGCCTTTCATGCGCGTGCCGCACCCACCGCTGGGGTGGGAGGGACCTCAGAGGAATGACAAGATGTGGGTTTGGGTTTCAAATTCACAAGCCTGTCTCAGACAGAATAAACACGCGTAGGCCCAAAATGACTTATATTTTCCCTAATGTCTGGAGCTAATTGAGAAATTTAGGCTGGTAGACATAAATAAATGTAACACTCTTTACATAGGCCAAATCATTTAACCAAAGATTAACCTGTCCTACAGCTCAATAGGCTAACACAAAATCACTTTCACATCTATGTCCTACATTTTATTTATATGTATTGTTTCCATTCCTCCTTTTGTTATTTTGGTTTCCAGGTTATGCCGAGTAAAGGCACATATGGTAGACTAAACTTAAATCAATGAAACTTACGGATGAGGACCCAAAGTTTTACTACATTATCTTAAAATCAAAAACTGAACTATCTTAGTATTAAGTTTATGCTTAAATAAAATGTTAAAATATTTTTTAAACAATTAATCAATTAATAGTTGTTTTTTTTTGCCTATAAAATGATAATTTGGCAGATTAATGTTCTGTTGGTTGATTAATCAGTTAATTAACTAATTGTTTGACCTTGACTGAAAAGAGTTGAAGAATAAGTTTAATCTTTTTTCATTTTAGCAGCCATTACTCTCTGTAACACAAATCACAAGTAGTAAATTTCCCTTTAAAGAATAGGGCTTTACAGAAATACCCTACCAAAAAAACACCAAAATCCCTATTACCGCTACACATAAATTGAAAAGTACCTACACAAAAATAGAAAACAATAACAAACCTCTGATTGCAATAACTCTCAAAGTAAGGCTAAACCACGACACCACTTTTTCATGACAGTGGTAAAACACAACTTCCTTTTTTTATTTCATTTTTTTTTTACACAGCACAAATGGCGTTTTACAGGAAGAGCCTGCTCTACACTTTCCAGTTCCTTGAAACTGGCCTGTGCAACCATAGTCTTATCTGTTGGCCACCGGAGCAGTTTGGGATTTAGGGGCCTTGCTCAAGAGCAGCTCATCGGGGGTAATAAGAGAAGGGTTGATCTGCTCTCTCACTTCACACATCATGATTTATAAAACCTGGCCTTTGCTGAACTGAAATCTAAAGAATTGTCTGATTTAACTTTTTTAGAGACTTATGGTGTATCATAAATGCATCATTACAGCAAGCGAAATGACAGATCTAAAAACTACCAGCCAGTAACAATGACCATTCACGTCCAACGCTGTGGTCTACGCTCATCAACCTCTTATGATGTTACCACATGACGACAAATTTCTACCAAGTACACGACGACCAAAATGGTTTGCTAGAAGTGGAACATAGCCAGGAACTATGCTAATGCTCCAAGGAGCAGCCTAATATAATAATATGCCTTAGCTGCCTGCAGCCTACAAATCCTGTAAAAGTCAGTCATTAGGCTTCACATGTAATTTTCATTAACTTTTCTTGGAAACAAGAGTCTAGCAAGACCAACAATTTAGCAGAGAGAGAAATATTCACCAGACTATTACTGAGCCACATCCTCCTTTTTCCATCCACAATATGGTCTCCATTCATTATTCAGACTAGAGATGCACTTTCCTTGTTCTTCAACTCTCCACTCTTGACATCTTTGGGCAGCACTTAACAGACAGGATATGGATCAGCTGCTTGTAATTCAGGTATAAGTAAAAAAAAAAAAAAAGACAGACAACTTGAATGGTTTTAATCAATTAGGCTAAATAGGTTGGTAGACTAGAACCTCATGTTTTCCACCAGAACTTACACAAGAGGAGTCTCTCTTTGAATGCATCACTGAATTAGCCAGCATATTCATGTTTTCAGGGGAGAGCTGTATAATTCAGTTTTGTAGTGCCTATATTGCACCCATAATGTAGTGGAGCCATAATTGAAAAAGTAGGCCAAGCCTTAAAGCAAGATTTAACTCCGAAAAACACAATCAGCAGCAGCTACACAGTGTCCAATCTCTAAGAGAGTTCATGCAGAATGACTGGTTCAGTGTTTGGCTGTATTATCTTACCCCTCATGTAAAATGTCAACAAGATTTGGGAACGCTTTCAGCTTTCTTTAGACTTTAGACTGGTACTTCAAAGCCTGGCAGTGAGTGGCGCCTAAGTACAAAAATCTTGTGTGTGTGTGTGTGTGTGAGAGAGAGAGAGAGAGAGAGAGAGAGAGTTATGGTAACATGATCTTGGTTATGATTGAGCGGAAATGTTAGACAAGCATCTAAGTTTCCTCTGCCTGCTTTCACCCTCCTCATCTAGCCACATGTGAAACCACACTGGAACTGCTTGCCGGCCAAAGTAAACGCTCCAGTCGTTTGCATGGCATGTGTTTACACTGGATGCCAGGTTTACATGCCAGCCCCTTACTCATATTCTGATGATAAATGGTATCATGCAGTGTAATTCTTCTTTCATAATCATTGTGTGCAATGAACCTTAAAGTGTGAGACATTTCCCACAGTGAGCAGTAAGATAAAGGAGGCCTTCATGTTGCAACTCTGCTGTGTGTGTGTGTGTGTGTGTGTCTTACAGGGTGTTCCTTACACTGACTCATCTATGGGGCAGAGAGCTGTTCTGAGTCGGCAGAAAATCTTGACAAAATGTGTAGGTTTACCAATTTTCCAAGTGAGCAGCAATCAGCTCTGAGAGGAACAATAAAGGTACACAATGTAATTAACCAGATGAAGCAGAGTCAGAATCAAAGTTGATGTATGTGTATATGATTAGCTTTAACTGACTATGTCCCATATGCCAGAAAAAAGCCCTACATGAACTGTATGGTCTGTTTATGCCATTCTGCTTAACTGAAATGACCTGCACTTATATAACAAGGCAAACAGAAAGGAGCCGCTTAAGGTAGAGTGGGGTATTTTATAAAGCTGAGAGCAAGGGTCAGATCCCCCCCACCTGCACCACTACCACTCCTTACTTCTTTTGATAACCCACAGAATTCACTGCCGACAGTTTTCATTAGGGCAACTAATGATTATTTTCACCATCAATTTAATTTGCAGTTAAACATTTCATCTGAAAAACATCAGAAAACAGTAAAAATACCCATCAATATAATCAAGTAGCACAAAGTGACATTTTCAGATGTCTTATCTTATTTTAACCAAACAACAGTTCAAGACATAAAATAAAAAATAAATTAACCGTTTATTGTGATGTAAGCAGCAAATTCAAATTCTCACATTTGAGAACTTGGAACTTTTGGCAACATTGCTTGAAAAATGATATTGATACAAAGGTATCAACATCATCATCTAGATTTTTTATTTTTTATTTGCCTAGTCCAGCATTTCTGTAATGCAATTTCTTGTTGTTTGTCAGCCCTCATATACACTTATACTGGTACATCTGCAATAAACCAATATCTAGCAAAGGGAAGGTTTCTAAATCTGTAAAAATTGTTTGGACTTTTCATATTTATCTATTTATTTAACTGTTCGGTTATACTATCTGTTTAATTGTTTTGCATGTTCTGTTTAAAGCCTTCTCCACTCTGCCTGGAATAAAGCAGAGTTTAATTCTGAAAACACATTCTGTTTGTAGTGTGTGTGTCAGTTAGCAACATCATAATACCCAAGGTTAGTTAAATTAATAAAGGCTTAAATAGGGATGAAAGTGTCTGCAACCTTTGCAGTGTCACATTATGTTTGTATATAACCACAATGAGTGACTAGAAAATGTACTTGGCAAAACATCTTCCATGTTTACATTCATTTAGTTCTTACAGTCAGGTAAGCTGTAAGATATCTCTAAATTAGGCGCATGAAATATGAGACATGCAATCACTTAAGGAAATAAAACTGAGTCTAAAAATGTCAGGGGGTAAATCATTAGTATTTAGTTGACCTAAAAGCAGTCAACAAGATACTGGAATCAGCTTATAAAATACCTATCATAGTTTCTAATAGGAGAATGTAAACTCCAACCAAGCAGCTGAATTTATGAAAAATATACAGAAGACATTAAAGTCCTCAATTAGTATCTCTGGCCCTGGTCAGGACAAACTAATTGGCAGATTAAATGTAAATGGAAAATAATTGGTAGTTGCAGCCCTGATGATGAGAACGATATCTCAGAACTAGGATAAATAAAAGCGAGGGGGACTTCCCAGCTGTGACAGTGGTTATCATTACTGTGATCATCAAGAGGCAGTGTGGAGTAGGTATTAGCTCTGTCGTAGGAGTTTCTGTTATGAGTGTGAAAGTTGTACTAAATGTTAAAAAGTGTTTGTTGATTTGTGTGGTGTCACCCACTTTACATCATCAGCACAAAATATTGCTGAGGCAGCACTTTCTCTACATAAAAGGGATTTACAGTGAAAGTATTTCACAGGTCCTAATAATGTTGCCTTAACATGAGTCAGACCTTTGTTTGACTGATCTGACACTCTCAGAGTCTGACACACACAAAACAGAATTGCATCAGACCCCTCGAGCAAGGCACTGATGCCTCAATAGTTAAAAAAAAAAAAATAGAGAATCGAATTTGTACTGAAAACCGCCCACTTCTGAATTACTGTTAACTGTAAAGGTGATGCCATTAATGAACAGAAAACATTCCCCAGATAAAAATCTAAGACGTGTAGGGTTTGCTGACCTTTACAACTTCTTTTATGTGACAAAATCTGGGCTGCTGCAGATAGTGAAAAAAAACAAATTGTTATATCTGGAAAGGAAAACCAGGAACACACTCTGGAACATACTCTATACCACAGCTAGAGAGATTTCCAGTTCCAATGAAATGGCTCTGACTTAAGGGGAATTTTCTCTTTTACCTCTCCTCAAAATCCATCCTCATTTCATCACAGCTGATCATATTCCACATTTTTGACATCTTAGAGGTGTTCAATCCCAATCTCAACTCTGATCATTGATGAAACACCTCAGGCTGGCAGTAATACCAGACACACAGGGTGTTCACTGAAACTAGATCATCATCTCAAGCAATTCAGAAACATAAAGAATAAAGAATGTTCTTATTGGGGTTAACACAGAATTATGCTTTGTATAACAGACTGTAGCATGATCACAGCTGAAGTACTCATCATAAAGATACATAGGAATGCACTGATCCTTCTTGTCTTTTAGATTCAAAATCTGCATATCTTACTGTGAAGACATAATTATAATGATTCTTCTATGTATAGGGTAACGTTAAGCTGTAACTTTCAGGTGTAGAAATATCACAGTTTGTAAAATTTCAAGCTTACAATTTTAGTGACTGAGAAACAGCCCAATGAGTAACAGCATAGTAAGTAAGAAAGTAATATTTTGTCTGGCTGTTAATGAGTCCATTTAATGGTCCACTGATACCAATCAAGTACATCAGACTGCACCTGCATGTCTGGGCTACCACTGCTGTAAAACAGGTGCAGTGCAGGTGCAGACCTGCAAGGTAAGTGTTTTGTAACCCCCACCCCCTCCCCATGACAAAACAAAACCAAAAAAGCTGTAAGTCCCATCCAGCTGAATAGCTTGGGACACTGCTTGTTATGGCCGACAACGGTCAGAGGTATTAAACACACCATCTACACACACCTACTGGCAACATCTCTCAGTTGACAAGTTGCCCAAACCTTGGGCCGATCTGCACAAACTTAGTTTTAAACTGAAGCATACAAAGTGCAAATAACGTTCAAGTCAGTAAGTACCAGCAGGACTGAATGTCTTCTGTTATTTAATAGGATCCTGTGTTTAGTCATCCAAACATTCACATCTTTGCACTAACTGGGCTACACTGCATTTAGCTTATGTTATTACATCCACAGTATCCAAACAACTTGAATCAACCTAGTACTGATTCAAACCACGTGAAGGTAAAGACAGGTGCTCCATCCAAGTCTACAGAACACAATGACTACTAAGTAAAAAGCAAACTAAAATCCACCCAACTTGTCAAACCTCCTCCTCGGAGGTTCACATCTGCACAACATACACCTGCACACCCATCACCTGTGCATGACTTATTTATCAGGTACATTTGTCGAGAGGAGCTGAGGCCAGAAGTTGTTCGCAATGCATAAATAGTCAGTTCAGTGTGTGTTTGCACATCTCTTAGATCTTGTTTATGTCTGTGCACAGACCTTGCTGCAGGGAATCCTAAACTGATGACGTATTTCAGCGATGCACAGCTGCAGGGTTAGCCACAGGCCTGCTCTGCATTAGCCACACACACACTGTATGACATCTTAGTCCCGTTTATCTGTCCGCTGTGTGTTGCATGTGCACTTTCACTCAAAATCTACACTTTGTGCAGTCTCTTCCTTGAGTTTGAAGCTGTTATTCATACTGTAAATACAGACCAAAGCCAGAGATCCTTCCTGCTGCATGTAAAGGCTACCGTGATAACACTGCAAACGAGCCCTGATAGGCTTCATTTTCTCTGTCTAAAAGCAGCGGGCTGGGTGCAAACGTTGGATTAACTTTAAACATGTCTCACCTGGATCCCCAGTAATGTGGAGGGAGCGCCTTCAAACTACAGGGAGGATCATTTTTCGTAAATACCTGGTAAAACCGTCGATCCTCATAACTGTTTCTCTCCAGCCATTTTGAGCCAAACCGTCAACTTGATCCGGCGGGGGTCCACAAATATGACCGAGTTACTTATTAGTCGGGGTATGTCGGGGTATGCGTAGTAAAGAAATTACATAGAGTGTAGTACGCTCTATATTTCTTTTTCAGTAAACAATATGTGCTTCACACGGGTGAGGAATTGTAATCTGCGATCGCTACTTTCCCGTCGACCCCCGTTTAGGCAGAAATGGTACGGCTCGTAAAATTCGGTCAATGCAGCCAATGAGATGAGTGGCTGTGTAGTAACCTGTAGCAGTACGGTACAGAGCTGTCACTGTCAGACAGCTGAGCGGCTCGAAAATATCAAAGCAGTCTGGTAAAGGGTTACTTTAGGGCATTGTAACAACACTGTAACGTTTTATGTTAGAACAATACAAACAAAACAAATGGTGGAAAAAATATTCATCTAAATGTAGCAACAACACAAAAATGGCCTAATTTAAATTAAAGGGATACTCCACCAGTTTTAAAGATGAGGATATTAAATAAAATACTCATTGTACAGGCAGAATGACCTCTCTCAGTGATATTTTACATAAGACAATTCAATTATTATTACTGAACATTATTATATAAGCAGCTCGAAGCAGAGTTAATTTTAACTGAGGATGCACCAATCAAACTTTTCTACCAATTTCAATACCTTAGCTGATAATGTTATGGCTGATACCTGATTCCCTTAATTAGGGAATTATTTGCATTGATACCAATCCAGTGTATCAGACCCATGCATCCATAATAAGTATTTTTATTTTATTAAGTATTTTTGGTATTTTTGATTGGATTGACTGAATTACAAAGACAGAAAAACGGACAACTGCCCAGGGCCGCAGTAGTAGAAGGACCAAAACTCCTGTCCATGCAGGCCCTCCTCTTAACAACATGGCCTTGTCTTATAGAAGTCATAATCTGTGTCAAACTATATCTTTTAAAAGCTTTATTATTTTATTTATGCTCACACAGTGTATGTTTGGCCCTGTGATAGACTGGTGACCTGCCCCAGATGTACCCCACCTTTCACCCAGTGTCAGCTGGGATTGCCCCCCAACTCTCAAAGGATAGCATAGGTGATGGATAGATAGATGGATGGATGGATGGACGGATGGACGGATGGATGGATAGTGTATGTTCTGAAATAAGGTTTAGTTTAACACAAACTATTTCAGCACAGGAGTACTGTTGCACTGGACTGAACTGGGTACACATGGGTACATATACGTTACAATAAATGTTGCAGGGTAAAAGGCACACATTTTTTTGTGAAATGTAGTAAAAGTAAAGGTAGCATGAAATTGAAATGCTCAAGTAAAGTCAGTTACCTCAGAGTTGCACTCAGGTACAGTTCAGGAGTATAGTACTTGGATGAACTTAATTGCTTTCCATTAAAAGTCCAATAAATGAAGCTTAAGCCCTGGTCACAGTATATATGACACACAGCTTCTAGTGCTCAGGAGATGCTAACACTGCTACAGATATATATGCCATGTATGAAATGAATGAGAGTGGATGGAAATGTGAATGTCCATGTGTCTTGTGTCATGTATCCTGTATGTTTTATTGTCTTAAATGCAATTTGAATGTCTTCTTATTGTCTTACATGTAATGTATTTCAAAGGCTCTGTAAAGCACTTTGAATTGCCTTGTGTCTGAATGCTGCTATATAAATAAACTTGCCTTGCCTTATGTTTTATGTTGGCTAAACACTAACCTAAGAGATGTGCATACTATCACTATATATAAAGGTGTTAGTATTTATCTCAGTAAGAGACTGAAAGCAAAACCCCATGGTGGAAGGCATGAAATTAAAAAAAGAGAATTATACCAACAAGAAAAAGTTCAAATTTTTCTTATTGTTTTGTTGTTGTTTATGCTTCAGGCAGCTTTAGGAGTCATGATGAAGTCTATGGTAATTATTGCAGTACATTAAAGGATGACTCAGCTATGGCACAAATGCATACCCATAAACACACACATTTAGACACACATGTAAATTGACACACACATACACAAACGGCCTTTCTGCTGGTGTTTCACACCGCGCTCTTGGTGCAATGAAGCATGGTGTTGTTAGTTTTGCAATTTGAGTCACCTGGGGCTACACATGTCCTGTTGTGTTAACCACTGTCACAGGCCACAGTGTATAGTTTGTGGCAGGTGGCAATGCTCTCAGCCTCGGTGTTTGTGTGTGTGGATGACAGACAGACACAAACGGAAAAAGATGCATTCAGTTACATGCAGCTCAGGATTTTTCTGTGTCTTTTTCTGTCTCTGTTTCACACATGAACTGAGAGGCGACAGCAGTGACAGAAGCCTTGAGAACAAAGACGTGTAATCAGGAACTTCAGTACAGGTGTTGTCACTGCTGCTTTTCTGAAAGGCTCTGTTTCATGCTGATAGCGTTCAGCAAGTAATATCAATATTTCTCATCTCCCAAAACAGGATATGAAAGAAAGCTGCTTTTTTCTGTAACCCTTGATGAAACACTGTGGTACCACTCACCAGCATTTGTGTCGCATCACTGTAACACTTGATAAAATCTTAAGGCATCACAATAGAACATATGTTTAAACATTTACAATAATAGTCTCTTCTACACTGGCATGTGTGTATCTGTGTATTGAGCTCTGGGCTATATGAGCTGGGAGTTTTTTTTAACAACACATTGATGGTCTTAACTATAGAAAAAAGTAGTTGTGGCATCCCTACTTTGTGATCAATACAAGGATCTTTAGCTCAGGGCCAAATAGAATTAAGAATTGCTTTAGGATAATGACAGTATCGACCAGTGCTCAGTAAAGTGTTTCAAGATGTGGCAGGTTAATTCCCATCTATGAAGGTGTACAGGGAGCCAGTCTGAGTCAGGTTTGACGGTCAAAGTAATTCTCTCCAGCATGCAACTACTTTCCCCTCTGTACCACACAGACATTTTAAGCTACTGCAGTATAATTTATGGCCGATTCTTAGGAAACTAAGACATTTGAGAGTCTCTGTGCCATCACAGAAATGAGGAAATTTTGGCATAAGCTATGATTACATAGACCCGCAGTAGTAAAATTCAACGACTGCAAGGTTACGGAATAATTTATCCTCTCCACTGGCATGTGCCTACATATCTGAAAACCCAAAAGTCCTGAGACAACTCATGGATGACATGTCATGAATTACATATCAATATGAGTAACAACAAGATCAGGCTACAAAGCATTAAGGCTGACACTGTAATATAACATAATAACACAACTACAGCTTAGAAAAAATGGTCAGGCAAACAATCAGAGGAAAGAATTAGCTCCTTTTGTATGTTAAAACAAGCAGTTCCTCCTAGGACACAAAGAATTATGACAAAATACAAAGTAATTTGTAAAAGTTGTTGCCTCTAGTCCCCTCTCTTCTCTGTACTGATATATTTTTAAAGGGTACTTTGAGTGAGCATTCCTTCTTGCGTACTCCCTCTGTAAATAAAAGTAATTTACCTTGTTCATTGTGCGAGACGTTGAGGTGTTTTGATGTTTGGAGATGAAAATGCGCTTTGAGATGAAATATTCAGTTTTTTAGTTAGCTTAATTATGTATCTGTGTCCACTGTCAAGTTGAAACAAGGTCTTCAGAGGATGTTTCACAAGACTTTGCCAATAAGAACAATACCTTATTACAGGATAGCCTAGTGCATACCGATGAACTCAGTAGGAAATATTAAATGAAGAGGCTGCACACCTCAGTGGACACACTGAATAAGCATGAGCGTCTCTTGCTCATGACTCATAATGTGAGAGTTGTGCTGATTGTTGTTTTTGACTCATTTACTACGTCATCCATTGTTTTAGCTAAGATTTCTTATTAGATAGACAAAGAGTGTACCTGTACAGTCTGTTCTTTTATTTAAAATAACGTTATTCCAACAGTGATATAATGGGTTAGTGCTCTGGATTAAAAGCAGATGGTAGAGATGCCTAAGGTGTAACGTGCCTGATGAAAGTCACATCCCTATGTGTGTGTGTGTGTGTGTGCGCCGGGCCTTGTGGTGATGTTATGAATCAGCAGGTAAAGCTGGGGGTGCTTTCAAAGGGGCCGTGTCTAAGGAATAAACATTTTGGGAAATGCTCAAAATGAGATGAGATGAGAACACTGATACCACGCACATGTCTGCACAGTCAATAAGGCGCTACCAGCCAGTTTATCTTAGCTTAGCATAAAGACTGGAGAGAGGGGAACTATTCTGCTGTTTTTACATTCTGGTTTATATACTGATTATATAAACAATATACTGTATACCATGTCAATTACTAACCTTAAGAGGTACTGCCAGGTGGGCAAAGCCATGCTAGCTATTTCAGTCTTTTGTTAGCTGTTAACCACTAGATCAGCTTTCATTGAAGCGACAGATGAGAGTGGCATTGCTACTTTATCAACCTGCAAATAAAATCAGCAACCTAAAAGTAAGTGACCAACAAATGATCTGATGCCTTGATGTTAGCCTTCATTAGTATTAAAAGGAAAGTAAATGGAAGAATATTTTGTTTCGTCCAGTGAAAAGTGCTAAGGTCCCCCATAATAAACACATTGTATTCATTTTATAATCCAGAAGTTACAGGTTAGAGATAAACCAACATTTGCATTTCTGCTTTGTAAGGAACTAACTAAACACAGTGTGTTAAATTATGAGCTTGAAATGCCAGAAGGCTTGTTTTCCCACTCTGTATACTTGACATCAAATGTCCCGACTAACGTCATAATGGTATACTATATTATAATATACTTAATAGTTGAAATTTTGTAGAGACGAGAGTTAATGAGAGATCAGCACTACCTCATGTCCATGCATTAGATAATAAATACAGCTAGCAGGTGTTAGTAGTTTAACCCAGACTGAAATAGGGCAAACAGCTAGCCTGGTCGTCTGGCTCACTAATTTACCACATTATTTGGCATTTAAAAATATTTTTCCAGTTATATAGCATCTAATATTTCATGGACTTTAGAGGTTTTCTGAGAGTCTTGCAAAACTCAGTATGATACAAGACCGGTAACCAACATCTGAATAAGAAATATCAGTCCAGTATAACCCACTTAGAACTGTTAATCATATCTCAAAAAGAAGTTTACATTTACAGCATAGACAATAGAGTGGTATTGACTTCATTCAACTTTGCAAGAGGTCAAATGTAAGTATTTCCAAATGCTGAAAGATTCCTTTAAACAATCAATCCTAGGTGAAGGATGAAGAAGGAGAAATGGGGAAAAATGAGCAGACTTAAACATCTGAAAAGTCAAAGTAGTTACAAATTACACTTAATATTTTTGTTTCAACAGCTCAACTCTCCTCATTTTATGTTTCAACTCTTCCTCTGCCGCTGAAGTTGGCACTTCGCACTCTCCGTTGTGTGTAGTGAAATGAACACAGTCTATCTCTACTTTCAGTTTGTCCAGATGTCACATTATTTTATGCAATGCTCGCACATACCAATAGACTTTCAGGAGCATTATTACGCTAGTAGATACTGAGAGAAGGTTGGGTCGAATAGCAGGCGAACACACGTTATATCCACCTATGTGCACACCTGAGAGACAAAATGTCTTTATAAGACACATTATACCTGCTAAGGCAGAAAATACAGACCACTTATAAACTAAGTTCTGTACAATTTTCTTAACAGTACAGAGTTTTTTAGGCATAAATGTGAGATTGTGCCATATATAACACTGTCTTTAAATATGCTGCTAGTAAGCATTAGAAGAATCTGCGTTTAAATAATTGTAACGCATCACCGATCATTTCCATAATATAAACTTGATTTTGAAAAAGCTCTTGACATCACGATAACTGAATGTACCCACCAGGAGTAGTTCCTTCCTGAAACACTTATTACAAACAATAAAACAGTGTGACTATCTCATTATATCCAAACATTTTACTGTTATGTTATTGCAGTCATTTCGTGCTGGAATTTCATTTAGGGCCCTTTTCGCCTCCCAAACTTACTAGTGGTCACACACCTTCAGCACCTCTCCTCATATTTGAAGGTGGGTGGCTGCATGGACCCTGGCGCTACATGACGCTTGAGCTGAACACATTGCCATTTGAGGCCCATGGCAATCCTCCACGAAACTGTTTCACAGTGCTGCTGGCTGCTTGAGCACTGAGATGGCAACTGTCGACAACCAGAGTTATGGAGAGGTTGAGTAAAGGACACGCGTAATTGGCTGGCATTTTGGATGTCTATTTATAGTGTCATATTCATGTGCAGAGAAAATGTTCTGATGTTCGTGAGTGGGAAAAGAGTAGGTGCAGTAGACCATTCATCCAGTGAAACAGCAGGCCTCATCACAGACTGAAACATAAGCACATACAACATATACCACCCACACACTATTCACTCATAGAGCCTTACCATTGTATGGCAGTTTCAGATGTGTTTCCTTGTAATGGAAATGAGATGTATAGATTCATATCCTCACACAGGGGAATGGCACATATTAATCAAAGTCATCAGTGAAAAGTGAGCTAAATAAAAACATAACTGCAATTATAAAAATGTATTCACCCCTCTGCTTCCACCTGGATAAAGAGTTGAATAAAACTTTGTGGTCCTCAAAAGTATTGAAAAATGAAATTACATTTAAAGCTAAACTACTCTAAATATTTTTTATGAAAATGACTGTGTGTAATAGTCAATGGGGTCGCGCTTAATGATGATCCCACAGAGAATTATTACCAACTCTGCAGTTTCCCCCCACCCTACAGGGTCTTTTCACTTCTTTTGGTTTTCTGGCAGACAAACCCCTTCTCTTGTCAACCCCATTTCCAGCCACAGCAGCCAGCTGTTTTCAGCTCTGATAAACCCACTGTACACTACCCGCCCAGCAACAAGCAGCAGACAGACAAAATTAGCAATTAGCTAGTGAACATAGCAACTGAGGAATTCCTCAGGACCTGATGGAGACCAAAATTGTGATAATAGGAGAGTGAAATTTACTATTACTAATACTTATGTTTCTCACCACCTAGTGAACATGACTTTAAATGGATACTAATGTTGCTCCGTGCATGACTGATGTGTAAATACACTATTTTTATGCATTACGCACTTAGCACAACTTTAAAGGTGGTAATACTGTATGTCAGTGTGGTGTATTAAGCTTGTGCTGCTGCCCCAATGTGGAAAAAAAAGTAAGATGAGCAGCTTTAAAAAAAATCAATAGCAACAATTCACATCATGCTGTGAACCGTTTTGATTTCTTTGAAACGTCTTTTTGTCATGTCCTCTGCACCAAACATGAAATCCACCTCAGAGACAGATATCTCAAAACCTGCACACCTAAAACAGAAGCTATCTGCATGGGTAGATCTCAATATTTGTAAGTGAAAAAATATGTGTATTTTTTTTAATCTAATAATGCAGACTTGAAAAGTAACTTCCATGTCCAATTAAAATTCCGCACAGGTAGGCAATTAGGCAAACCTTTACAAGATAGAAACGGAAAAGAGTCTGGAAAACATATCTTTGCTGCATCACCTGATGAAAAACATCATCTTGTCACTGCAGTACACCTCAGTTCACACGTATTATTTCACCACAGACTGGTTTCAACTGTGAAAGAAGAAGCCTCCAAAAATAACGCCTTGAGAGACTGAGTTTGACGTCCTTGCAGAGCACGCAAACGCTGTTCCAGCCGCAAGGACAAATGAACAGTAAAATGCAACAGGCGCTCCAATAAATACAGTATAAATTTAAACTGGGCTTTCCAGAGGATGGCTGTCTCCTTTCGACAGTCACAAGTGGAGGGAGAAGACAGGGGCAAGCCCGACTGGAGCACTGAGGTTGTGTGGGTGTATTCATTTCTATGTGTATGCATGTGTGAGGATAAGTCCACACACAAGCCTCCTTAGCCAAAACAAGTATATATCTTGGCCAGCAGCATAGACAGGCAAAGTTACGTTCACCCACAGGTCAGGAGCTCTCAGCCCTGTGGCCACCCACCCCTGTGGAATCATGAGAGTGGGGGAGTTTGTTTTTGTTTGTGTAACTCTGAGCGTCCGAACACACACAATATGCCAGATCCTCCCTGAGAGTTATTATCTACTCCTGATTTTGACTAATCAAGTGAAGAAAGAAAGGGAGTTGAGAAAGTTGGGAAAGTTCCCCCCAGTTTCATTTCATTAGGATAATCTTGGATTGGGCTTGAGGCTTTTTATGATGGCACGCCATAATGGTTGTCAGGGTCATACAATTGTAATGTAACACAATGCCTACACTATAAACTTTGAGAGACACAGATGTTTACAGGGGAGATTCTAAGACCTGCTGGGTCTGTGAGCCAGCTGAAGTTATGTAATTGCATGTGCCTCTTAAACGTTTGCCTGGTAATTACAGTGGTAGAGGAAGTATTTAGATCCTTTATTCAAATAGAAGTCCCGCATTGAAAATGTTACTTGAGTAAGAGAACGCAGATAGTTTTAGAAAAATGTAGTCTCAGAAGTAAAAGTACCAAATGCAGAAAAATTGACCATGTGGCTATTATTCAATTATATCATTATCCTTATTAGATCATATCATTAGATTATGTTTATTGATGCATTAATGTGCAAGCAGAATTTCTCTGTTGTAGTTGGTTATGGAGGAGCTTTTTTTAAATTTCATATTTTCTTGCATAGACTAATCAATAACAATGCATCATCAACATGAAGTGGGAATATTTAAGTAAAGTAAAAGTACCTCAACACTACTGTAAAGTAACTGAATAACTGCACTTAGTTACATTTGACCACTAAATTGTCATGCATGAAGCAAGCCCTGATAACAGTTTAACTCATGATGAGTAAACTGAACTTGATGTTTAATAAGTGGAATGCCCTTTATTATAGCGTATTAGAATACTGTAGGATGTCTGGCCAGTGTTTTGGTTCAGTCCTGCTCACCTTTCTCCCTAAACTAACATGTTTGGGGTGCGGCTCTCTCTGACCAGCAAGTCAGCTACATCCTGTCTTGAGAAAAAATCCACAGAGGAAGACGGAAGTGAGTTGAGAATACTCTGGCTTGGTGGAGGAAAACCCAGAGATTGACATCTATTCCTCAAAACTTTGTATTGTTGGGTTTCAGACTCTTGACAGCATGCATTCAACTACTGTTGAACACATCAGCTGATATTTGTTTTAGGATTTTTCCCGAGGGGCCAACCTGACCCCGAGAGAGAGAGAGACATGAGAAAATTCTCCGGCTTGCAATAAGATCTGCGTACTTGCTATAAGCCAGATTTTTAAAAGAAGCAGAATTTATAAATCGAAAACTGGTTTTCCCTTCAGACTCTGCATATTCTCACAGCTTATTTTGTGCAGTGTGGCGCTTCTCTTCTAGGCTGACATCGATCTTTTCTCTTCTCATCATATCAGTTGCATTGTAGGCTCCACCTGAGCACTTTTACAGTGTGTGTGTGTAGGTGTGTGTGTACGCGTGTGTGTCTTTTAGCTGGATAACAGCCTCGACTGCAGCTGAGCAGAATGCAATGGAGGTGATAGTGTGGTGTGGGGGTTGGTGGTCTGTGGAAAGGGGAGGAGGAGGAGGACCTCACATTTAGCTGCCGTCTCTTGGGAGAGATTAAGCAGTTTAGTCTTTGCTGTGTCTCTCTCTATCACTGCCACTGCCTCCTGCTTCTCCTCTCTGTTTGGAGCAGGGCAGGGTGCACCTTTTCCGTCATCCTCCTTTTGCACTTTCTGTTCCCCTCTTCTGCTCTCGTTTCCTCTGTTCCTCTGCTTGCTTGTTTTCTTTCCATCCATCCTGCCTGCTTCTAACACTCTGCGTTCCCCCCAGACAGTTTCTATTTTACACCCTCTCACCTTCTCCCTTTTTCAGTCCTGACATTCAGCTGATTCTCTTAGCTGACAGCCCAGATGGCACAGAGCTAACGGAGCTGTGGCTGGATGCACGGGACAGAGCTGCAACCCCCCCCCCAACCCGCCCCACCCACCCCACCCAACTGCACAGCAGCTCCTCTGTCCCCACTCAACGATAGGCTGCTCTGGGTTGGCCGTCCCACTGAGCTGATCCCCCTGGTCCTGCATGGAGCACCACGAAGCTCAACCATTAATCTCCTAAACGATCCTGGACCTAAGAGGATCAATACTCATTTTCAGGGAGCAGCATGATCCCTTAATGTAGTGCAGGATGGCTGCTTATCCCTCACTCTCCCCCCTCCAATCCTCAGTTTCAACTCCCCATAGGAAGAGCAGGAGTCAGCCTTTGATTTCATGGCCCACTTTAGTTAAGACAATATCTCGGTTTTATTGCTGATATCATTATTCAGGTAAAGAGCACCTGTATGTTGCCTTCAGGGGGCCTTTATGATAAAAAGGGGCTCTGTCTTTATTAGCTGTTTAAGTGTGAGGTGGCTGTTTTTATAAAATTAAATGAATGTCCTGTAATTGACCTCTGACCCTGCTTTCCTCCAAATTATAGAGGGGTTATGAGGAGGCTTGCGTGTATCTAACAACTTAACCAGCCCTGTGTATTTCACATTTACCGGTGTATGAATTTGCTCCAGTACAAAATACACAGAGATTTGCCAGAGAAAATAAATCACCCTGTTTTAGTCCAGTTGCTCTGAAACACATCAGAGATGTCTTCAGGCTATTTCGTATTAGTAGTGGTCGTATAATTGTTATTCTTTTTTTTTTTTTCCACAGACGCTGAAAAATGACTTCATGCTAATAGCGGTGTGATCCAAGGAAAATGGGAAAGATCGGACTTTCCATTGGATAACAAGCATCCTATTTTTCCAGGCTCAGTGTGCAGGGAATGCCGCTACAACCGCACAGTTAGCTGAGCGTCTCATCATTGATCTTTGCTGATGCAGACTGTTTCTGAGGCCTTTTTCATCAGGAGAGACAGAGAGAGAGAGAGCCAGGGCACCCTCCTCTTACCATGTCCCCCCTCAGACTGGCTGTCTATTGGTAGAAGAGGCCACCTGGACCAAGTTTGGAGGTGTTGTTTATGCTAAAGCTATTACTCTCTGTCTGGGCAGCCTGCCCTGAGAGCTGGACTACTCTGCTGCTACTGAATTATTCACCACAGAGATCTGCCATCCTATGTATACAAGCTGTCACATGTAGCTGAATGATAAGCTGATTGTCCAGCAATGAGGAGACTGTTACGCTTAGTCTGTAACTACTTTACAGGCAGATTTATACCAAAGTTATATGTTTGTGACATAAACGTCTGTGTATGATTAAATTATGAAATCTGGGAAGTGTTAATCCAAATATATCTTAGAAAGACAGAAGTCAAAGTGGTAACTTCTGCTTGCTCCTTAAATCACACAATGTCATGGCCCCATTAAACAGTCTTTCTTGACAATACAGGACACCCAACATGAGGCAAAACTGGGTTACACAGTCTAGCTGCCACAATAGACTGAATGATGACAACATCTCACATACCAGAGGTCCAGGCACCAGAAACCTTATAGTCATCTGCTTCAAGAATAGCCACAGCCTTGCAGCAACTGGTGCTCCTCTGACCTATAATTGCATGTCATGGGACCTCAAGTATTATTTCATTCTGTGCTGAGTTTATAAACTTCATCTTTCTTGTCACTACAACTTTCCAGAAGAATTCACCTCAAACATGTGATCCTGGATTCTTCTTTTCTCTTTACACAGAATCTACTGTGATAAGTGGTGTATGTGTGTGTATGTGTGTGTGTGTGTGTTTGTGCTGAGGTTTAGGTCTGATTGGACACAGTCTGAACCTGCTGATTGTGCTGGCATGTCTGCGTCCTCTTCATCACCGCTGCAGTGAGCTCGACTCAGGAGAACAGCAGGGTCTTTCTTTAGGTGGAGGATTGAATCAGTGATGACAGTCTCATGACCTCTTCCTTTCTGTAACACACACACGCTCTGTCTGCTGTGCTGCTATCCTACTGTGCCTCTCACACACAGGAACATGCGCACACGCACACACACACACACACACACACAACATGTAAACAACAGGTTGGTAGGTCAAAGTTAGGTAGCAAAATATCACATCTGCAGGTGTTGATTCTATCATAATGTAGACTGATGATGTCAAAGGAAAATTAATTTTCAGCCTTATTAGTTAATACAACTTATATGTTTGTGTGTAAAAGAAAAAAGTGATGTATTGCCAAATTGATACTGACACATTTTTTCCTTCTCAAAAACTTTTTTTTGACAAAAACCAATTAAATAAAAAATAAATTAAATTTTCAAATTACACTGTGCTCTGGTAAACTACAAGAGGTACAGCAGGTACTTACACAATCCTTAATCACTATCACCTAGACATATCTACCTTTAACTATTGCTATAAAAACAGAAGAAAATAGCTGTACCTTAAGTTTTAAATGGAGGACACATTACTAACAGGCTGGGCAGGTACAGCATGCTACACACAGTCATCCCTCACTTCCAGTATCTAGTATGAATGGTACTGGCAGCGTGGGTCGGGGAGGTGCGGGAAGGTGATGTCGTAAAGCTGAGTGTCGTAAACCAGGTGCGGAGAAGGGGAGGTGAAGGGGAGGGAGGAGGAGGAGGAGGGGGAGAGGGGGTGAGAGAGGAGGTGACTCTCCGGCAGCATTTAGACACAACGAAAGGATCATGGCGGATGGCCCCAGGTGTAAGCGCAGAAAGCAGGCGAACCCGAGGAGGAACAACGGTGAGTAAAACTACTTCCGACGCGGAGCTTTTCTTTAGGGGAAGCGGTCGAGAGGCTGTTCTGTCTCTCGGTAATTTCACCGAAAAGTTTGGCACCCCAGAAGTCCAGTTTTTAGTAACAGAAAGTGCTGGGAAGTAGCAAGTGAGCGCTGTATTACAGCCCTATGTGGTGTACCGTTATACCTGGGTCGCGTCTCTCTCTCCGCCTAGCGGTCCGCTGCACCGGAGACCGTTATACGCACCTCACCCTGTTATGAGTGGACCAGCGTTTTTCTCCACTTTATACCTCTTTATTAATATTTATACATTTTGAACCTCTTTATTGACTCGGCACCCATTGATTTCGTTTCATTCTGTCGAGTTTTTGAGCCCACCACCAAACTCGAACCTGTTTAATGGGGAAACAGGCTACCTGATTGTTATTGCGGACCTCGACAGACTCTTTGTCTTTAACAAATTTAGTTGGAAAAAACATTAGATAAAGCTATTCTTTAGTCAAAAACGTCGCGGACATCATTTGTGTTTTTTAAACAGATGGAAAACTACTGTTTGGTTTGTTCTTTCTTTCTTTTGCTCACTCGTAGCAGGTAGCGATAGGACACTGTTGCTGCTCTACGAGAGCTGACAAAACGCATTTTTCCTGATTTAATCCTCCCTGGTATGTGCTTCAAATTAGGTTTATATTAACGACGACACCATTATAACGTTTTAAGGCAGGAAAGAGGAGAAATACATGTTGTTGTGTTGGAGGACGTTTTGGGCAGTTCTCCGTTCTTCATCCTCCAACTTATTAAAGTGTTTCAGCTCTGTACTGCTCACACCGCTTACAATCAGTGTTTTCAACAACGGCCTTTGATTGTAAAGTAACAACAGAAAGCTCAGTAGAAACAGGGATGGGGTAACTGAGGTTCCGGAGAACGAGGAATATCTCACGCGCTGTTTGTGTGAGCAGGGCGAGCGCAGCCCATATAAGGACAGCGGATCCTCTCCAGTCGCGCGCTGGGAATCCTGATTCTTGCAGGACCGTGGACGCGAGCGAACCTTCACACACACACACACACACAGTTTTTCGTTTCTGCTCTGTTATTGCTTATTTAAGTATAGCCTGTGTACCAATAATACAAATGGCTACATTATCTGCGCTTTATGGTTTCGGTGTGCGGGGTTTAACCCACGTTGTTTTGGCGTGAAAATATTGTTCATACGGTTACAAGGTAGCATTCTCTTCGACTGGATACTTTGTCACCAGATTTCTCCCATCTGTATAACACGTGTAAACCTTAATTTGGTCAAAATCTTAAGGAATTCTAATGGACTTTTGCGAGTTGTTAACTGTTTTCCTGTTACATCGTCCAGTGTATTTAAGCTACGTCGTGAGCCGCTGTGAATCCGTAGAGCGACAATTTACCACGGCTTTTACTAATTCGAATTATTTTATTGAGAGAGCTGGCATGTTGTGTCTTCCAACATGTGTGTATCCACCAATCGTGCAAATGTGTTATGCCACCCAGTGTAGCTTTAAGGAACTGGGGTAATGCGGGAAATTCAGCGTTATTTTGTCAAAACAAGCCTGAAGCATCAAAAATGGGATGGACGAACTCGCTTAGTAAGAGCCGATAGTTTCTGTGGTGCTATAAACAGTAATCCGTGGGAGGCAGAATGCGACCAAATGTGTTCTGGTGCGGGTTAGCTGTCGTATGAATTGTCTGTGGATACCCGATGAGTGATTTTAAGAGTGGCTTGTGTTTTTGACGGGTGATATCGATTATTTCCACCGTCATTTCGTTTTACGTGGTGTACTCAGCTAAGCATTTAGTCCTTGGGGCGTGTGTATAACTAAATATATATAGGTATGGACACACCCCAGATAACGGTCCTGCTGTCAAGGTGTGGATATTTCTATGTCTCGTGAGAGAAAGAGAGGAGTCTTACTTACTCTGGAGACACTTCAGGATGTCTACTTGTAATTTGTTACATTTTTTCTCTTTAATTTAACAAGGTTTTATTAAACTTTTCTCAACAATGACGTGATCCTATTGTTATTTAAAGTCACATCCGTAACTTAACAGATGTGTTCCCTGTTAACTTGCCCCATTTGCTTCAAAGGGCCATCAAGGTGTGCTTTGAAGTCACAAGACTGGTGATCTGTCATGTAAATCAACTTTTCTGTGTATTGAAGGGAATTCCTCTGTGAAGTTAGATTGAAGGTGGGTGTCACATGTCGACATAGCCTCAATTTTGTTACAGTTTTATAAGAAGTTGGCGTTTTAATATGGGCTGCTGTTTTTATAGGGACCTACTCCAGCCAATTGGCTTCTGATACATTGTGAGTAAAACTTTCAGAAGCCATTGCTTGGGCTCTTATAATTAAGCAAGCCCTCAAGTTGTGCCCAGCTTGTTACGGTCAGTGGCTTTGCCAGGTCTCTGGCTAGCAGGGGGAGCTGAGATCAAGGTGAGCTCCATTCCCCGCTGTAAACAGAGAGGTGTTAACAGCCTGCAGGATGACAGGTGTTTGCAATCGGTGGGATACTACAGCTTCCTTTGTCGCTTCTCCCCAGTCAGCTCCCCTAAGGAATAGCAGCCGTTCCCTGCAATGGTAATTTAACACAGCAATTTGGGAATAGAGGAATGCACCCGGTATTAACATTCTTTGCAAAAATAAACAGGGCTGTGCTGGGACAGCTTTGTACCCATGCTCGGGAGCTGGAGACAGTGTTTTCTGAACAGTGTTATGGAGACACTTAAAAAGTGTGCCTACAGGTAGCTAGGATTTCTATTTATTTGACAAAATCACAAGGGCCATTTGTCTCATCCCCTAATCTTTCTTTCTCTTTCCTTTCCCCCTCCTTTCCTCCACCCTCTCTCTCCTTCTGAGGCACACTCACATTCACGCTTGCACCTTGATGAATCATGCATCAAATAAGGAAAATGAGGTTGTGGGCTCGGCACTTGGCAACAACTCATGTAATGTGGAAGAGCATGTTTATTGGCCTGGTAAAACTATACTTAAACTATACTTAGTGCCCTGGACTCACTCACTCACCTAGAAACTATAGACTACAACCACATGCTATAGGTTTGTGGGAGAATAATAAAGATAATGGTTTAGCTGTAGCTACAGTTTGTTTGGTGAAACAACCAATGTTTTGGGATATAGTGAAGGCTTTGGAGGAGGTGGGGATTGGCTCTGTAGGTCCACATGCCACTTCAGTTCTTAAAAAGACATCTGTTTACATTTAAAAGGTCCACCCCTGTTGTGTGAAGAGTTTAGCAGAGGAGGAAATTTTTCATTTATCTCACAGCTTTTCACCAACTTCCTCAGCAGCTTCATTTGAAAGTGCCAAGTAAGAAGAAAATCCCCCCGCCTCCGCTCTCTCTTTCTCTCTCTGCCTCTTCCCTCTCACTCCTCCTTCCAGAGCCTCTCCTTTATTTCGGGGGGTTAAGACACAGTAGCCAGGGGTGCTGTTGATTGCCCCCTGACCTAGGCACCCATGCGTGCCTAGAGTATGACTTCACTTTCCCCCCCTGTGCCATTGTTAGGCTTCCAGCATGTCCAATTGTGTTTGTGTTTAAGTCTGTTCAATGAAAGGGGAAGAGAGGAGCTGGGGGGTGTTGCTTTTTCTCCGCTCCCTCCTTCTCTCCATCCATTCCTCTCTGACCCCTTAAACTGTGGGCTCCATGTTCCCTGTGGAGTCGAAAGGGGGGGGTGGAGAGAGTTGGTGAGAAATGGCTGAGGTGACTAAAGAATTTTACAACAGGTGACAACTGTGGGACTGGTGCTGGTGGATGAAAAGCATGACACATGGCGGCTATCTCGCAGACCTGTATGGATTTTAGGGTCAAAACTCGGTGTATGTTATGCCTCAGTCATACATCAGCAAAAATAACCTGTAAAAATTTTTTGAGCCTATACAGGTAAAGTTTGCAACCCTTGTTTGTTTTTTGTTACCCATTTGGAAAAAAAGTTTTGCTTCTGGCTGAACTTCATCCCTCAACATGTCCATCAGGGTGGGAAAAGGCCTGTCCTCATCTGACCATTAAGCAGAATTAAAATTATGTGATGTACAACCACACTCCCACCTCTGTTAAGGCAGCTTAATGATTAGCTGCTCCCATGGAGGCTGAGAGCATTAGCCTATAAAAAGGTAAAGAAGGGGTTTTAAACCCAGAGTCAGTTTCAGTAACCCCCTTAACTGCGCTTGGATGTGCTTTATTGGGGTTTGTGTGGCTGAATGCTTAAATGAACCATTGTGTGTTCAGGCTTTAGTGAGAAAGCCTGAGGAGAAAGAGCCTAGTTACCTTTGCAGTTTGCCTGCTCTACCTCATACACTTTCAGTGGCAGAAGAAAAGGCCCATTCAGCGGGCCCGGCATGGGGAGGGAGAGCCCTTTTCACACTCTGCTTGTGGGAAACTTCTCCTCCATACTGTGCATGCCATTTGCATATGACCCATTCTTTTCCCAAAGGTCCCTGCGAGGGAGGAATCCGTGGAACGTTCGCAGAATTCATCAAATCCCTCTCTCACGCGGCCCTCGGGCTCTCAAGGGCCTGCGTTGCAGCACTCTGTGTGACATTTTTGTCTTGGAAATGTAGCTTACGTCTGCGTCACGCTCGCTTGCCATAACATTAACACCGACGCATCCCCGTGGCATTTCTGTCCTGTGTATTTTAAAGTGGCAATGTGTGCTACCCAGTGTGCTGTTTTTAATGTCAGAGTGAAGGCTTAATTTGGCACAGCAGGCAGGAGTTTCCCCGAATCCCCAGTTTGGACCAGGAGGGGTCTATCTGCATGACAGGACAATGTGATGGGGACCGTGCGCTTCGTAGGCCCCCTAACCAATGATGAATCCATCCACAGATCGGCTGCACTGTCCCTGAATGGACAAAAATATCTGGAGTTGCTGAGTTTGGGGGTGGGATAAAAAGGGTAGGGGGTAAAACAAGGATGAGGCAGTAGGAGCTTGTAGCGACGTGTCAGTTCAGTGAACTGAACAAAAACACAACCGTTGCTCTGGAGCAAAATGTGGCCCCTCAGAATAGCAGCTTGTGCTGCTTCTCTCCTGCATGAAAGATCATTTAGGTACTGTAGTAACCAGAGCTGCTGTCGTCATGCGACACAACATGTGGAACAGCATCAATGCTGATATGCTTGTTGTTGATGAGTGAGTTGTTGGTCTGTAACAGCTCCAACAGCCTTGAACCCAAACACTGATACTGGTACAGAGAGTGGTGTAGGCAGGTATTTGTTGCAGTGCAGTGCAGGGAGGAGAGATCAGTTAAGTGTGTCATGTAAGCTAACTGAGCAGAAAAGCCTCCTCTGCCCTCCTCTCCTCTCCTCTCCTGACTCCAAAGCTCTGAGTCATGGGCAGACAGGTGTGTTTGCAAGATGACTTAAACTTTATGAACTAGTTTTTCTTCTCTTTTCTTTTCTTTTCTTTTTTACTCTCTCAGTCCCTCTCAGACTCTCCCTACAGGTGTGGAGGTGAGAGATAATATTCTCCAGTAGTGTGTATACTTGAGGGAGAGATTACCTCTAAATTGCTATCTTGGTGGAGGTAAATATTGTGTACAGTGTCTGTTGATCTGTGGTTTTAATCATGTATTTGGTGGCTGCTCTTCAGGCCCACAGTGAGCCCCTCTGGGTCTGTCTGCAGTCCCCTCCTTACACCCCCATCATCACCACTACCTCCCTCGCTCCCTTCCCGCCCATCCATCCCCTCCCCTCCTCGTGGTCCTCAGTGGAGCGGTTAATGAAAAAGACTGGACTGACACAATAAGCAGAAGGCGGGCCCAGTGAGGGGCACTTACGCTAGCTTGTGTTTGTGGCAAAAACTCAAACCTCTGCTGTAGCGTCACTTCAGACCACCTGACTGTCAGTTTGTCATCTTTTTTGTACATAAATGTTGGATGTCTAGTCCAGTTTAAATGTGCTTGACCTCATTATGGTCGCACAGTGTTTCTGTCTACAGGGATGAAATTAGATGACATCAGATGAGGAGTAATCCGCTGCCATGTATTGCTTTGAACACAGACGAGTGACTGGCTTTTTGCCAGCCTGTTATGATGATCATATTGATTTTCCTCTCCATAGCACACAGAACTGATAATGGCCCTCCTGAGGGGGTACGCATTCATATTCACATACTGATTTCAGTTGTCCCAAGGGCCACAGTGACTAACAAATCGAGTGCCCCTCTGTCCCCCAAGCCTGTACATTGAGCTAGCTGGGCTAAGCGAGCCCTGTGACAGCTCCTGCTAAAAAAACCTTAGTCACCCTGTTTGTTAGTCAGAGAGAAGGCCAGCCGCTATGCTGAATGTCAACATGGATAAACATCCACACCAGATTAATGAGAGGAGAATGGCCAGCCTGAAAACAGAGGGAGGGCAGAAGAGAGGGAGGCATGGAGCATCCACATCGCCCCATTTAACCCATGAGTGTTTTGTTGAGCTCCCCATGACCCAGCTAGTGTGACCTAACCCAAGGAGGCAGCCAAGCACAGACACACTCATTGACTGTTAAGAAGAAAGGAGCTACTTTATGTCTTTGTGAATGAAAAATACAAAAAGTGCATGAACAGACGGTAAAAGACAGGAACAGTGTTAAATGTAGCCTGGACTGAACTGATACTGTCTCTTTAGAACTGAAAACTGAAACTTTTTCATTCTGTACTCTTAATTACAGTATAGAAATTTACCCATGTTTCCTAACTGTCAGTGCTTCTTTTTCATACAGTGCTGTCTTGCCTGAAGTTTGTATGTGGTTTCATCAAGTTCCTCCTTTATGAGACTCAACAGGCCTGGCCACTGTTTGAGAAATACCTGTCACTGAATGAAGAATACACCTAGATCTGTGCTTTACAAACAGCCTTTTGGATTTGATTGTCTGTACTGTAGAGTTAGGGTTAGGACTGTGTGCTCACTCTTGCTGACAAACCTTTGAATTTAAGCTTTCCACCCCAAACTGCCTGTAATAGACAATAGAGTTCCCTCTAGAGCAAAGTACATAGTGCAGTTTTTTTTTTTCCGTCTCTGACTCTGGGAACTGGAATTAAGCCAGTGACTTTTGACCTGTCTCAGCCCACCTGTCCTGGCTCAGCTCATGACTACCAGTGTTCAGGTGTTTACAGTTAAAACATACTGGGGCCTCCCCGAGCACGTTCCATAAATATGTGTGTGGGTGTAATGTGTGCGTAGTGTGTAGTGAAGGGAAGGGAGTAGATACCCTCGGATCTCCATAACCAGGCGATTGTACATCTGTCTTCTTACTCATGCTGACAGGGCCCTCCCCTCTCTTGTTACACTGGCGCCGGAGCCTTTGCCTGCAAGTCAATGAAGCATGGCCTTTAATTGATCATGTTTGGAGTTGAGCGACACTGTTAATTAGTGCTTGCTCATCACTTGTTTGTTTGTTTTGTCCTACCGTTCCCATCATAACACCCATCATTAGTAGTGTGATGTGTTAGCTGCATGCCAGTACACTTTCAACATCAACAAAGCCACATGCTATTGCCCCACCATCAGGAACTCACCTCTACTTTCTTTCTCTGTCCCTCTAATTCTCTTTTTCTCATAGTGTCTTTCTTCCACTTGAGTCATATGTATTCTTTCCTTTTTTCGCTGTCTTTCTTTCTCTCATTCCTCATTGCTGCTTCTCTACTTTCTCCCTCCCTCTCTCTGTTGATGTCCAGTCAGGGCACTTTGGGAGGAAGCAGCTGTAGGTGGTGATTACAGTTCAGAGACTCCAAAATAACCTCTCCTCCTCCCTGCTTGCTCTCCCCCTCCATTCTCTCTTTCTCAGCCACCCTATCCCAGCCTTCTTTTCTCTGAATCACCCCATTATCCAAATAACAAATGTAAGAAGTACAGGATGTAAGAAGTAAAAAAAGAAGAAGAAAACAAAGTGAAAAAGTTCAAAATGCTCTATATTTCCTCAATTTTCTGCTCCTAGTCTCTGCTCCTAGTGTGTGTGTGTGTGTATAGCCATGTAAATAAAGTGACTAATACACACTGACCTGGCTCATCAATATGAGGAACGATGGGCTCAGCTCATACAGATGAACACAGGATGAATAATGTTAGCTGAGCATTGCTGCATATGACCACCCCTCTCTCCACCCACATCCAGTGTGTGTGTGTGTGTTTGTGTTTGTGTGTAACTGTGTGTGCATATGTTTACTGTGCTAAAGCTTCCATCAATCACACGCCCAGGACCTTTCAGCAAGCTACACACACACACACACACTAAGACACTAACACATACATACCCCTGCTGAGTTTATTAAAAGCCAGTGTGTTATCACTGATCTGTCTGACAACAGCTGTACACCAGTGCACACACACACAGTCAGCTCTAACACAACCATCAGCACAAGTCACACTCATGTTGGTGGTGTGATAAGAAGAGCTAGTCCTTGGACAGAACCGTCTTTCTTTCCTCTTCCTCTCGGCTACAGAGCACATCTCCACAGTTGAACAGGAAGGTCAGTGTACAGAGTCACTCACTGCGCAATGGAATTCCCCCTGAACTGCAGGGAGCTCACAAGGGCAAAACATATCTCTGTCTGACCCAGTTGAGATACCTTAGTGTCAGAGAAACAAAGAGCAAGCTCCTCTTCTTTCCATACTTGTTTTACCTTAAACTGTCCTAACTCTAGCAGAATCCTTACAGCTGTATAACTCTGATGAGATATTAAATGGACAAAATATAAGATGTGAATGTGACTGGTGATATCAGCACTGAGGTTTGATGCCCTACAGCTGTTATATAATATAAAAACTGAGGTCACAAGTACAGGTCATTTGTTCACCAGAAAATATAGATGTAGGTTTTGCCCCTAGGACAGAAGTGTTATCAGATAGGGGTCTTAAGTGTTTCTACTTGGGAGTACTTGACGTGAAAAAGAGAGGAGGCTCTATCCCAGAAAACATATGGCTGTTCCCTGTTGAATGACTTCACATTATGGCTGACATCACATGGGATAGTCCCGAGAGTCCAGTCCAATGATTGCAGTGTGCTTGGGTAATCGAGGTCCCACCCTCGCACACAAGAAACCCTGGTCTGGCTCCATCCTTCAGCCTCAGGGGGTAGCAACCAACATCTGACCAAAGCAGGAAAGCACATGACTAAGCTGAATGAAGGACAAGACAGCTGTAACATACCCTCAGAGAGTAACTGCATTGTTTGTTTGGCAGTTGCTTTGGTCCTGCAGACATACTCAGCCAGTTCCACATCAGAGGCTGGTTGACTCAGTTGTGTTCCATTTCCACACGCAAAAGTAACACTTCATTTTTCTCCTGTTTACAATGCTGGAATACACTAAGTGAGATGATGCAACCAAGTACATAAGAGTCCCAAAACAACACTGTTTGACTTGCTGTAGGCCCATTACCATAGATGGCAGAGGGGAGTGAGAGATCTGCGCTTATCGATTGCTCCTGCTGGACTGTCGATACCCCCCTTCGAATTCTGACACAGGGAACTAATGGTCTTCAGGGTCAGCAGCAACCAGACACACGCCCACGCACCATCCAAGCACCTCTGGGTGTAATGGACAAAACAGGGCCCGTCAATACATCAATACATGACGACCTGCATTTACCTGCTGCCTCAGCCATTTCACCAATCAGTACCATGTTGAGAGAGTGCATTAACAATGGTACTGCTCACTCAGTTTCTGATTTTTCATCAGTCCGCTTCTGTTCTACAAATCAAAGTTATGTATTAGTCATAGCAAGTACAGTCATAGTATTGAGCAGGGAGAGGGGCACAGTGGACTAATCTGACCCACTTATACACAGTTTAGGTGAGGTCTTGCTACATATATACACACACATGGACCCACTCTTTCTTGCCTGATTTAGCAAGACAAATTTCCATAACTGTCCATCCGACAGGCTGTCTGTAGTCCACCCTCATGGTCATTTAACAGCAGGGTAATGGTGTGAGCTGTACTGGTTGACTGCTCTTCAGCTCTGGCTGCCCTGCAGGCTAGTGTCGTGGGAGAGGGGGCTAAATCTTCCTGATCACATGGGGAAGGCCACTTGCGGGAGAAAAGAAGGAAAGGATGTTGGGGTGGGGGGCGGGGGGCTGGAAGACTGATGTGACAAAAGAGCTTTTGTAGATGTAAGTTTGTACGGCCTTAACCCCTTTCTCTCCCCGCTTCACGTGAATAACAAGAAACCACTGTGACAACTGAGCGATAGCCTGAGGCAGTGTGTTTGATTATGTGTTGTGTGTTGTGTGTTGTGTGTGTATGTGTGTGTGTGTGTGTCAGGGGTTGTCCAGGACATTTGGCCTCAGGAGTCTTGTGACAGAGCTGACATTCTGGAGAAATGAGAGAGTGGTCAGCTGTTGTCAAAATGCCACAAAGAGGAGGATTTTCTACAAAAAGGAAGACCTCTCACTGCACTTTTGCATGTTAGTGTCAGAATTAGTGAAGCCACAATAGGTTGTCAACATGGATCTTGGCCACAGCTTCACTGAGCTGTGCTGACCTACTGATTGCTATAAATGAGGAATTTGCAACTGTTGTAAAATTAGATGAAACCAAAAAACAAAAAGGCACTTCTGAGTTATTTCTGCACTTCCACCTGTTTGTGTATTGGTGCACAAGTGTATGAAAATGTATGTGTGTGTGTGTGTGTGTGTGTGTGTATGCTGCCTGTTGCCCTACAGCCTGTCCTCTCAATGAGACATCAGTCAGGCAGAGCCACAGTGTCAACATCTGACCTTTACTGAAGTGCAGGCAACCATAGAATGCACACACACCAGCATAAATGTTGTCCGTTGCCCTGACTCATTTTGTTTCTGTCTTGATTTCCTCCTGTTTCCTCCTTGTTGTCTCTTACCTCTTTTTTAAAAAATTATTATTCACTTGATTTTCCTCTTTCAACATCCACCCTTGTTTCAACCTTTTATGTCTCCTTTTCCCAGCCTCTGTCTCTCCTCTGTGTTCTCTCTGTCTTTCTTTCTCTCAGTCTCTCTGACAGTTTGTGACACTCCCTCCCCGGGGCAGCCATCAGTTCAGATGAGCATCGTATGTGACAGGCCAGCTTTGTCTTTTTAAGCCATTAGCAGTTCCTCTCCTCCCACCTTGCCATCATTCCCCTCCGTTTACCTTTTCTGCAATCTTTCCTGTTTGTATGCGCACATCTCTCGCTGCTGACTGGCATTCTTTGTATTAATCTACATAACAAACACAGTCTCGACTAGAGTGAAGAATTGATGAGTAAATATGTGACAGTGCTGATGACAGTCACGTTCAGTCTCTTTAATGAACTGGCATTGGATTTACTGATGCTAGTGATGAGTCTGTGGAGTAAGGTGCACTTACAGGTAAGCAAGATTTAATGAGATTTTCTAGTTGGAGAATTGTTGGCAGTGTACCTCCCTCCCTCTTCATAGGCTAGTGTAATTCTCCCTGCTCTGTACTCCCCCACAGTAAACTGTCAAGCCTAATACAGGCAGGAATGTCCAGTCACCTGCTCCTAAAATGCAACAGCCCTGTGCTACACTAACCTAATATAGACCTGCACTACACAAGCAGGTTGGATAACACCGTTATTGCTCATTGCATATATTTAAACACACACCTCAGTGTGCCCCAGCTCAGCTGCTCACAGTGCTACAGTGTGGAAACTAAAATCATGCAATGTGATTATATGATAAAATTATATTATATATTGAATAATATGATATAAATATATGATTGAGAATTATATGCCAACATAACAAAAAATGATGGATTAGATTTTTGTTGTATCTATTTTTGTCCATAAAGAATGTACATATGTGCAAGTATTTACGATCCCTAAATGGAATTTTAAATGAATGCATGATAGTGTACAGCAAAACCCTTGCAGTCATAAAGAAAGATTGGTAGCATTTCAAGCGTGTTAGCCATAGCTTTGAAGCGCTCAGCCGTCTGACCCATGTGTATCTATGACAGAGCTTGGATCAAGCTGTGAAATTGGATTCTGTTGTCTGACAACACATACAACAGATCCAACAGTTTGGCCTGCCTCTTGTTGATGATAAATGATTATCACACCTGGATACATTTGCCTGTGGTACAACTCTAATACGTGAGTGGATAAATTTTTGCATGGGCTCTAACAGTATTTGCTGACCCAGTCGTGTTGCTGTCATTAGTGTTGAAGTGGTTGGATAAAAAGGAAACAAGCTATGTAATGAAGTTTGATGCTACTGATGTAACTGACTACATTTAAACGGGCTGAATACCTTTAGGCAGTTGCTCTAATAATATCCTCAAAGAGCCTCCACTCAAAATGTCAGTCCTAGACACAACCTGGAAAAATCAAAGGGAAGAAGACCATTATACTACTGTGCAGCTTTCAAAACCCATCAGTCTGTAACTACAGCCTGAATGGAGTCTGACAGCAGAGGTGGCAGGAACATTTCATTTTGCCTGCGACACTCCAATGAGACTTGACGGAGGCTAACGTAACATTAGCCAGGTTTATGTTTGGTTGCCTGCCTGGTGTTACAGAGGTGTTGTACTTAACTTGAGACAGCCCCTAACAGAAGGGAAACAACTGTTTATCCAGGTGTGTGCTGATGCTTTCCTGTGCTGACTAAATATTTGTGTTGCTGTTTTGGTGTTGTTTCCACATTCGAGGTGATTTCCAACGCAGCCATCACTGAATAACATCAAGCTGAGTAGTAGAGCTCAGGTAACACAGTTCGTCATTACTTGGTTTATAGGCCCGGTAATTGATAGTCCGCTGACTGAGACAAGGTGGAAAAACCAGTGACAGATCAACCGTAAAAAAAGCATAAAAATGGAGCAGAGAGGTAAAAGAGAGAGCAGAAGGAAGGTGGTTGCCAGAAGCGTGACTGCAAGTTTTCTGGGCTTACCAGAATCAACAGCAGATGTTTCCTCTCCTCACCTCTCAGTTTTTTTCTCCCCCCTGCTCAGCCACCTCTTACCCACCTTCTGTGTCACTGCTTTCTCAGTCACCTGCCTCTATTGTACACAGCCAGACTAGTTTTCTGGGTGGGCATTCTCTCACCAGAGACCTGCTGAGTGTTGGAGAACTGGAGCAGGCCTCTTCACTGATGGAGAGGGAGTGATGATCCAGAGATACTGTAAGTGGGTAGCATATGTGTTTGGAGCTGTGTAGGGTAGCATCAGGACTTTTTTTGTGTTAGGTAAATGTGTTACTCATCTAATAGTTCATTATGGCTCATCGTGATGGATATGCAGCCGAGGTCATGTGACCACTCATAACGATTGAAAGCCTTCTAAATGCCAAGCATGCCTTTTAATGGCTTAATATACAGAACACATACACAACACACTTCACTCTCACTTAGGTGTACCAGAGTTATTACCTTGGATGGGGCTGCCTCACCTCCAACATAAACATGGGTTGGGAGACTAGTGTAAACTTGGTGGCCAGGGCATCGCTGTGGATTGTGTGCGTGTGTGTCTGTGAGTGTGTGTGGTGTGATCACACCCTCGGGTCCCTACCAGCCCACCTGGCCTTATTTAGAAGAGCTGTGAGGAGCCAGAAGCAGCAACTCTCAGAGGACGCCCGGTGTAACAGAATGTGTGTGGCTCATCACCATGCTCATTACCCCCGGAGAGAAATACCATCGCCTGCCACTATGAATCGTACCTAGAACAGCCTGTGACAAGAAATAAAGCCTATTATGTGGGTGTCATTTTGGTACAGCAGCACTATTAGGACTAACCCTGGGTAATAAAAGCATGTGGCCTAATAAGAAAAGCAAGGTTTAGTAATTTTCTTTTTTGAAAAACATTCCACAATCTCTGAGGTGCAGTTAAGTCTTTTTTACACTCATTAACACCCACTGACTTCCTTTACACTTCGAAGTGTCATCATGCAGATTAAGAGAACAATAGCCGCCATTAGCATTAGTGTTATCATGGAAAGTGCTCATCAGATGGGAGATGAGTGACCCACAGAGGCCTATTAGCTCACGTGCTAAAACCTTGATCAGCATCATTAGGAAGACAAGAGCCCATTGTCTTCTAGCTCACCTCTGAAATGATTCCTGTGAAGAGCTGTGCTCTACAGGTTGTTGAAGTGCTTTGATAGAATAATCTTAACCAATTGTCTGTGTTAGCCCTGTATTGTTTTTTTCCTAGTTACATTTTCTATCAATGGAACATTTCACATCTATAGTAGTTGTGGCACAAGTGCGTACAGAACTGCATCAAAAGGGACTGTTTCTCAGGACTGTTAGGTGCTATTTTTACCCAGAGTCCATAGTAGTGCATCTGCTTTTTTGCCCTCCCAGCCTAATTTAGAACAATGAGTAAGAGTCATTTGATGTTGTTCGGGGAGTTTTTGGAGCTGAATGTTGTGCTGTGTATCTATGGAGAAAAACTATCCAGGATATGACTGGTCCTAGATGTGACTGGCCTGCTCTGGTATGGTTGGCAGACACTCACTTGTGGTGGAGAGACTTGGCATTTGCCACTAGGCAAGGCTAAACTTGCTAGGAAACAGTCTCTTGGGACCCCTAGTGCTCTCAACAGCTAATTGACTATGTGAAGGGATACTGTTATGTGCTCACAGTTACACCTCTTTAACAGCTAGAACCATAGCCTGATCTAAATGGGCTAGCAAGTTCGAGGCAGCCTGTGAACAAGCTAACCATGAAAAATCCCCAATTCTTTTGTTTTGTTATCGGCACTTGAGTTGACCTTCCTGACTCTGTGGGAGGAAGGCTGTTGTTTTAACAAAACCAGCGACGTTTACCTCAGAGCTGAATGAGGCGCCTCACCTTGAGACGGCATACTTGAGGTTTTGAATGGCATGGCTTTGTTTTACTTTGGTTCGAGCTGGGTTTTTTTGTAGTGGTTGGCTTCCCTGAGAAAATGCCATTGCAGAGCCACAAGGGCAGACTCTGTGACGGCAGGGCCTGTACTCTTTGAGGATGCCTGTGGTAGTTTCACCGCTGCCTGCCTGGCCCTGAGCTCAGAATGAGATAAGTGGTGTACCTCAATGAGGGAGCCTGTACCAAAGCTAAATATAGTGACACAAGGGAGGTAGAAGGGCAGACAAAGAGTTGCTGCTGCTCATGATGAGTCAATTTATCTAATCACAAACAGAGGAACAGCAGACCTCAGAATATGTGTCAGTCAGTTGACTGAAATTAGTAGCAGGGAGAGAGCATGTCCTTTGATCTGTCTCTTTAAGAGTCAAACTCAGAGAAAAGTGTTTTGGTTGGACATTCCAGACATACCACCTACATGTTCTGGTATGGGGCTGTCGGCCTGCACCTAAGACGTATAGGTTTTCGGTTCCTTACAGATGTCCTTATAGGTAATGAATCAAGATAAAAGCTTACTTCAGACTGTAATGTGTTTGTTCACAGGCTATATATATGTTTCTGTGTCCCTATCCAAAGCTCAGTTATTAAGCTAGTCACTCACACCTTGAGGGCCTCCAAGCACAGAGATAGCTCACTCCCACAGAGGTTGAGATACTGCCATTCCTGTCTGGCACGGCTCAGTGTATGAAAGCACAAACCAAGCAATCTGGTGTACAAGTACACTGTGACCATGATTTTAAGTTCCTGAAATGTGTCTTACTCATCAATCAGGCCAGGATCAAATAGAATAAGCCTAAAATAAGTTTCAGCAAGTTTACATAATTACAGGACAGAATTCACAAAATTGAATTGGTGTCAAGGGACATATGGTGTTTCATGTTCCGATGACGCCACGTCTGCCAAGGTGATCCCCTCCAACAGGATAACATTGGGCCTGTTTTAGGAGTAAGCCACCCACTCACCCGACCCTTTGCTAGTAATTGATACAGCGTGGCAGGTGTCATAACAACACAACCCTGTCTGCAGCAGGCATGTTTAAGTGTGGCTGACATGGACTGTCTGGCACTGCCTTTCAATAGACTCTGGGAACTTTGCAGGGGGGAAAGAGGGTGATGAGTGATGGTGAGGGTGGAGAAATTCAAGCAGCTTTGGCTTCAGTCATTTACTAAGGTGAACTGCAACCACTGCCAACTACAGCTTGTATGTGTTACATGTTATAAAGATGAACAGTAAATAACATGTTGAGAGGCTTTCCTTTCACATCAGCTTGTTTGCAAGCATCAGTAAATCTGTCAGGGGCCAGGATGCTTTAGGTCATCCCAGGTAAATGCCTCGCTTATCATGTGACATGGATAGCTATAATCAAGACATGGTATGTATATGATAGGTTGCATTGATTTCCAGCTCAATATTACCCAGATCCACTGAATGTCTCTGTGTGTAAACATGTGATCTATGGCTTGGGGTTACAGACTAACTTCAAAGCCAAAGCCATGGTTACAAGCTATTATTTTCTCAGGTGATAAACACGCTATAACCTATGCAGGAAAGCAAACTTTCAGAAGTAAGCTCCTCACCTCCTCCACCTACCAATGCTTTCTCTCTCAGATGCGTAGGAGTCATCCTCCTGTTGTGTGCTAGCATGCTAGCGCTAATGAGGCCAGCTGTCCAAACGCTCAGCCGGTCAGCCAGAAGGGACTACAGCCTTTGTTGATGCTAGGTGTTACTTCTCCTGTTGGAACACACACTTTTGTTTCAACACCGCCAACCATTTGGCACAGGATGACCATCTCTGTTCCCTCCCCACACCACCATCCATCCTTTACTCTTTCTCTCACCCTCTTTGCTGTACTTCGCAGCTCCCGCTTATATTATTCCCGCTCGCCGTTGCCACCTCCTGTCTGCACACACCGGCACATTGATTTTCTCTCTACAGCTTTATAGTTGATCATTTTCTCTTGACACTGCTGGTGGAGAGTGTTGCCTTTGTAATCGCTGACCTCAGCTCCACACCTGAGTGGCTGTGGCCCTAAACAGCCTCTCAGACTTGTCCTAAAGTAGCTTCTGTTTCAGAATGAAGTGTTTCACCCTGTTTGGGCTGCTGAACGGACAATACATCACCTGGCGCAGTTTCTCTGACAGAAAAGAGAGGTAGGAATAGGGAGACAGAGGTGGTGTAAGGGAGAAATGCGAGAGGAAAAATAGGAACTAGTTTATATAGTCTCACAATGCTATACAAATCAAGTTAATTATCAGTTTATTTGAATGGGATCCCAGCTTTGCAGCTCTCAGGGCTTCAGTTCTATTGGCTTGCCTATTAAGAACATTAAATAGACTATAGCATGTAGCATGGAGAGCAATCCTGGTACAAAGGATGTGTGTCATGTTGAAAACTACAATGTGGTGGCAATCGCATCATGGTTAAGAAAAAAAAATTGTGTAGAGAGAAATAGTGTGAAAAGAGGAAAGAGGTTGAGAATGAAATAGCTCTCCTGATGAACCCTGATAGGATTTCGCAGCTGCAGCACAGTGGTGGTGACCCTGCGAACGACTCTCCAAATAACAGTGCTTCTCCCTCCTCCTCCACCACCTTTCATCCCTCCGCCCCCACACCCCGCTCCTCCCGCCTCCCCCTCAGCCTGAACCTTGCACATCTACGGAGTCTGTGTGAATACCAACCAGTTGCAATGACCTGCACAATGCAGAGAGAAAGGGAGAGACCTCACCAAAACAATTCTCATTGATTGAAACAGAGGATCATGATTCTCCCAGATACGCCTCCTCCTGACAAAAAACATTAGCAGCCACTTCAGAAAGAGGTGGGCGAGTGGGGTTGGGGTGAGAGAAAAAAAAATGTTCAGGTGCTTTGTACTAGTAGTGCATATTCAGCGAGTGAATGCAGGTGGTGTGTTTATGTGCAAGTGCGGTGTGCAGTGTGTGTGATGTGAGATGAAGTAGCCGGAGAGGTACGATTTGCTTATCCTGGCTTGGCGCGAAATTTGCGCTGCGTGTCTCGCCAGCCGAGACTTCTTCGTCGCCCACCACGGGTGTTGCTGTTCGTTGTCCCCGCCGCATTGCGCGATCCGTGCGACGGATTCTGCGAACATCAAACACACAGCACAACAGTGAGGCACTGCCCAGCCTGCACTCACTGCTGCAGCCGCAGGCCATCAGCCACCGTCATAATCGTTCATCTCTCCGCCGCCGAGCGCGTGCAGAACTGTTCTATGTTGAGGCTGATACTACCATGTACTGCATTATTCCTACTAATAGTGAGTTATAAGGCTTGCAGCAATATGACACTTACTATTTCACCAGTTGGCCTGACATGTAATGATGTTTGATGTCTCAGAATTGGTCTCAAATCCTTTTGGATCATATGTGCAGTAGGGATCAGGAACACATAGCAACACCTACATTCCTGTGTGTGCTATATGTCGTGATGGATGTTGAAACTGAGCCACCCTCTGCACAGAAAGAAAGAATCTCCATAGAGAGCTGGGAAGAGGTTCAAGAGAGACACACAAATGTTTGATAGCACTGGTTGTAAGGATAAGCAAATCATCCTAGATTTGGAATGCATCACTTACCTCTCCATTTGATGGGAGATAAAGCCATTATCTTTTACTAATGAGATCAGGAATTTTGAGTTGTTTGTGCAAACTTTACTATGATATGTCTCCCATCCAAGATAGAATCTACGAATGGGTCTGGATGTACCACCACAGGAAGCACTTAGCAAAGGTTGGTTGGGCAGGAAATGCATCATGGGATAAAAGGTATCATGTTGCAGAGATGTGGGCAGAAGATGAGAAAGGAGGGAAAGAGAAGAAGAGGAGAGTGGGTGGTCTACGATTTTGTTCTAAGATGTACTATAGTTAGGTTACGCCTTGTGAAATAAATAAAGACCAAACTACTTTTAGATCAGAACTCAACAGAATGTCCTGCTACAACCTCATGGGGTTTGTGTTCTGGGGCTGCTTTCCACTTAGTAGTGGTGCATTCACATCCCGCGCCAGCACATAAATGGCCTGTGCGGATGTTTCTCATGTCAGGGGAGCAGCCTGATAACACGGAGCCGCCCAGAGGCCAAACCCTTCTGGCCTCACTGTACTTAACAAAGAATCGAGACACATACACACACAGCGCAAAGAAACAACAGTCATGTTTCACCTTTGCACCTCAGACCCACAACTGGGACTCTACTTCACACACATGCCCAACATTGCAGCGCCTGAGGTGTGTTTGTGTGTTTGGCTGCCTTTGAGCAGGGGATGGCTAAAACACAGCTGATCAGCACTTTCCCATGCAGGACATTTTACAATGCTTGTCAACAGCCGACATAATCAGGAAATGAAAAGCAGTTAATTTAAAGGAATGGCTTGATACGAGGAATGTGTCGTTTGCTTTTCTTCCACGTTTAAAAATATCACTTATGTCTGCTCGTTAGTTATGAAGCTACAATCAGCAGGTTAGGATCGGAACAAGGGAAACAACTAGTTGGGGTAGTGGTGTATTTCTTTAACCTGGCTAGTGGTTTCCAACAAAGCCAGTTAAGCCAATCCACGCCAGTTTATTTCGTTTAATGGACAGACATGAGAGTCGTTTTATTTTCTCATCTAAATTTTAAAAAAAAGTGAATGAGCATATTTTGTAAAATGTTGAGCTATCTCTTTAAGATGCTAGAAATGTGGCAAACGCGGCCTAGGGGGTGTTATTTATGCTGCTGAGGTCATGAGAAATATATGTTAAAGAACAATGTGTTCCTGACCACTGTGGGATGGTAAAATCAACTGACTTCTCTCAGCACCCGCTGTTGGCTCCCGCTCATATACACACACACATGTTCAGCACAACCCTTTCCAGTTTCTTCGAATGGTCTTTACAACCATAGCAACAATGATCGCGCCATATTGTTTGGCGATTAAGGTGCACCAGAGGAAGCCAGAGCGGGCCAGGCCGTAAGAGTACTGAGACGTGTGTGTCTGTGACTCATGAAGTGCTACACCTGTTCCCATTCCACGGAGAGCAGCTGCTCTGTTCAACGCATTACACAATCTACATAAAAACACAATTCCTCAAATCTCCGCTTAAGCAGGGGAGTGCTTAAATCAATCCATAAAACATCTGCCTTGTAAACATCCTTTGCTTTTAGCTGATAGATCACCTTGTAATATTCTCTGTAGTGATGCAGCAATCTAACATATCCATAGAGGAATACTGCTCGACGAATCGCCGACACACTATACTTGGTTCCGTATCCACTTGCAGGAAGCGCTGGGTGAGCAGAGACGAGTGAAAGGGAAGCTTTTGGCATCCTAAACTCCATCCCTGTGGTTACACTTCCTATAAGCCGCTGCTCGGTAATTAGTGCCTTGCAGCCTAGCTAGCCGGCTCATGACGGAGGAAGAACGCGCCCGCCCCATGAAGGTTCTAATTTGCTTGATATTACACAGTCTGAAGGCCAAGCATCTCCAGAGAGAAGAGCATGGTGTGTATGTGTATGTGTGAGAGAGAGAGAGAGAGAGAGAGAGCAAGCATGCACACACTGCTCTCAGTGATACCTGTCCAACGCGCAATACACTGACAAGATTCATCACCCAACAGGCCCAGTCTCAATAAGTACTTACCTAACATTGTGTAATAGAGGCTTCACATTCAGTTCTGCAGTATTTGATGCTCATACTGTAGCCCAGCCTTTGATGCTAATTAGTTTTCATCCCATGTGAACAGCAGTACCAGGGTGTTTGCCCCGCACACCAGACACCACGTTGGTGAGCATGTCATGATCAAGGGCGTGGACTGTATGATCTGCTTCAGCCATAATGACACTCACTGTGACATTATTGGATTATCACATTTCATATACAGAGGTTAAGGTTTCATATACACAGCCTACAACCATAAAAAAACACCTAAGTCTTGAACTAACAGGCTAATCAATAGTGCCTTTTTGCAGGCATGACTCTAATCAATGTGTTTTTTTTTACCCAACACAGTGAAGGAGGATTGTGTGTCAGACGGTGAGGATGATGTGAGCACAGATGCCCTGGTGGAAGAGATGCTCCAACAAGGAGACACAGCAGTTATCTACCCAGAGGCCCCGGAGGATGAGCCACAGCGGCAGGGCACCCCTGATGCCAGCGTCCATGACGAGAACGGTAAAGGACATCAACAAACAGCATTCATGTTATACATAAATTATAAAAACGTTATTATGAAGACTATGTTTGTGCGCACACCCCTTTCCAGAAATACTGCTATTTGCTCTGTGCATTAATTGCTTTAAATGTATCTTTATTACTAGTCCACACAAGCAGGTGTAGTGTCTCTAAATCACAGTCACACTAAAATACACACCAGTATTTCCACCTGAGAGCTCTCGCAGTATTACAGCACCCAGTACCTAGTAATTACTCGCCCCCTGGGGATGGCTCTACCTGCTCTCTGTCTCACCTCAGGTGTTAACTCCACCCCATTAACACCACTCTCCAACATCATTACACACATCGCAATTTGTTAAGTGCAGCACACTGGGCCCTTTATGGCTCCTGGGCTTTTGGCTTTTACCTGCTACCAGAGAGGGGAAAAAAGAGAGGGAGGAGGGAAGTGGGGGGAGGGAGAGAAACAGCAACACCTGAGTAAATTTGTCACGTCTGTGCAAGCTGTGCCTCACAGCTACCTGGGCGGTAATGTGTGTGCATTCCCATTCAGGCTCCCTCACCTGTCCCACAGAGGAACTTAATACATCACCTGTTAACGAAGTAATGCTTTACCTGTGTGGGAGCTGGGCAACTGAGACTCTCTGTTCACCAGCTTGGATCCAGGGAGGTGGCAGTTGTTTACTGAGCTCACTTTTCCTGAACATGCGTGGGTGTTTTTGAAACACTTCTAACACACAATAGGCAATCAAATGATGGAATTTCAGGTGTGAAAGCTGTAATCGCTGTGCTTTGTGTTTGCAAGAAGCACAAAACCAAAAATAAAATGCAGTCCTGCTTTGGCAACTCAGCACACTATTTTTACAGACAAGAGGTTACTACAGATCAGTAATCAGCTTTTATCCCTCACCTGGGTGCTGTTTACCTGTGGGGGAGGATCTTTCAGTGATTGGTGAACTAGCAGAGGAGTGTTACTGCAGCAGTCCATGTGGAACATCAAAGAGCCCTCCCTATTGACCATGTGTTTTTAACCCTTTCCTTTCCTCACCACTTCACTCTCGCATATGTTACAATCTCTCCTTTTGTGTGTGTGTGTTTTTTTTTTCAACCAGGAACTCCCGATTCTTTCTCTCAGCTGCTCACCTGCCCGTACTGCGCTCGTGGCTACAAGCGTTACAGCTCTCTGAAGGAGCACATCAAGTACCGGCATGAGAAGACTGAAGAGAGCTTCAGCTGTCCCGAGTGCAGCTACAACTTTGCATACCGCGCTCAACTGGAGAGGCATATGACAGTCCACAAGGCTGGACGGGATCAGGTAAAAACTGGTTAAAATGTGGTATCTTCTGTTGTTTAGTTGTGTGATTTTCTCCTGCTCTTTGTGTTTTAAGTTCTAAGTAGAGATGCAGTTTTTAACAAACTTCCCTTTATTGGCTTTAAGTACTTAATGCAGCTAGATGATATGTGAGAGTGTTTAAGATTAGTCTGCTACTCTGGTACCATATTAATAAAGTATACTCATGAATTTAAATAGTTAACCAGACTAACCAAAACCAAGCAGTGGATTAATATATTATATGTGGATCAGCCTACACTGAACATTACTATTGTGGTAACATGCCTGACAAAATGCTTTTAAATTATGCAAGCCTACATGGCAGCTTAGTCCTGTTTCTTTAGCAGCTCACTTCTAAACATGATAGATAAACATGAACTTTTGCCCCTGATTGATTAATGACATTGTGACATGAATTAGTAGCAGTTCAAAGGTTGTGTTTTCATTGTGTATCTCACTGAATGACCCCTCTCCCCTCGTCTGACAGAGACACATCACACAGACAGGCGGCAATCGTAAATTCAAGTGCACTGAATGTGGCAAAGCATTTAAATACAAGCACCATCTGAAGGAGCACCTACGCATCCACAGCGGTGAGTGGACAACCCCTGTCACCATGGCAGCGTTGTGTGTGTGTATATGGGATATGGGTGTGTGCATTCAGATCCAGCATACATGTCTTTGCCATGATTCTCTGTTGGACACACATGTTTCAGTCTCCATTCAATATTTATGTTTTATTTATGTTTTAGCCAATTCCCTGTATTTAGATATCCTTCATTGTGTTTCAGTCCATTGTGTGCTCTTCCTTAATGTGCCATAATTGTGTTTCTTTTGGCATTATGGGACAGCAATTAGAGAAGGGCAGTTCCCAATGGTGCCATTACATCAGCGTTTAAGCATTATTGAAACGCATTAGAGCTTTTTCCTGCCGTAGTGCTCATAGCCTAGCTTGCTCATTTAGCTTCATTCACTAATGGAAATCTGTTTCCCTGTCTCTCCCCCGCCTCTTTATTTCTCTCTCTGTTATACATATTGTGATTTTATTCAGGAGAGAAACCCTATGAGTGCTCCAACTGCAAGAAGCGGTTCTCCCACTCAGGTTCATACAGCTCCCACATCAGTAGTAAGAAGTGCATCAGCGTCATCTCAGTTAACGGCAGACCACGCTTGGGGAACGCCAAAACCCAGACCCAGGGTCCATCACCAGTGCTGTCCACACCACCCTCAGTCCTCCGCACCCAGATTAGGGAGAAGCTGGAGCACAGCAAGCCCCTGCAGGAGCAGCTGCCCCTCAACCAGATCAAGACTGAGCCTGTGGACTACGAGTACAAGCCGACGGTGATAACGTCCCCGGCTGTGACTGCCATGAATGGTGGGGTTTTCAATGGAGGCGCTGCGGCTCCTCTGCAGGGCACAGTGCAGGCCGTGGTTCTGCCCACTGTGGGGCTGGTGTCACCCATCAGCATCAACCTGGCAGACCTGCAGAATGCTCTCAAAGTGGCGGTGGACGGTAATGTCATTCGTCAGGTGCTGGAAAACAATGCCAAAGGCCAGGGGCAGGTGAACTCGGGGTTAACCACTGGAACGCTCCACCCTCCGCAGCAGCAACTCATCTCAGCCATCAGTTTGCCTATTGTGGGTCAGGATGGAAATGCAAAAATCATTATAAACTACAGTTTAGACCAGGGCCAGCTCACAGCCCAAAACCTGAAGAAAGAGCCTGAGCCAGTCTCACCAGCTCAGACCACCACTGACACCTTCAAGTCCCAGAAACTCCCAGAAGATCTTACAATCAGAGGCACCAGGTCCAATGAGACTAAAGAAAAAGAGGAAAAGACCACTAAGACTTGTCTCCTGTGTGATAACTGTCCTGGTGGGCTGGAAGCACTCCATGCCCTCAAGCACTGCAAGAAGGATGGTCTCAGGCTGAATGGAGCAGGCCTGGATAAGTCTGAGTCTGCTGTTGCTGCCCTGCTGTCAGAAGGAGGACTCTGCAGCCAGCCCAAGAACCTCTTGTCCCTGCTCAAGGCCTACTTTGCCTTAAATGCAGAGCCCACCAAGGATGAGCTGGCCAAGATCTCTGACTCAGTCAGCCTGCCAATCCATGTGGTTAAGAAGTGGTTTGACAAAATGCAGGAGGGTCAGATATCACTGGGTGCCCCAACACCTCCTTCAGAGGAAGAGGACACCTGTGAAGCTAACAGTGTGGTGTCTCTGTTCCCAGGGAAGGACACATCCACTATGAGCCCCTCTGTCACACAGGACAGCCCTACGGAAGCTACCCCAGCAGAGATCAATGGTGCTCACAGCTCGCCGGCCCCCCCCCTCGCCACTAAACCTGACAGCTGGCGGTCCGGTGCCAGCCCAGCCCCCCCAGAGCACTGAGGGACCCCTAGACCTGTCGCTGCCAAAGCCCTGCAGAGAGGAAGCGGAGAGAGTGGTGGCTAAAGCCAGCGTTTACCCCTCCCCCTCCTCTTGCTCAACCAATGAGGATGAACCCCTAAACTTAACTTGCACAAAGAAAGAGGCATCACCACTCTCAGCCATGAGCACCAGCCCCGTCGCACTGTACGCCAGCCAGCCAAGTGCCAAACCCCTCGACATTGTGGCCACAATGCAATGCCTAAGGGCTCTAGCCACCAACAACAAACAGACTATCCTGATCCCCCAGCTGGCTTACACCTATACCACTACAGCAAACAGCCCTGCAGGGACCGAGATGCATGAAACCATCCACCTCAATGGAGTGAAGGTGTGCAAACGTTTATGTCTCAATTCAGCAACAGCTGCACTTCCCTGTCTTATTTGCTTCCTTGCCAAGAGTTGGATGATAAGATTAATATGACTCTTATGTATGCTGAATATAAAGCTACTGCCAGCCACTTAGCTTAAGTTAGCACAAAGACTGGAGACGGGGAAACAGCCAGCCACCCTCTGTCCAAAGGTAACAGAAACCACCTACCAGCACCTCCAAAGCTAAATAATTAACTTGTTTAATCCATACAAAAACCACATAGTTAAAACAAGACATGATTTTATGGGTGGTTATGTAACAAGATATAATATTAATATAAATATATATAAGTGCTGGTAGACCTCCAGCAGGTTTTGTTACCTTTGGACAGAACCAGGTTAGCTGCTTCGGTGTGTAATCCAGTAGCCATTTTGAGAAGCAAGTGGACTGGAATCAAGTTGGCTTTTCTCTTTTTGCAGTGATCAGTCAAACTCCTCAGTCCAGATCATTACTTCTCATTGTTCAAAACCACTGAACATGATAAATAGTTTGAAAGCATCCAAAATCTAATCAATAAGTCATATATAGAAATGTCAGAATTCAGCTCTTTGTAAAAATGATAGCCCTTAATAGTTCTTCATTGTGCAGACACCTAATGGGCCCCTAATGATGGATGTAGATCTCACTGGGTGTGTGAGTGATCTTCCTGGGCTGTCGCCCAGAGGACATGAGGCTGCACTTTGCTGCAGAGCCCCTATTGATCCACTGGAATCTGTTTAAACGCCACACCTCTGCCTGCCTCATTGATTTATTGTTGTTGTATTATACTTTCGTGTTAAGTGGATTGGCATAGACCTGCCTTGTAAAAAAGAGCCCTGTGTATATATCTGCTCCTTAATAATGCCTCACATCCTCTTTCACTGCATCAGTGGATGAGTTTTACCAGCTCAGGGACAGGAGAAAGCTGCAGGTATGCTCATAAGTGAACAGTATAGTTATGTTTCAGGCCAAGGAAATGATTGGTAAGGAGTCCAGAGAGAGCTGTGAGTAGGGTTTGACACTGCATCATTTCCTGCAAAGTACGCACACACAGTTCACTGGTATGCTGTTTTTTGAGTCATTCATTGTGTTTTTATGCTGAGAAACAAGCAGACGAACCTTGCTTTGAATTCCAATGTGTTAATATGATTTCTCATTTTCTCCAGGAGGAGAAACAGGACACAGGCTCAGAGGGCGTGTCTACTGTGGAGGAGCAGAATGACTCAGACTCAGGCCCTCCGAGGAAGAAGATGAAGAAGACGGACAGCGGCATGTACGCCTGTGACCTGTGCGACAAGATCTTCCAGAAGAGCAGCTCGCTGCTGAGACACAAATACGAACATACAGGTAAACACAAACTCTAATTGTTTCCAAGGCCTATACACAAACACAGCAATCACAGATGACTGAATTAAAAAAAAAAAAACAACAACACAGAACCGGATCTTGCCTCACAATCACTCACTTTTGGGTCCTGGGAAAGATGAGTCAGAGTGCGAGCAAAGGGGGATTTTGAGCTTCAGCATAAAGAAGGGTGGACACCTCCATTCCAGCAGGTATTACTCAACATGCACAGAAGAGGTCTGAGAATTTCTTTCCGCCAACTCCCCACCTCTGCACTGCCAGCTTCTCATGTGAAGCACCAAATGTTGCAAGAGGCGAGCTCTGGTAGTGATTTGGGGTTGTTCTAAGATGATGATTCCATGGCCAAGCTCAGGTCAACGCTCTCAGAGGCGTTTTAGCTTTTTTTCTTTATTACTCTGATACCTGGCTTGCAACCACTGTTTTCAGCTCCAAATGACCTCATCTTAGGTGAAACTGCTGCTCTCTGCTTGGATAAAGTTTCCTTGAAGGTTTTTAAGCACAATTGTTGTGATTTTGTTGTATTGTTTTGAAATGTTCTCCCTGGATACACTGATGATAGATACTGTTAAGGCCTTCTCAAGCTTTGGCACCTTTCATGCGACAATGTGGGGGATTCACTGTGATTACACTGGAGTGTTTATTGTTTTCCTCCCATGTCTGCAATTCTTAACTCAACAGAATTTTCACTTTTCTTAAGTATGTTGACTTATATTTATTTTGTCTTTCTCTGCAGGGAAGCGACCTCACGAGTGCGGCATCTGCAGCAAGGCCTTCAAACACAAACACCACTTGATCGAACACATGCGGCTCCACTCGGGGGAGAAGCCATACCAGTGTGACAAGTGTGGCAAGCGCTTCTCCCACTCAGGCTCCTACTCCCAGCACATGAACCACCGCTACTCCTACTGCAAGAAAGAGACGCAGAATCAAGGAGAAGGCCGGGAGAGCCCAGAGGAGGACACCGAGGCCCAGGCTGAGATGGAGGCCCTGAGCCGGGCACAGAGGCAGCACCTGGTCCCTTCCCAGCTGGATTTGGATGAGCGAGGAAGCAGCACAAGGGAGGATGAGAGCGAGGAAGAGGAGGAGGAGGAGGAGGAAGGAGTGGTGGACATGAACGACATCCAGGTGGTGCAGATAGGGGACGAAGGAGGGGATGAGGAGGAAGAGGAAGAAGAGCAAGGGGACAGGAATGAGGAGGGGATGGAGAGAGTGATGGTGGAAGGGGGAGGAGAGGAGAAAACAGAGATAGAAATGAAATCGGACGAAGAGGAGGCCGACACAAGACAGGAGGAGGTGCTCAGGAGCCTTCAGGAAGAGGAGGATGTCAAGATGGAGGAAGACGGGGCAATGGATACAGAGGGAGGGGTGACGGAAGAGGAGAAAGCAGAGGGGGAGGTCACAGAGGAGAGCGGAGGTGAAACAAACAGGAACATGGTTTCTGAAGACGAGAACCAGACGCCACAGGAGAAAGGAGATACTGACTAAAAGAGGAACCAGACTCCTCCATGAGACACAATCAGATTCCTCCTCTCCCTGCGCAGAGGAAGAATGCAGGAGATGATGTCTGGTCACTCTGACAGTTCGGTTCAGTTCACTACTGTGTAGAAATCCAGGTGTGCCTGAAAAAATACTAGTGACTTTTCCACAGGAGAATGATTTCTCACTGTTATAAAAATCCATTTGTAAAGAAAAAGATGAAGACGAACATGAATTTTAACAAAGGAAATGCATTATACAGACTTTGGAAGCTAGAGCCGACATGTTTTAGATAATGTTTTATTACTAAAACACCTTGGGTCATTTCTTTTTATCAGTGTTACTAATTTTATCACTCATATTTTAACCTTTAAAAGCTGTACAGTTGGGAGATATTTCTATACCTTTTTATTGCCAATGAACAAAAAAAGTCAGTATTTTATTAAGTTGGAAGGAAAATAAGAAAAATCCTGTGCACTACAAGTGGCTTGGTTTACCTATGGATAAAGCAGTTGAGTTGTGTTGTCTACCCTTCAGTATTACCGCACTAGATATACCACGCCATCACGCTAGCAGATGTTAGCATTACTTTTTTGGTGTTATTTTGATTGGATTGTGAGCCTTAAGAAGAAAAACATTGACGGACAAATGGGTCTTTTCAGTTGTTTAGTTCATTTTAGACTTTTAGACGCATTTTTGTCAAATCATTGTTTTATAGGAATAGTTTGACATTTGGGAAATTTGCTTATTTGCTGTCTTTGTGAGAGTTAGATGAGATGATTGATACCAATCTCACACCTGTACAGTAAATATATGGCTACAGCCAGCAGTGACGTAGCTTAGCTTAGCATGAGGACAAGAGGACAAGGAAACTGCTCCACACTCCAGTCCTGCAGGTGTCAGTAATGCACTTGTAAGCTGGTTTGGATAAAACCCAAAGATGACGATGAAGAAGAACAAGTTATCGCTTGTCTGTTTAAGCAGACAAGCAATAACTCGCTGTAGCTTCGCATTTACGGTGCAGATATGAGAGTGGTATCTATCTTCTCATCTAAGTCTTAGCACGAAAACAAATGAGCAGACTTAGCGAAATGTCAAACTATTGCTTTAAATGTTCAGAGTGACAGAAAGGAGATGTAGAAAACTGTCTGACCCTCCCTATACTTACCCCTCCTCCCTCTGAGCCTTATGCAAAAAAAATCAAACTAAAACAAGCGAAAGATGCATATCAAAAGTGCCACAGAATATTGCTGTTGAAGCTTAGCAGCTACGATCAGGTATTGCCGGGTCCCAGATCAACCAATAAGCCGGAATACTGTTGACTCTGGCTCGCCACCACACCTGAGAGAGCAGAATTTAGCCTACCACATATCCATGTATCATAGACTTTAGATGACTTTCTTTCATTTCTACTCTGAGCGACTAAAAGAGATACAATGCACATGTTTTCAAATGGATGATGATGAAGTATGATTTCTAATTGTTAACTGTGTCCTGCCTTTTTTCAAAGCTTATTCAGTGCACTTGTTTAACACACCATGAAATGCTCAGATGTCTCTTCAGGTAACAAAATGTAGGCAAATATGAATCCCAGGAGTTTAATTCAACAAAGTTTTTACCTGTCAGTATTATTTTGTCTCTTATGTTGTTTTATGTTCTGTTTCAATGTGTGTACTGTATGTTTTCAGCAATGGCAGTATTATCCCCACCCCCAACGAGATGGGTATGTCTGTTTAGTCATAGAGAACTTTTATATTTATGTGTCTTATTTTTTATATTTCTTTATGGTTATTTATTACACTATGTAGTGTACAATACTGTAGTTTGTATTAATACGATAATATATTTTAGTATGGAAAAAAGATTCAAAGGCAAATAACTACAAGCCTGGAAAATGAGACTCCGGCATACTGAAGTATGTTTTTCGAACAAACAAAATTATGTTTTTCCTCGGGAAAAAAAGAAACTCGCACCCTGCAAGCCTGAAAATTGGAACCTGTGACCTCTCTGCATCCATTCTCATGTTAGTTTAGTTTTCTTTCCCCTCTCTAATATAAAGCTACTGAACTTTTGAAAACTAATTGTATGTCTAATAGCATGAGTGTGTGCTGTTGTATTGAAGGATGATGCTTAACCACACAAACTGTCCTTTTTGCCAAGCCAAAATAATATTGACGTATGTTCTTATGTTTTTATTTGTGCCAATTTGTTACTTTATATGTCAGTGTCAAGACCACACCCTTTTATATGCCCCCTCCCTTTTAACACCCTCATCTTTTTTTTTATAGTGATTGTTTTTGTTTTTCTTTTTTGTTCATTTTTTTATGACTCCCCATCTCACAATAAAATACATCAATTACAAGCTGCTCAGTTTCTGATGATATTGTCATTGAGAGTTTTCAAATCACACACTGCTTTCCTGCAATATTCAAATAAATATCACAATAAAAATCTCATAAGGGACCACTTCAGAAATGGAGAAAAAAACAAACAAACAACATGTTCAGAACATTATTTAAATATTTAATTCTAATGTCCTGTTTGGAGGCTTTTTTTGTACCAGCTCAAAAATACATATTTAAGATCAGTGAATCACCTCGTTACTTAATGTCTTTTCCTCATTTTGAGAGAATTCTTCATCAGCATGATTCTGAAATGATGACGTGTCTTAGAAGTCTGCTACAGAAAATATCAGATGACCTGTGTTTGGTGTCTCATAGAGACCAGATGTAAAACATCATCAAAGACACGATTAAAACTAAACTGCGTTCATATGAATAACGGACCTGTGTCTGTCCTCATTGATGAGTCAGAACCCCCCTTTCAGTCCAGTCTGCCTGCTAGCAATGGCCCAAGTCAACCCTATTGATCCAGATTCTAGGTTTCTAGAAGGAATTCGACCTCCTCCTGCCTCCCAGCCCGGCCCCTCCCACCAGCATGAATTAGTAATGGAATGGGCCTAAAAGTCATAGTCCTCTTCAGGGGTTAGAAAATGATACAATAGCTAGTGAACATATTTGATAGTTCTCCTCATCTCTTTTTTCTTGGCTTCCTGAAGACCCACTCTGCTTCCTGGGGGTATGGGAGTGGGGGTAAGCAGTGGCAGGGTGTAGGTTGGAATAATGTTTCTTGGGTTGTCTACTTTTCAACATTACTGTGTCAGACCGTCCAGCAGCATCTTAACAATTGCCTATAAATGTCTTTAACAGTGGTCACAGCAGCGCTGAGGCACACTCTAAAACTCTAAAAAGGTCAAACAGTGTGTAGCCTGTGGCTACATGTTCAGGATGCGGGGCCGTTTTACAGGCTTTCAGACCAATCCAGGACTTAAAGCCAAGATATTGCCATATGTTCTGCTGGGCTCAGCATTTCAAAGGAAAATTGAAAAGCTATAACTGCTAAGAGGATATGGAGTGCTCTTGCCAATAATGGTGCAAAAGCCTGATGAAGTATCATGGCTGGGGACTCTGTTTCCAAACCGGCCGGGGCTGAAGCTCCCCAGAAATTAGAAAAAGCTGGGAGAGGAGGAAAGAAAGCGTTATGCTCGAAGTAACAGTCCCTTAAATATCATGTTCATTTTACTCAACACTAAACATAGAATAATACCTCAGACACTATGTGTGTGTGTGTGTGTGTGTGTGTGTGTGTGTGTGTGTGTGTAGAAGGCAAGGATTAATATACCACTATTAATAAATATATTCATTTAGAGCCCAGCTGTTTCTACTAGTCAGCATCAAATAATACATAACTGAGAAATCTATTTATACTTGTGTGAGACACAGAAGAAACATTTTAAATATATTAGTGGTCTATATGAACCAGTGGACCTGTCAAACAAACAATCTCCATTCAATCAGACACTGACCTAAAAAAAAATCTATACAGGCATCTATTATCTTTATAATTATTTAAATACACACACAGTCTAGTGTATCATAGCAAGGTCCACTTCTTGAATACTGATATTTCAAAATAATACATTTTGGCTCCTCTTGTGTGCCTGCTAGTATTACTAAACATGGCCACACCTGTAAAGATGAACCTAACACACAGCATAATATGCTAGTATCTTAGTTCACTTATTTAATAAAGCAGTTATAGTAATAAAACTTTAATTATAATTTTTGTTGGGATATTATAGGTTTGCTTTCTATTCTTTTTAATCTTAAGATCAAATAATACTATCAGATATTATTGAATACTTCATCTAGATTATACATCTGGATATACACAATGATACAGAGGTCAGTGTTTGAAATAATGTAGAATAAGAAGACTGTCATTTATAAATGTACTGTTCTGTAATACAGATGATGGTTGAATGCAGTAAATCCCACAGTCTTATGAGGTGGAAATGATGTGTGTATTTCCCATAGCATCAGGTTACATTTACTGTATCCCAACCCTAAGTTTGTTTTATTCCAAAGATGTAAGTATGTTTCAATCACTTTCAGTCATTAAATACAATATGCTGTCATTCTGAATGACAACATATACAAGCGTTGTTTTACATATTAGAACAGAAATAACAATTTTTTTTCTCTATGAAACTCAAAACTTCTATTTGTGAGATCTGAGCTAAAGCCGTCATAAAATACTGTAAAATGTCTTCAATGTGACTCATGACTTACTGCTGTATATGACATCTTATAGCTGATCATCTTTGATTGCACCAAAATTATAACAGACGGCGAGGTATGCAAACAGTATATCGCATCTGGCCTCCTCTCAGGGCATTTACTGATAATACTCTTCAGATTTACTGGCTCTGTCACTTATCAACACCATTCCTCGCCTTTTTTTCTTTGATTTCGCTACACTACGCACAACACACAGCGGTAGTGTGTGTGTGTGTGTGTGTGGAACAAAGGTTTGATTGATTATCATTGTGCCATATTTAACAAATTTTGCAAAACATCTGCAAATTGCCACTTCAATACAGTCATATAGAACCAATACGTTAACCCGTGTTCCAGATTCCTGGGGTTTTTAGGTGTCCTTGTTTTAGTCTGTCCTGTATACCTTTACCAATCATATTCTAAATAAAGCTTCTTTTCCTAAGCACATACATACACACACCTTTTTTCTTGCCTTCAGCTGGAATCCTATTACAGTGTTTCTCAGGATAAGCCTGGTGAAAATCCTCTATAAATAAATTTAGCACATCTGGTTAAGCTTGTTTCATTGCTCAGAGACTCTATTCTTTATTGAATATATCTTCTCTATTTTGAGCTCCGATATGTTAGTGACTGTGTTATTTTAATACTCTTTTGTGCAGTTTGGATTGCTTTGTAACAGGGACAATGAGTTGATAGTTTGACATGCACACATTCTCAAATCTCTCATGTTCTCACACACACACACACACACTCACATATTGAGTATTAATGTTCTGGCAGTTTCATACTTTCTTTTCAGGGTGAGGTTCAGAGCTGACTTTCACCACTTCCCCTCCTCGTTACCACATCAGGACTCGAGTTGCGCTAGAAAAACTTCAGCGCAACCGCAATCATCTCTAATCCCTGCCTCTCCTCCTCCACACACACTCTCTCTCCTTTTACATACACACAAGCACACAGGGGTGCCAGCCAGCAGAGTGTTTGGGTATATGGCCCTCCACTGCTGGGACAACATGGAAAACTCTCAGTCATGTGTTCAGAATATGAGGCTGGGAATTCAATTAAATGGTCTGCTCTTTGGCTTTACCCTGCACACACACACACATGCTACACTGTAAGTAACACACCTCCACCCAACTACCCACTCTTGTGTGCTTTGGTCCTCCACACACAGGAAGCTTTCTGAGACACACGCTCACATAAATATCCATTCTCCTCTCCTGAGTCTCTACTGTGTGTGTGTGTGTGGCTAATGTGTGTGTGTGTGTGTGTCAGCTGTGTAATCCATTGTCCTGTCACTCCTCAGAGAAGCCTGGACCTTCAGTGTCGTCTCAAAGCAGCCACCCTGATTTGGCTGCTGGAGGTCAGTGGATAAGCCCATAAAGCGTGACATCTCTACACTCCTTAAATGTTCACCTTTTTGTCCTTACAGGCAGGGCCTGTTTGCTAGAAGCACCATATCTCTCTGCCTTTCCTTCAGACACTTGCAGTGTCTGTGAAATGAATATTAATTCCTCTTTAATACCAACTGAACAACTGGTCTCTTCAGGAGATGCTTCTTTCGGTTTCCAGAGAGAAGATGAGATGGAGTCCTCCTCTGTTGCCTCATGAGGTAACATAAACCATCATTCTCAGATGAGCAAAGAGCCAGATGGTTGTAACCAATAATATAAGTAAATAAGCGGAATAACTAATTTAATTAATTAAAAGCGTGGAAAATATTATGGAAATGTTCAAATTTTAGGTCCCTACACAGGCGTACAGAATCCTCGCCACAGCACCATGTCTGCAAGTATGTTCTGTTATTAGCAGAGAAGAGAAAAGTCGTACAGCAAAAAGGGGTCCAGATACGGCTGGGGCTGTGGAGTCACTCAGCACTTGCTTAGCGAAGTCAGATAAACCAACTCTGGGCTCTCACGCTCCAATTAGCCTCGCCCACATGAGGTTTTTCTCTCTGCTCGTGCCTCACTTCTTTGCCTCTCTCAATGTCCTCATCATCACGTTCTTATTGGAATATGTCCAGTATCTCCGATCCCGCTGTACTCATTTTATTCACAGGTGTACCATGCATTGGTGGAATGACCTTTAACCTTGGCCTTTGTCTGACTCCACTGGGAGATGTCACTGTGTGTGCATATGCATGTTTCATAGGAGTGTGAACAGGGGTTAAAAGATGTGATCTGTGCTTTGGCAGTCATCCACACCTCCTTTTCCACCAGCTTACCAGGCGTCTGTCCTCTATTTTCCGTCACACACCTGATCCTCCTCCGTCCTTTACTCATTCCTCCTCCTCCTCCTCCTCACACACATTTCACCTCGGATATGGTTTTCCAGCACTGACTCCCTTAATTTGGGCTGAGGCTTGGACGGCACCTGTTGTTTTTGGATCAAGCGATTATCAACAGTTTTGGTCTTTCTCCCTCTACTATGTGAGACTCACAGCCCGGCGCGGGCCTGCTGTTGTGTCAAAATTTCAAGCTCTAGGGCTCCAGGGTTTTTACATGTCCTGTGTAAATAATGAAAGGTCTCCATTTATAATAGAAACGAAACTAGAAAGATGTCTTGTTTGTGATAATTTCATATCATCTCTTCTGGGTGAATGCCGCACAACAAGTCATATCCTAAGAGCCACAACAGGTTTGTAGTTGGATGATAATGCATTTTTGGGCTTTTGAAAGTTTTCAGTCTTACTAAATGATGGTAAAAAAAAAAAATCACACAACAGACAAACCAAATAGAAAGTAGTAATTTGAGCCCAGCAGGAAGTTAAACCACCTGTGCTTCTGACATAATTATTTGTGTGTCATTCACAGTATTCACAGAGTGCTGCCGGAGAACCTGTGGTCTGATGTAGGTCTTTCATTCCAAATGATTTTTGTATGTTGACAGTGTCCTTGATACTGAGGAGGCAAACAGGAAACTCGGTCATTTTTAGCATAATTAGCACTGGTTGAATTCTTTTGAATATTATGACCAAGGCCATTCACTCTTTTGGTGATAAAGAATTATTTTATGATTATAGTTTAGTGTATGATTTGCTGACTAGGTTAACTACTTTATATTTGCTCCACGCAGTCCTGCAAAGGATGCTTAAGACAGATGCTAACACACTATATGACATTGGAGCCCTAGGCAGGCAAAACAATCTTAGCTCTGGTCATAACTCGCAGCTTATATATATTAAAAAGCTTTGTTCACCAGCTAACTGCTAACTTTGTTTGTTGGTTGAATTTCTGGTGAAGAAGCCGAGCCAAAGCACACTAAAAGCTATGGGCATAAAACAAGAGCTAAAAGATGCGAAACATTCCACAGGCTTGAGGCCACAGGTTGGTCCTAAGTCTGTGGACTGTCACTAGGTGTGATCCCACGCACGATAGATAGCATCATATTTCTTAGAGTAAGTCAGGTACAGCTTTAAACAACCTCCATGTTTCAGAAACATTTGTTACTCAACCTGTACATTTCAACATACATCGGGTTTTCCCAGTTACTGTACCTTGGGTGCATCAATCAGTATTTTCGACGATTTGGCTTATTTCCTCCCCTCATCTTGGGCATATTAGTATTTTGAGAAAGTGTTTATTTAGAAATAATCTCAATTTCAGTGATGTTCAACATCCTGAAATAAATCTTCAAATCTTACTTGGAACATCGTCACTTTGCTCCAGGAGTGCCAGCGTGGCTCATCTCACCTTTGTTCCTTAAACTGAAGTAAAAAGTGCCAGTGATGAGGTTTTCACATGTCAGTGGAGATATGTTCAGTCAGTATAAACCAGAGCAGATTACAGAGATCCTGACACTGATTTTGGTGTTCAACATGCACTAAACTGACCAAACTAATGCTAATTCCTGTCATTATCAATCATACAGACACACTTTCATTTGCTTTCTTATCATAACCTTTAAAATGACTCCAGAAATAGGGCTCCCAGTCAGAGGAAGGGTGATAGAGGGAAATGAGGGGAAGAGAGGGGAGGGAATAAAACAAGATGATGAGGGGGGATCCTAATCAGTGTGGGCAGCATCCATTCTCTCCTTCTGTCTCTGTCTGTCTCCATTTCCTCGAGCTCTTTTCATTAAGACACCGGAGGCCTCGCTACTGCGTCGGCGTCCATCAGCACCCCCTGACCTTTTGATCCCCTCCGGAGTGTGTGGGGGCTCGGAGATGTGTGTGTTTTCAGTTTGGCTGGCAGTCCACGCCTCCGGGCTCTGTTGTGCCTTCTGTCCATGTCATCATTCACGGGGTGCATGCTGGGGGGGCATTGTGGGCCTCGGGGTGGGGGGTCAGAAATGTGGAAGTGATCAATCAGATTAGAAGAGAAGACACAGTTGCTCTGTAACACCTGTGGTGACTGAGTGAAAAAATCAAGAAAAGATATAAAACCCCGAAATTGTGTGTGTGTCATAGGTCTGTAATCCAACCGTCTCTCCTACATTTCCCCACCCCCCACCCCCTCCATCTCAGGAGAGGAGAACAGGTTGGGCCCATCTCTCTGTAGATGGCTCCATTATTCGTCGTTAAACCACCTCATCACCAGGGGACCCGGGGCTACAAACCTGCCCGCCTCATTTCCCACACCCTGGGGTCCTCAGTAAACCACTCCCTCCATCTCTCTCACTTGTAAATGCCCCTGATCCCAGCTTTGCCTGGGTAAAAGGGCAAGAGGCAAGAAAAAAAAAGATAAAACAAAGGGCTGGCAGCACACTTGAATCACCTAGCATCCAATATGGATGACTTCCATGCTAATGCAGAGGGACGAGGAGGAACAGTGGCAAAGCAGTTTTGGTGGTGTGTGTGTGTGAGTGTGAGTGTGTGTGTGTTACAAGCTCCAGTCAAACAGATTTGCCATGTGCTGAAGGTAAGTGTCTCTAATTGTTTTCCTTCCCTGTGTGGAGGTGGGAGAGGAGGAAGATGAGGGAGGAGGGAGGGTGGACGTTTTGGGAAGTTAATCCAAGGAATAAACAGCGCAACCTGAGCAGAGTATGCATCTAGGTGGAGAAGGAGACGTGTTCTTCACTACACCCTAGTGGGAGAGAGGAGACAGTGCAGGGAGAGAGGGATGGACAGGAGGCAGAGACTGCAGGCAGACAACACAGCACACTGAGGTTCTTCTTTAAAAGAAATCTCACAGTGCTTTCGCTGCTGTTGGAGGTTGGAATGGGCTCATTAGATTTATGAAATGCAAGCAGGCAAAGATCACCCTTGACCTGGCATGGTTTTGCTGTGAGTGTTGTTTCAAAGCCTTGTCAAAACATGAAAGTGGACCCTTGGGTTTAGGATTTGTTATTATTTAGTCCTTGGAGGTTTCCAGTCTTTTATAAAATCATCATCGTTGTCATGCTGTTGTGAACTCTTCTTCTATTGGGTTGTGCAAGTGACTTTAAAAATATTGATTAGTGCAGCTTTAAAGTTTGTGAGTTTGGTATCCACAAGCTGAGTGAGAGGAGGTGGTAGATCTCAGAGAGGTAGCTCTAAAAGTAACAGAAGAGATGTGAATCTGGTGGCCATTTCCCAATTTTTCAGTGTGTCACATGCATCTGACACCTCAGACCAGACCTTGAGCTCACAGATGAAGGGCGGGGAGGTGGGCGGGTTTGCCATCGGGAGGGTGGTGGTGGGTGATTGAGATGTGTGGGTGCCCTCTAACTCGGCCCAATCCCTGCGTCCCCTACTCATCCGATCTGGGGGCAGCGGCGAGAGGAGAAAGCAAGAGCTGATGCCGGACCCTGGGGAGGGTTGGCTGACAGCACAACAAGAAGAATTATGCCAGGGCCCTCAGCTCTTGACCAGATTCAGTGTGTATGGCTGCTACGCAGGAGGATCAACATAATATGATCCGGCCCGCTGCAGTGCGCTCCGTTGTGATGATGTAAAAGCGATTTATGCGTAAAATGCCAGGCTAATTAAGTAGACGTTGGCACGGAGCCGTCAAATGAGCTTACATAGGCTGTAGTAGACCTTGAAGGTTTACCTACGGTGAGAAAACTTCTACTAGGTTTTTAGTAGAGGCAAGACACTCCAGTCAATTTTCCTGATCAAATGTAGTGACCCACGTGCTGGGCTGTTGATCCTTGTTAAATTCTTGTTTGTGATTTGTTAGGAATCCCTGGCAGCGTCGGGGCCGGGGCGTACTCTGTAATTAGGGGCCTTTCCTCCAATCAGACAGCTGTGAAAGGGCTGTGGATGAAATGTCTAATTAGAGCCTCAGTGGAGAAAAGGCCCCACAGAGGCCATGTGCTGTTAGCTAACAGATTCTGGAGCCAACAGTGTTAATGAGACAGAGAGAAAAAAAACAGACACCCCTTTTCGCAGTAATCAGGCACCTAGTTCTTCCTGTCTCACTGTCAGTTCTTATCATGGCCAACCCTCAACTCACATCTCCATCAGGTTGGGAAGATGCTTCCTGCTGCTCTTGTTATGAGCAAAAGTCTCTCCTCCTTTATCATTCCTTCGGTCTGAATTAAAAGAAAAGCCATAAGTTTCAGGTGTAATCATCCTTAGCAGCCCCAAAAACCCTTTTGCACCCACCTTTTTCTTCTGCGTCTCAGGAAGGGAATTAATGACTGATTGCAGGAAGGAGGTCAGCCAGCTCAACCCATTTCTCTAATGAGCTGCTGAATAGGCCATGTCGAGAACCTACAGAGGCTAACTACCTAAGGCCTGTGGTACTCCCCTTCATGGAGGGAGGCAGACAGTTTATTTGATGTTAATATTATTTCAATAGAAGATGTTATATAACCGCAGTTAACAAAGCCAGAGAAGTTCTTTTTTGTTGATGAAGATTTCTTTTCTAGCAACGGTAGGAGTGTTCAGGTGATTGAAGTCTCCCTCCACCTCTGCATACATACAGCATGGCACTATTGTCTTGGTGTTCTCACTCTCTATCTACAGTTAATTTCCCCAGACCCCTATAACAGCTGCTGCAGGTAGACCTCGGAGAGGTGTAATGTGGGGCCTCATCTCAATTCTGTGCCCTCCCTCTCCAGCCAACATGTTTCAAATCTCTACTGTGGAGAAAGTGCATATAGGTGTAAGTTGTCAAATCTTCTACCAGCAGGTAGAGAAAGAAGAGGCTGGCTCAAGACAGGGTGTGTGTGTGTCCAAGGGTAAATAAATAGCCATTCTGGAGAGGGGCCTTTATCTGTCATGGAGCGCTGATACAGTCTTGCCTTGTATTTATTGCCTACTTAATGGACTTGATTGTATTACGAAGGTAAGGAGAAAAAAATTCCATTGCCAGCTAAGTACTTTCAACCTGCAATTACCTTATGTAAATCCTGTACGGAATGTTGTTGATCCACTACTATTTAAAATGCATTAATTTCCATGAAAATGATCCTCTGCCATCCTAGGCTCATTAATAACTGTGACAGGCTGGGCTGACATTTGGAATACCCTACTTAGCATTGCCATGCATGCGAACACAGCCAGTCTGCCATGCGCTGCAGCTATGACCTTTGTTTAGGAAAGATTGACTTTAGATTAAAGCGCTTCAGCATAAATGAGTTATTTCTGCAACGAATTCAGTTCTTCTTCTTGCACATGATGTTATGCTTGCCAAGGACTCACGCAATCTTTGATCATGCAGACGAAGGCCTGGGAAGTGTGCAAAGCTTCATGTGTTTACTGAAATAGCATCATTCCCTGAATTTTACCATTACAACACACCTGCACCATATCTGATACTGTTGCAGTCAGTTTAAAGGGTGGTTCCCAAATGACAAGAATGTTTTCTCCCATAGGTCTAGTGGTACGTAAGGGACAGGTGAACAGTCCCCCCAGTATAATGGGTGATGCATTATGTCTGTAGTACTCACATCTTTAAGTGAAGGGGGCGGGAAGGATGATGATGTCATCAGGGTTTTCTCAGATCAGGTCTGAATAATTTTACAATGCTTTGTCCAGCAGTTTTCATAAGATACTATTTCTTGAGGAGAGAGAGAAAGTGGTTTTTGGGGGATGACCTGGACAATTAAAATAAAACTAGATACATGACTACCTTGGAAATTATTACATTTAGCCCTGCATATATTTGCCTAAAGGTTGACTGCATCAGCCCTGCTCCCAGTTGAGGCCAGCAGTGGAGCCCAGTTTCCTTTAGAGATAAACAACAGGTGTGCTCTGTACTGACTAGTTACTCTGAGTAGGTAGCAGAGGGGCTAACGTTGGTGAGATGGATACACAGGCCAGTGGGAATATCAGTCGTCCTGTCAGCCAATATTTGGATTGGAGGTTGGGTGGCGGTAGGCAGGAGCTGTATTGTGCTGGTATGTAGCCTGTAAAGTGGTTAATATTTCAAATATAATAATATCACATGTACCTCTCCCTTATATGTGAAAGCGACTTATTAGCATCTCAGAGAAAATAAAGGAAGATAATATATAGGGCTATGGGCATACAATTCAAATTCAACTAAATAAAAATAAAACTTATTTTCTGTTTAAACTGCACTAATACATATTTTATATTGACAGTAGTAATATTAGCATTTGAGAATCAACACTCAACTGTGCAGTTTCTCCCAAACCATAGAGAAAGCTTTAGCATCTTTTAGTGCATTGTTTAAGTTTACAGCCATTTCACAAACAGCAAGGGCAGCTGTTCTCAATTGAGAAACCTCCGAATGCACTGTGCACCAACTACTCAGCATCAAAACAGCAGCTGGAAAACTTGCAACTAGCCGAGAGAACACAGTGCAGCATTTAACAGCTAAGGGGACACTAATAACTGCTGTGGATGTGAATCACCAACTGTCTGCCAACACTTTTGCTTGCTTGAAAGGTTTGATACAAATTCTGATGCAGTGTTTTTCCAAATATCTTATGAATGCTGTTCTGCATTACAACTCTGTTTTATAATTTCAAACTAACAGCAATATCCTTTGGTTAGCAGCCATTTGCTCACTGAGCCATGGGTAGAAAGCAGTGGGTAAAGTACAGGGTCTTTACCTCAGAGTGTGAAACTCCCAACCATTTTACATTCCTCATCCCAGCCACTTTTGCCGACTATTTGCAAATGAGGCGGGGGAAGCTGAATCATAAATCTTGCTCCATAATGGCTTGTTCACATTGCCTGCCCACACCTCAGCCTCCACGGGCCAGGCCAGGCCAGCTGAGCAGATCAGGCCTGAAAACCACTCTGACATATGGAGCACTTCAAACTATCAAAAGCCTCCCCAGGCCCTAGCTGTGGTGCTGTGAATTAAAATGATCTAGTGTATATTTGGAATTTCAGAACTCTCTCTGCGTCTCAGTTTTAGCTTGACCTGTGGTTTCCAACAGGGCACAGTTCAACGCTGCCTACCTCCCACCCCCCCCTTTGTTGTTGATCAAGGTGGTCTGTATCTATCAAAACAGAGCCAAGAGCTGAGGTATAAGTCAAACCTGTTGCAGTAAATTAACAAATATAAGCAAGGGAGGTTAAACTGGACTTCAAGAGGCGGTTATGATCGAGGAGAGCTCATGTGGCATAAATACGTAAACAAACCTGGGCATTCCATTCCCAGCTCCACCAAGAATCTATGTTTTGGAGAATTTATTATTACTAGGAAAAGGAAAAATAGTTGAAGAGTATATGGGGCCAATAAAAGTCAATAGGTCGCAGGGAGTAGAAACTATGAGACAGTCAAGATTCTGAATTTCAAGTAAAAATTTGGACTTTAAGGGTGAAGTGTACAATATCCCAAAATTGATCAAAATGTTGCCTTGGTGTGTATGTGTATTATCGAGGATATTTGAGAAACTGAATCCTCACACTTGTACAATACAGTACCACTTTATCAACGTCAACAGGTTGCGGGATGTTAATAAAGGCAAACCAGAGATACTAAGTCAAAACCATAGCTTTAGGTCAAGAAATATATGTACACAGTGGGTACACAATTTGATGACATCTTAGTTGTTCATATGGTCTTTTGATCATTCAAGAGACAAGTGTAATTGCTTTATTAGACCATTTCTCAGATGAAAAGTCCCAATTAAAGTATATTTTTTTGCTTTGTAGGTAACAGATGTATTTACTTTTCTTCCTACTTGTTTCTGTCTACATCATCATGGTGAGCCAAAACATAAGACTTTTTTTTTTTTTACTAAAGTGTTTTAGTTCATCATCTCAGTTAATATTTCTTAGTATATCTAAAAATTCTAATCTAATTTGACAATTAACCTCCTCGTTTTGCTTATCATATTTTTTATTTTATGATTCTTAACTTTTCGATTCATTTTTTCCTTTCAGACTTCCCGCTTTAATATGATTGAGGAGACAAAAGCAAAGCACACATCAGATACCCAAAACACACACCACACACACACACACACACACTGCAGGAAAAGAGAAAGCTGAATGTAGTCTTCCCCTCAGTGTGGTCCACAGTGAGCAGCCTTGCTCAGCACTCGCTCCACTTCGTGCTTCTTAATCAAAACTGGCACTGTGGCGATTACCTAATTAGACATCAATTAATCCACACCCTTCAGGTCCGCAGCCGAGTTTGACCTGCGGAGTAATGACAAAAATGCCTTCGAAGAACGGAGAAATCAGATTAATGGAAGCTGAGCGGCAGAGGTTGTGCTGCATTTGAGAAATCCCCAGAAATATACTACAATTCATTTCATAATTAACAGGTAGGAATATAATTGATTGAGATGTGAAAGCTTAATCACTCAATTCAATAACCAGGATATCAGTGTTGAGTAGATTAATTCAATTATGTAATTAAAGCCAAGGGAAAGGTGAAGCTTTAGAGTAGATTGAAGGTTACACAGCAGACTCAGCCCTCCTTCTGTCACCTCCGTCCACCACCAACATTTAACCTTACATCCTTGCAGATAGCACATGCAGGAGTCTCACATTTAGTTTGTCTTTTTTTTTTATTAGACATAGCAATTTCACAAACAGCAGTTAGCCTGAAAATTACATTCAAAATGTGCAGCTGACCATGCGCAAACACTCCAGATACACTTTCAAACAAAAGTAACAGTCAATCATGTACTTGTTTTTTTTCCACAATCTGTGTATTCTCATGTTTTAATTCAAATTTACAAAATCAAAATCATCTTTCACTGGTTCACCATCAAAGCATACACACCTCAGACACTATAACACATTTTAACAACTAGCTTCTGTCACTGTACATATGCTCTGAAAGGTTTTTAAAGGCTCTTCTTTTCATTCTAACACCCATACAGTCGCATACATCAACCTTTGAAATATTCTCATTACCGTTTCCCTTCTCTGCATACTCTTTATAGTAGCAAAGGTGAGGAGAGGTCATCAAGAGAGTTGGACACAATTCATGTAAAATGGTAACATAGCAGTTCCCAGAAATCCACTTCGTTGTTTCCCAGTAACACCATGATCTCAGTTATGTTTCCTGCCACTGCAGACACTAACACTGAAGTTCATAAAAGAGCACTGACGACGACCCCCGGCAGCTTAACGCAAACTTTACCAAAAGCACGTCAGACTACACAACACGCAGTTTGTACAAAGTGGCAAGACGAGGATGCTTCTGCTCAGGTTTTATTCCATTTAGGTTAAATCACTCACACACACAAACGGAGGGTTTGTCCTCCGTCACTCAAGTCATGGGACGCTCATGTCACAGGGTTAATGGTTAACACTGGTTGAAAGGGGGGACATGGAGGTGAGGTGGGGGGGGGTTATGGTGTCACTGAAGTAAAAGGGATTGTGGGGACACGATCTGTGACTCCAGTTCATCCAAGTGCCAAAAGACAGTCAACATAACACTGATTATTTTTTTCCACCTGATCCAAAACCACAGAGGGCTTACACATCACAGACAAAGCTCCACGACACAGAAAACGTATCCAGTTCTGATTCAGATTCTGATTCTGATCCTTCCTCCAGCAAGGTGAGGAGGTGCCCGTTCAGGTTTTAATACCGCAGAGACAGCACGTTGGTGCCGTGATCCACTAAAGTCCGGTCAGATTCCACCAAGATGTGCAGGGTGCCACCGCCTCCGCTCTGAAGTTTGAATTACTGGCCACAGGGATCCAGTGCATGTGAATACACCTGAATATTCAAAACCACCAAATCACACGGACGTCCACACGTCATCACGGCATCACTATGAAACACTGTCCATCATCCAGACCGCTACTCGCAGCAGGAATGGCAACTGAAAAAGCGGGTGAAATCTGTACACCTCTTTTAAATTCATCTCCAAGACTTCTATAAGTGCAACACTTTCGTAAACTGTCCTGTCGATGACTGTAAATTAGATTATTTTCTCCCAACTGCTTGGTCCACAGCGTTGTTCAGTTCAGCCAAAGAAAAGGGGGATATAGGAAAAGAAGTCTGTGTTTTGAAAAGCCCAGCATCCTCCTCTGAGCGGGTGCCTCTACCTCCCGAAGATGCTTTCGTACTCGAGCAGTATAAGCTCCACTATCTGGTTCTGGTAGACCATGTGGACCGCAATGTTGCCCGTCTCTGTTTCGGGCCGGAGCAGCGTGGGTCCGAACACGATGGCCACACTCTGGGTGGTCATGCGGTTGGCCTCTCCGTGGTCAATCACCCTGGTGGGGGGTGGGGTGGGGTGGGGGTGGGGGTGGGGGTGAAACAAGAGGAGATTTAGAGATGGAATGTGTCATAATTGGCTTTAGCTGAGAGTGTATTTGTTTGACAATTCTTTGGATTCAGTGCAGCTTCAGGGTTTCATCTAGAAAAACAACATTACGGTCTTTACACACATCTTTAGGGCTCGCGATGGAGCGCTGAGGCAAGCCTCACGACGCACACTCTGCAACACTACTGAACGCTCCAGGCAAGAGCATAATAGCCTTTTTAAATAGAATCTACATCCTTGCATGCAGATGCACAAAACAATAACATATTCATAGAAGGGAGAAAAAAAAAAGGAGATTAAATCCGCCCGCTGATATACGTAGACCTGCATACACTGAATGTCACGCTATAAATTTCCTCAAGAAACACCACTTCATAGGTACTGAATTACAGCAAACACAGTGCCATATAAATGCAAATTGGAAACCTAGGCAAATGTCATTGTGAACATATGATATTGCCACTGGCTCCAGTGGGCTAAGAATACACGTTAAACCTGGCTGTAGTTTGTGTTTGCCCACAGGCTGATCAGTCTGAGGAAAGGTAAACACAAAGAGGAAAAACTAGGCATGGGAGTCAAACAGGAGTTAGTATAAATAAGATATCCTCAGAGCCATTTATGATCTGTGCACATAAAACTCATTTAAGTCACTGTAAGGCTAAAGATTAAATCTGAATAGCCAGGAATGTTGTTGAGGAAGCGCACACAGAGGTATTGCAGAAGGAACAATTTCCATGGGTGCTTGGGTAGGTGCTTAGGAGCTAGGGCACCCATATCATAGTGACGCTGTAGATCAATAGAGGGACTGGCAAAAGGTACATTCTGATTCCCCTCTAGGTTTTGACCACTCAGTTGTTTCATATAGGGATGTAAACTGTGTCATTTTGCATCACAGCGAACATTCTGTACAACACCCTGTCCAGACCTTTTACAATATGTATTCATTTTAAATAAAACATAACATGGATGCAGGTAAAAGCTGTAGTGACTTTTCAGCAGCAACACCAACCGGTGTGGGGAGTGATAATAATAATAATACTACTAGTAAAGGTATTAGTGCCTGGATCAAATGTGCTTTATGGACAATTGCAATAGTTTGTTGTCACTTAATTGTACAGATTCAAGCAAGTGTGTATGAGGTGGATGCGTGTTGCCAGACTGCATGTAGTTTTGTTTATTCATTTATTTAATGGAGACAATGCATATCATTAAAATTTCTGAAAAAAGCATTAAGAAAGAGTTAAGAGGCCAAAAGGCTTGTTTTCTTGGACAGAGAAGAGTGACAGGAAATGCAGAGGTGACTCTGTGTGTGTGTGTGTGTGTGTGTGTGTGTGTATGTGTGTGTATGTGTGTGTTGGGGTGGGGTGGGGGGTGGGGTGACAAGCAGCCTGGGCTGTGTTCAAATGTTGGGTGGTAAGGCCTCAGCTTTATTTATGGTATGCACTCTACCAGGTGAACTACAATAGGCTAAATTTCACCTGTACATTATATGTTTGCTTCTTGGTATTTTGCACTAAATATTTTCTTAATTTAATTTAGTTAGTAGCAGTTTGGTTATCTTTTTTGTTTTTAGTGATAAAATGGATGTTTCGATTGATCGACCAAATATTAAAAGATCATGTCACGGCCTTTGCAGTTTGTAGACCTTACATACAGTAATACAGTGTATCTAGACATAGGTTTCTTTTAAGTCAGTGCCTATTCAGGCTGTTTTCAAATGTTCAAAAACAACAGTTTGAGAAACATAAACATGTCTTTGTCTGATTAAAATATATTATTTTAAAGGATATTAAATATACAAGTTTTATTAAGGTGCTTGATTTAATTCAGGAAATATCTGATTTAAATGACAGCCTAAGAATCTTATCAGGCTTTCAGTGCCAACTTTCAATACCTTTTAAAAACATACACATTTCAGTCTGTTTAAAAAGTACTGACGTTCAAAACCGTCAGTCTCTGTGAAGATCTTTTTGAATATATATTACTTCCAAAGAAATTATGTAACCAGGATATAATCATTTAATTGGTAAACAGTAATTATTTATGTAAATAATATCTGAAAGACGTCATTCTATAAAATGTGTGTGTGTGTGTGTGTGTGAGCTGTTTTTGTTCTTACCTCCGCAGGTGCTTGAAGAGGTTTTGCATTGTGTCATGGTTGGGTTTTGGCAACTTCTTGATTAAGTCTTTGATTGAATTAACTCGCTGCTTGTAGTCCGAGCATTCTGAGGCAGAGAAACGGACAGCAGGTCAGTGAATACAGAGCGCCATCTTGTGGCCAAATTGGGGACAAAAACATCATGCACTAACATTTTTTTGGTCCCTGTGTATTTCCATTGTGTCATTCTTCGTCATAATATATTTGAATAGCAATGAATCATGTTACTCACTGATGGCATTAACAAAGTCACTGAAGGATCCATATGTGAAGAGAGGCTCAGGAAGCTCCCTGAAGAACATCTTGAGCGCTCCAGTGGTGACGTGGATGTCCTCCCACTTACTGTCATTCAGATCCACCTTCTCATCTGATGGAGGGAGGAAAGACAGACAGAAGAAGGTGGTGGAGAAAGAGATGACAAAGTTTTAATCCAACAAAACTCATCCCCGACAGGTGACCCATCTCATCACATACTGTATGGAGTCGTATATTATTCGGGGTGTTGGTGCTCAGACAGGAGTGGAACGGGGGGAAATGGAGTCCTACCGTGATTCACAGCAAAGCGGAGCTTCTGTATCACTGCCAGGTTCCCACTCACTCTGTATAAGCCGTCAATATTGAGACCTGCAGGAGAAGATGAGAGGAGGGAGTGTAAATGCAGTGAGTGTAAATGAGAGGACGTGTCAATCTGATGAAAGAAACAGGACCAACAAAGGTTGACTGATCAAACACTCTGCATCGCCTTGCATCACTTCACGTCTTCTATTAAAAAGTTGCACTTGAACACACTGCACAGACCCACAGTTCTGCACTAGGAGTCTCTACTCAGAATGTGAATATAGAAAATTATGTAGACTAATTAGCTCACCATTTCCATGTATATATACACACTGTATAAATGTCTCTCATACTGAAGATATGTCTAAAGGCACTGTAAAAAAAAAAAAATACTTGAAAACAAAACTTAAGGAAACACCCTATGTTGGCGAAGTCACTGATTGATCAGACTGAGCAGTCAGTCAAACAGCTCGATGCTGACTGACTGACCAAAACAGCCACTGATAAGAGCTGACATGAGAAAATACATCTCAAAAACACTGCAAAAAAAACGGGTCAGTCACAGAAAACAACAATAACCAAACAGTGTCCAATGGCAAATCATATGGTCAGCTTGGTGTGTCAGGAGCATGGTGTGTGAGAGCTACCTGTATCTGCTGAGGATGACCATGAGATACGACTGAAAACCTCAGAAAAAGGTAGTAAATGAACCTTGAGCTAAGATCATCATAGATATTGAAAGGGTTTGACATTCTAATTGGTTTCTTTTGTAAACTGATATAAATTTAGCAGAAAATTATTAGACTCATCTGAACCTGAGATCTACAGAAAGCACAGTAGATTTTTTAAACTGACAGTACTGAATCTTCAGTGTCATTAACCAAAACAGTTCTTCTTAGCTTACTGGTGCTGAAAATAATATCAATTCAGCTGTGATACAGTGTGTTACTTAGTTACTCAGTGTTTAAAAGCAAAAAACACAGAAACTATAAAGATGTTTGCTGAGATATTAACCTTGAATACAGTACTTACTGGTTTATATTTGCACTGAAATGAACAACCAGCTACAGACTACATTTACTAAAGCAAGTTTGCTGACTGAAGAGTCTTAATCAGTGTTGAAATGTCACAGCATTATGAGAGTGATATGATTGCTTACAGCCTTGCATTTAAATGATGATGCATCAAATGAAATTATTCAAATCAGCAAACTGATTAATAATTTCCACCTCAAACACAGAAGCAAAGCTGGACAAATGAAAATTGCACGTATACTTAATCAACCTTTGTAAAACATCTTTTGAACAGACAAATGTTTGGCTGTAGTTTTCATTCATTTTGATTCATGATTTATGATTGTTCTGTTTCTGTTCACATCCCTGATCATTACTAACATGGTTTTTGAATGACAGTCAGAAAACAAAATGAAATGGGATGTATGATACAGTCAGACGGTTGCCGTTCATACCTGTGTTCTCCACATGGTCGATGCACATCTTGACAAAGTTGGGCACTGATGTGTTCTCCCGCTGGCACAGACTGGTCAGACTGCAGCCAAACACCTGATCTGTGAATTGGCAAATGCACATTAATTACAGACATCATCAGGCCACACTGCTTGCTATTAAATATTCAAACAGTGACACATATTCACATGTGTAAAACTGTCAGAAAGGAGCTAGTGCCTGTGCTGTATATACACTGTATAAGTCTGAATACCTTTGATGTATCCCTTGTCTCTGACAGCCTGATATGTGGGTCGACGTGTCAGGAACTTCTTGAGTTTCATCCTGGTTTTCTTCTGGTCTGATGAGTCCATACTCACAGAGGTCTTCATCACTGAGGGAAGACAGGCAGGATATGTGTCATCAAGTGCATTTCTTCATGGCAGTCACAATAAACTAATTTCTGTTGTAGCAGTGTCAGAGATTCTCACCTCTGTTCTTCTTGGAGTCTCGGTGGTCTTTCTCCTTGTCCTGTTTCTCGGCTCCAGGAGACTCAGGCATGTCCTCCTCAATGGCTTCATCTGACTCCCAGGCCTGGACAGGATGAGACACATAGATACAGTGAGATTTAAGTCAGCTCAGAGTTAATTCAATCTAATGGCTCATTTAATCCATCCAAGTTTGCAGCAATCTATTCACACTCCTGTTTGCTCTGAGTTTGGCTCGTTTGGTCGGGTGTTATCGGATTTGAGCTGTGGCAGAACTAGAGAGAGGAAGATGTCTGTATTAAATGGTGGGAACATTCTAGACTGCTCATTCCAACTATCTCTGCAATGAAGAAATTTTTTATTCTGCTTTGGACCAAAGAAATGAAACTGAAGGAGTGCAGAGAAAGACACATCTACTGAAAGATTCAACATATGTCATCTCAAGATTTTGCTCATGAAAATCAACATGAAAGTAAAAATGAACATAAAAGTGTCTCCTCACGTGTGTGTTGATGGTCTCTGTGAGGGCCCGGTACCAGTCGTTGATCACGCTGTCGATCTCTGACTGGATCAGCAGCTCAGTCCCCTGACGGGTCTTCAGCTGGGGGAGGGAAAGTCAGCGTTACTTCACCTCTTCCAAAGTGTTCTAATCAAAATGATCACTTTAAGTAAAAGATCTACAGTGAAACTTGACTGCAGATACCTCGATGACATGTTTCTTGCTGGACTTGTCCTTGGAGGCCCAGTCCACAGACCCCCCTCGCAGATCAACTGTGAACTCGGGCTTCGATTGGTTGCTGCCAAACTTCTGAAATCAAAGAGACAGAGTGAGAGTCCATGTCTGACACAGAGATTATTTGACAAAGACCTATCTTTAGGAAGACATTCATGAATCTAGAGGACATGTTCACATTAAACACAGGAAATCAGATGAAGAGTTTAATTTCTAAATGTTCTGGAACTATCTGGTGTTTGAATTTCTGCCCAACATCTTAAAAGGCACAGATACTAAATCTACTTCAATCCCTGTTGGAGCCGCAGTCACATTCTTAAACATGTCATGTTGGTACTTTTCATTTATACAAACTCAAAAAAAGTATTGTGCTACAAGCAAAAATACTGTTAGTTCTTGTTATTATTGCCACATGCACGTTGATAAACAGACAATGCTTTTGATTAGATTGTTGTACAGAAAGTTCAAGCCATTCAGTGACTTTCAAGGTCTTGTGATTATCAGGTAGCCTACGGGTTAAAACGCTGACCATGGACCACCACACCATCCCCAGTTTGAGTGTGACTGGGGACCTTTGTTAAATGTCTTTCCCCAACTCTCTCCTCACATTTCCTGTCATTTCTCTTATTACCGACTATCTAATAAAGGCATAAAACACAGACACTTCATAAATGACATTTTCTTGCCAAATCAAATAAATAAATCTGAGTGAAATTCTGAGGCCCGATTTCATCTTCCCATCCAACTTAAACCTACATTAATTGATTTATATGCCACTTGGAGTAATAAATTCAGTTTAGTGTAACCATACCAATGAAACATTATCATCGCTTGAGGTTGATATAGCAAACTTGTTGGAAACAGTTGCCTGTTTGTACGTCCAGCAGACACAGAGTAATATTAGAAGTTGTGTTTGTGTCCACTTGATGAATCACTGTCAAAATTTAGATCTAAAATTTAGATTTTTGGTCTCTATCACCTCCTGAGGGAAACATCTGGCTCTTTAGCTGCTAAATGCTCCACTATGTTCACCAGCTAGTCTCTAACTGTGTTTGCCTGCTGTCTGGTGCTGTGCAGGAGGCATACAGTAGGTTTATCAGAGCTGTTTTACTAAAAACAGCTGCCTGCTGTGGCTGGAAACAATGTTGATGAGGATAAACCAAAACAGTAAAATTGCAGGTCGTAAAACCAAAACAATGAGCTGAGGGGAGCAGCAGTCTGGTGATAATTCTGTTCAGTCATTATAACAACCCTTTTCACATTATACACAGCCATTTAAAACATTGATTAGTGCAGCTTTAAGGTTTTCTCCAGTAGGATCAGCTGAATTACGCTTCACATACACACATAAACATCAGTCAAACCGGTCAGTCAGAGCAGGTGTGAATGAAAGAATGAAAGACAGGCAGGAACAGCAACACGTGCAGAGGGGGAGGGGACATACAGCGGCAGCCTGCACAGGCCTACAGTTCACATAGGAGACAGCAGGACGGGGCTTGACTGAGCGCTTCCAGTTGCTAAGAAGAGTGAGGAGCAGCTCTGGGATGGAGCCACTGCGGTAGTAAGACTTCAGGGAGGAAAAGAGGAGAGGAGCAAGAAACAGAGGATGACAAACTTCACAGCACAGTTGGCAATGAAGACAGGTGACTACGCAGAAACAAGGAGGAGAAATAACAGAGATGAATTGAATGTTGAAACTTTGCAGAAACATGAGCCTCTCTGGGCTGATGGGATGCCTACCCAGCTGGTGCTGCCGCCCTGACCCTTGGCAAAGAGCAGAGAGGAACCCTGCAGCACTGTCCATGATGAGGTCCAGTTCTTCCTGTTGGTCACATTAAAACAAAGACAATATGAGTCTCAAAGTTTAGAAAAGACTCTTGAAAGTTTATCAGGCCACTGAAAAAGTAAATTCCTACCTGACTTTCTTTCCATTTTCTGTGATCTTGGTGACATTGAGGACTCCACACTTCTCTGAAGGCTGAGGAGGAAGACACAGATGCAGATAAGAACCTGCTAGAAAACATGCATTAAAACACACACATATCCACACACACGCTGAAGCGTGAGAAGCAAATGGGCAGTGTTGGAAGTTGGAAGAGGCTGTGCTGCTTCATGTTACAACCAAATATCACCAGCAGAGGGCACCCTACGACTGCAGGGAAGTGCTGAAACTGCTGCACTTGTGCTGGTTGAAATTTTTTTTATAGCGTTGTGTTAGATGTGATGCAGTTATGTGTGGGATGGGGCATGCAGCAGATGAAGGAAACCAAATGGAGAGTAAAGAAGAGGAGGGATGTATTTGGATGCAGGTGAAAGCAGGATGATGATGAGTGCAGTGCAGTGCAAGCTGGGATACTAACGGTCGAGGGGTGCTTAGGAGATGAGGGGCAGGAGTCAGAGTCTGGAGAGCTCTGCTTGGGCACCGGAGCACACTCCTACCAATCAGAGGCACAAGATGATGAGTTTTTAATAACTACCAGCTAGCTACAAGACACATGAAGATAGTCAGTCTGATGACAGTGAGGAGAAGAGACTGGATCAGGAACCTGGAGTGTAATCACAAGATTGAGTTGGATGTTAATTCAGGTCATTGAAAGATAAAGATTAAGGTAAATGCAAGTGAGGATTTGGATTACAAAAAACATGCTCATGAGGAAAATGTGTTAATTCAGAGAAGGAGATTCATTCCAAGATGCTGCTTTCTTTCTGCTTATCTGCAGCCTAAAGTACAATCCACTATACACACAAATCAGATGCCTTTGATTGAGTCTAAACATGGATTTGATTGTCATAATTCCTAAATATTTCTTACACAGTTTAACAAGATATTCTACTGGACACACTGACAATGAATCATAACAGATCATCTGTTGATTAGAGAGGAGACTGCAGAAGAGAGGCTCTGTGTGTGGTACCAACTTTATCTCGGTAAAGAGAGAGACGAAATCTCCTCTTGTGCGGATCTGAAGCGAACCGCCAGAGTTTGAATGAGAACTGCAACAAAACCACCACAGAGTTAGCCTCCAATACATTTTATACCATCTAAAAAACTAGCCAATTTGACATTTTGTTGTCACTAAGAGCTATCAACCCTAACTAAAACTAATGATAATTTTTCATTCTAATGCCATAGAAGTTTTTTGTTTGTCTGTCTGTGGCACTCATTTTGTTTAAACATGAGAATGGAGGCACAGTTGTATGTGTATAGGGAAAAGGACTTGCTAAAGTATTATTAGAACCCTCCATCCAAGTTTAAATTAATTTCACTATTGGCCACATAAGGCATAATTCATCTGTAAATTAAGTGCCCCCTTGAAGAATGTTCTCTTCAACCTCCTGCAACTCTTCTTCAAGTAATTTATGTTATACTTCATACACGCTAAGATTGCACTGTGCATTTTGCTTGTACTCCAGACCATTATTGGTAAATCTGAGCAAATGCACAAATTAATCGTCTCAAGTGACAAAGACGCTCTAAATAAATGATGACACTGATACTTGATGTTCTTGAAGTATTATATCCTTGCAAACTCATATTTCTTGAGGGTATTGTCAAGTGATAGACAGTGTATTATGTAAATGTAAATGGTTAATTTCCCCAAAGTTGGTGTGTTCACAAATTAACACAACATAACATTAACCTGTTGACATTTTCACATAGATTTGAGGGATGTCAAAGAGAGCACACTGTTGTTTATTATCCCATGTATATCCTTGTAATAATCAAAACAAAACTGCATTAATTCCAAGCTCATTTATGGCCTAACAATCAACAATGTCAAGTTACTGTAGCAGTAGGAACTGAAGTTGCAGCTTGTTGTATCTTATTTGGTCAGGTTAGGACCAGAGTAATAGTAGCAGGGTAGAGGCTGCGGTAATGAAATGCTTACATACTAATACTGAATTCTGCATTATGGAAAGTGTAGTATTTTGCTTGACCCATAATAGAGAGTAGAAAAGTCAGGATCTCTCAGATTCTACTGCTCTGACTTTAACTATTCTTTTTTATGTCTCTTGTGAACCTTTCAACTTAATAAAGGGGCAATAATTTGTGTCAGTTGTAATGGGTTGTCTCACTATCTCTATCTCACTGGCCCTCCATTAGGGAAGGACCAGCCTACACCTGAATATGCATAGATTCTAACAGAATTAGTGCAAAACTATAACTTACCTGACTGCCACAAACCAATAACAGATATATTATTGTTTCAGTTGTGTATATTCACCATCTGATAACAACAATCACAACAACCTGATATAAAACACAGGTAGTAAATCTGCTTTTCACTTAACAATTTGCCACCCTTTGCCAAGACTCCCAAATACAAGAGACAGATTAAGCCATTGAAAGATTTCCCTCTGTTGAGCTGGAAATGTAATTAGTGTTCAGGGATTAAACTCACTGCCAATAAGAACGGTAATGGAAAGACCACGCGAAAAGCCTGCCAGAAAACCTGCAGCAACATCATACCCAAAAGTCTGTGTGAACATCTTACTTCTCAGATTTTTATTATTTAATAACACATATCAGGGGGCTTCACAGTATCTTACCTTGTCGTTGAGGTCTAACACGTAGGTGCTGTGTCTCCACTTGGTGAGAACGATAGGATCCTGCTGCTTCCTCTCCAGACTGCGACTCTTGGGAACCTCGCCGGACTGAGGGGAGATATTATACTGCAGAGACAGAGAGGAGAGCGAAAGTTTAGACAACACAGAGTTATTCTAGCAGACTCTTCAGTACCCTTTCTCTCCCCTACCTCTCCTTTTACTGTCCACAGCACCATTGGACAGAGGGACTTCTCTTACAACCCCAGCATTGTCTTCCAAAGTCAACAGTAAAGTCCACTCACTGTATCCATGTCAACACTACTGTCCATTCACTCTGAGAATGGAGCGATCTATTCTGACCTGCTCTTAAGCCTCCAGATTAAAGGGTAAAGAGCCAGTAATAGTCAGTCACCCAGAGTTCAGCACAAACCTGGCTCCTGGGTGAGCTCCTCAGGCACTCATCCACTTACATTAACAGGACCAGACTTAAGACTATACACCAGGGGAGGGGGAGTCACATAAAAATGTGTTACTGGGTAGTGGTGTTAGGTGATGTAATATGAGAAGATTTTCCTTTCTCAAGAGTAGGAGATTACTTTACAGGGGATATTATTCATGTAATAGGGAAGACAAATTGTGGACAGCTATTGTTCAGGGGGTAATCTTACCTTGGGCAGTTCCCATTCTGACCTGGATCCATCAGCACTGTAGTAGTAGGGCCGGCCTTGTTCATCCACATGCTTTATCCACTGTAAACATAAACACACGTCAGCAAACACAAATATACACACTTTTAAATCCAATAATATTTGACGTGGATCCTATTAGCAGATCCTCTCCAAAGTATAATCAAAAAACAGACTGCACCTTCTCCTGTGTGTATTCAGACACATAAAGTGTGTGTCCATGCTCATCCAGCTCCTCAGACCAGCCTCTGGGGGGTGACCCATACTGGCTGTCAGACTGACTGGAGTGGGTGCTGTGGCAGTTCTCCTCAGAGGACAGCAGCTAAGGAGAGACAAAGACAAGGAACAGAGACAGATGACTTAATGGTTCAAGTTTTAATACATAAAAAATAAATAAAATACACGACAAGACATTATAACCCTGATAGAAAAGAGTCACTAGAACATGAATATTACTTCCTCTGACACTCGTTTGACACTTTTGTGTGACTGCATTTTGTGGCATTTTTTGATCTCATGTGGTACCAGTCAGGATAACAGGGTCATACACATCTAATACAACAGCCCTGCAATAAAATCTAGCTTCATGAAGGTTATAAAGTTTGTGGTGATGTTAAAATGTATTGTGTTATACCAATAGATGTGAGAATTATTTTTCACCCCATTATATCAATAAGGGGGGAAAAACATACAATAGTAACAGGTGCGCTTTATTGCAGAAGTGTTGTTGTACTTCTACTTCTTTACTGGAGTACTTCCATTTTGTGCTATTAATACTTCTCCTTTACAACATTTCAGAGTCAAATACTGTACTTGTCACTTCATTAACTGTACAATTATTTAACAGCTCTTGCTACTGACAGATCCTTTGCACATTAAGATTATACATACAAAATTCCAAGTAGCTTTTGAAATGCTATTTACTGTTATACAAATGAGTACAGAAGAGTTTAATATTTTGGGAAACACTTTTTTGCAGAGAGTTGCAATTACAAAGCTAAAGCCAGTAGCCTGTTTAGCTTAGCCAGTTACAAAAACTGGAAACAAATAGTCAGGTTCTGCCAAATTGATGCTTTTATACTTTGTTTCTTGTACAGACTAAACAAACATGATTACAATACAAAATGTTATGGTAATTAGTAAACTTTAGAGGTGCTAATAGGCACAATATTTTACCTTTGAACTGGTTTCCAGTCTTGCTAAGCTAAGCTAACTGGCTACTGTGTACAGACACGACAGGAGAGTAGTGTCTAACGAAAGCAAATAAGAGTCTTTCCCAAAATGCTAACAGTAGGCTTTATCTTCAAAGTGTTTATCTGTGGTCTTTTAGTGGACAGATAAGTGATTCTATAACAATGCTGAGTCCACCCGGTTTGAGGACCAAATTAAAATCAGACTGATATGTTGATTAATTTTCATCAAGTCATCAGTTCAGTACTGAATTATATTTCAATTATACTGTATATAATTAACCTCTCTTAATCTCCCTCATATGATACTGCAATAAACTATTACACCACATGGGGGCAGTGTTGGATAGTTCGGCAGGAAATGACAATCTGACAGGAAATCATAACTTCCCCATATCAAAGGCACTCTTGTTTCCCTACCTTGAGCTGTAACCACAACACAATTTTAAAGGTCCTTTGAGGTCCACCACACCTTTACCACAGTCTGTTTATTTAACATGGACTGCTAGAGAGTCCATTCACAGGCTGTTTATGTCCTCCATGTCGGAGGCTTCACCTCAGACTTTTCCTCATATACAAAGTAAATACCTGAATCCTGTGTTCCAGCGTGCTCATGCAAACAGTGGAAAAGATGTGGTTTTGTGCATGCTGTGTTCATATTTAGAAGCCATAAACAAGTCACAGGTATCACAATTATAATGAACTGTTCATAACTTGAAAGACCACAGAGAGAATTGGCTCAAATGTCCCTCACCTCACTCTCCACTGTACCCTGGCTGTCTCCACGGATACTGCTGGTGCTGCTGATGGTGTCCCTGGTGCGTGGGGGCTTCCAGGTCCGCTCTCCGGTGGCTCTGTTGTAGTAGAAATGCCTGCCACTCAGGTCTTTGTGGGTCTCCCAGTCACCCAGGATGTGGAGAGGTGAGCCAGAGGGGACGGGGGGCAGGCTGGACTGTGAGATCTTCAGCTCCTGGAGGTTGGTGTAGACCGGGGAGTCGGACCGGCCTTGACCTGTAGGTGATGTTGTCTGGAGGAGGAAGAGAGGAAGGAGAGAGGTGGTCAGATCAGCGACTCTGATGTACAATTCTATGCATTTAACTTTTTATCTTTTCCTGGTATTCAGCTGGTATTCCATGACTTCTCCACAGTCAATTCAAAGATATTCCTGGAATTTCATAACCGGAAGGAGTCCTGAAAACATGTCACAGTCTGCTGAGATCTAAGTATTTGTAGGAATGTTGGTCCAGGTCAGCACATAAACCAGCAGCTATCACATCCTGGTTTGGACCATGGAATGTAATAAGCGGAGCGGTTTGTTGCAGCAAAGTTAAAATCACAAACACTCACATTTAGCTGCAAACACACAGATACAGACCTAATATATCTATATAAACCCAACTTGTCCTTCGAAGTATGAAGGTGATGCAGTAAGTTATGAGGATCGCTGACTGTTAGCTCGGCAGGATGCAGCTGCTGATCAAATCAGATGCCCATGTGGCTCGCAGACACTTTAAAACCATACCATTGCGATTCTAATCAGGTCCTCAAACCAGATGGAGCATAGTTACATAATCATTTATCTGTTCACTAAAAGACCAGACGCAACTTCTATGAACATAAAGGAATATTGGTATTAGCCCAGATTCCTTACTTTTATGGCACTTCAAAAGACAAGTTACCAAGGGCTTCACATGAAGAAGAAAAAGGGGAAAGAGGATAGAAAAGACAGATGACAATATATATGTGAAAACAAGTGCAATGAAGTGTAAAGATTAAAATCAAGAGTAGGCCAGAAAACAAACTGGTTATAAGATGCTTTTATAAAAATGTGCATTGGCCTGGCTTCTGTGAAAACAGCCAGAAGTCCTGAAGACCAGGACAGAGCTCAAAGTTTCCATATATTATGTGCAGTAAAATTCTTTCATATAATGCATCTAAAATATAACATTCACCAATGTGTTGATATATTGATACAACAGTGAACAGATAGATTCAGTATTGCTCAAGAACGTTTTGAAAGGACACGTTGCAAGGATTGAAGCTGTCACTTTCCTGAGACAGAACAAGCAAACCTCTTAGCAACGGTGTTGCCATAAACATAGCATTGTGTAAAAAGAAAGTTGATTAAAATAAACGATAAAAGAATGGGGAACAAAGTATTCATGGTGCACAGTGAAGACACGTGAAAAGGAAAAGGAAGGGGAGATAAGAGTCTCAGCTCTCAGCAATGGGCTGGTGAGGTGTATAAGTCTACTATTAGCATTCAACTGCTTTGTGTTTAGACAATGGATCAATATCAACATAACTTCAGGGTGGTTTTTTCTTTATATACTTGACTGGACTTACTGCAATTTTCTTTTTTAAGTAAAAACAACTAACCACAGTCAATGCAGTAATCTTAATCACAAATGTGGCCCCACAGTGTCAATGCAGACACATTTCAAAGTCAGTTTTTGAAAAGTTGGCAGCATCTGAAGGTCACTCCACAAAAGCCAGAAAGCTATGTTTCCATGGCTACAGCTCAGAGCATTTAATGCTGTTGTGAATGCTTCTGAAAAATATTTTGGGTTTTGGAAGCAGCACTGTCTCTGAGACTCATGCCAGCCTTGTGACTCTCTAGAGAAGATCCAGCACTAAACATTCTGTAAAACACAGAGCAGATAAATGCCCAAGCAGAAAAGAATTAGATATCAGAGACCGTGCCAGCACCACCCCCCTCTTTGTTTGTTACAGGTGAGGAATGTGGGGGGTGGAGGCATTTCAGTTAGAAGGTTTGGACTGTTTTCGGGACACAGATGGGACTTCCTGCCAGTCTTGGAATAACAGGAATATTTTTCACATAAATTATTATTTAATATCCTGCACACATGCGGGGGCAGAGGAAAGGTTTCAGTAGCGTCCTGCTGTTTTCAGTTAGATTTGCCCGCTGTTTCTCAGTTTCCGTCCAACACACAGCAAGTGCTCCAGCATAGAGGCAAACCACTGAGAGATGATGGTTTGGCTGAACTTGGGTTCAGATTCATCAGTCACAACCAGAATGGAGCCAGTGTGCTGCAGTTTTAATTGGGTTTTCAGGGAATAATGCTGTAATGATCAAGTCTAAATGCAGAAGATTGAGTGTGGCCTGAAAGTGAGGGGTCAAATCCATTTGGATTCCGCTCAGTCCAGACAAACCAAACTGTATCCAGTGGAGAAGTAATTAACAAGCTTTAACGTCCATTCTGACAGAGGTTGAACTAAAACATTTTTCTGCTGTCTCCACTTTCATTCAGACAGCAATTTAACAATCATTTTGGACAGAATGGAGCATGCACAGAGACTATTACTGTGCAGAACAACAGTGACTTGCATACTGTATATGTCACAATCATTTAACCTTGTATTGTCTTTACAGGGAGTACATTTTGAAATGTATTTCAATTAGCAGTTTGGCTATTGAGTGTTATACAGGGGATATGAGATATCCTGACTTTTTATGGATCAAGCTCCAAAAACCCTCGATTAATAACCTCCCATAATGCAGCATGGTGTGGTTTTCATCATGGTCACAGGGATTATTATTTCAGAGTTAACAAAGCTCCAGAGTTACAGAGAACATTACACAGCCATTTCTTCTAAAATAAAACTCTAATAAATGCATCACATCAGCAAACATTTTTTTGAAAAGGATCCTTTAAACTTGGTCTCTATATGTTGGTGACAATACTGACTACTGTACAACTACAGCTGAAAATTGTCAGTGTCCTCTGGTGGACAAACTATGTGATGAAGACACAGTTTCTAAATTACCTCAAACATTATCAACTGACAAATATGCTGATACTGATATCAGTAACTAAAACCAGCCGAAACATTGATCCGGTTATTATATCAGTTGGGCATAATACAGTACCTTTAAAAGTCTTTTCATAAGAAAAAAAAGAGATGGAGAAAAGAGAAGACTAACTGCTCCCTTTAAACTAAGCAAAAACTCAAAATAGAAGTGATATCAGGATACAAAATGTCTTATGCAATGTGCACCATATGCAGAAACAGAAGTCTAACACATGCCTGGAATAGCAGGAGACAGCAGAGGCACTTTTCTAAATGTTTAATTGAACTCTATATCAAATGTTCTACTGGCACACTGCAGTCACATGGTATCTGCTAGTTTCAGACAGGAAAACTTTTGTTAGGACCTCATTAATACTACCTGGAATCCAATCTAACAGTGTAAAGAGAACAAAGCTGGTGAAGGCTGCCAGTGACTGATGGAAAGTTCTCAAACTATAAAAGGACAGTTTGAGGAAAATAGTGGCTACAGGACATGAAATCCATCTGTGCTGGCAGAGCAGGCGACCTGTTCTATATTAATCTAAGAGTGGACACAGTGCAAAGGTACCTGACATGGTAAAAATAACACTTTTAAGCCTTTTAGGCAAACTAAACAAAATCCACATATTTTCATGTCCATTATGTCTCATTTCAGCTCCTTATCTGTTGTGTCACCTTGTTTCCAGGGCTGCACACAAACACGTCGTCGTCATCCTCCCCGGCTCTCCTGTACCCTCTAAATATACTGAATGCACGACGCATGGCGATGCACTGCGGCCATCAAGTATGACAGGACACATGCAGGCTTCACCTCCAAAACACACTCTCACACACTAACTCCTTTTTTTCTCTCTGCCCTTCTATCTGTGGTAGGCGGTAATCTGAGACTGACAGTGACAGAGGCAAAGGGGAACAGGATCTTTCTACCTCACAAACACACAGCACAGTACACAGAATTTATCTGACACAACAGGAAATGGTATAGAAAAAGAGAGGGCTTCCTCTATCAGAGTGTGTTTCTATGTGCATACTGACAGACCTGACAAACTGGCAGTTTGAGCTGTTTCACCACAGGCCAGGTTCTATATTTAACCCGGCAGCTACAATCAGACTCTGTGTGTCCAGGAAAGATAATACAGCTGATCACTGCTGTGCAACTCTGTCGTCCTGCACTCCTCTTTCACCTGAACAAATGAGCACTGAGGAGACAACCAACAGTGTATTAGGAAAGTTTCCTATTCTGAGGGGCAAGAAAAGACACTGAGACAGAGCTGCAGGAAGAAAAAGCAAGAAGACAAGGAAGGGATGCAGTGGAAAACAAATGTTCCTTGAAGAAAAAAGATAACTCACCAATTGAGGTTGAGATAAAGTAGCAGTGAGGTATATTTGCAGCATAATTCATACAAATCATTTGAAAATACCTCTGTCAGTTAAATGTTTTACATAATCTACTTCAGTCTTTCACTCAGGCATTTTGCAACAAATGTTGTAATGCAATTAAGATCTTTCAACATACTTGGTTTCGGTTTTGAAAACTTCACAAAAAATATTTAATTTTCTTACAATCCTCACTGAGAGGAGGTTCAAGAGGTTTTTATTTTCAACTAACCCAAAAATCCAAGAGTGATGAACAATATGCAGTCATAAATCCAAACATGTTGCAGACAATATATACTGGCTGAGATATTTCTGCATTAGTCCTTTTCTCATTTTCCTGACATAAACCTACTCAGATTAAAGAGATTAAAGCTGAGACTTGGCACTTTAATGTAATAGTGATTACTTTATTTCAAACTGAATGTACTGAAACACAAAAATGTGTCACTGTCCAAATACCTACAGTCTGGACTGTATATTCATGACTCATAGCACTACATGCTAATGTTGTGCCTGTGAAATAAGAAATCGTTTGCTGACATTATAAGGTAATATATATCAGTGTTGCAGTTTGCTGCAGTGTCCCCAAGTGGCCAAAAATAATTGTACCTATTAATTTATCCTTCATGTCCTGGTGCTGTGTCTGTGTTATGATGAAACAGGAGAGCTTTTTTAAATATGTATATTAACAAATTGACCTCCAATTAAAAACAAAAAATCTGCACCTCAGTACCTAATTGACCAGCAGATACAGGTATATCTATAATAATAATAACAGTTATCAATAACAGATTGAACTAGCTCATGTGCAGTTATAACAAGTAGCAACAGTGAAAAATGTCACTGAAGAGTTAGACATTTACATCTGTGATTAGTGAAGATGACTCTTCCCAAAATACACTTGTGATCAATAAGTGCCTGATTGTAAATCTTTCCTCACTGTATTTCCATAGGCAGATTCTTGGTGAGTTTGAAGTGAATGAGATGTGGCAGAGAGCTGGGAGGCAAGGGATCAAGACCTGGGGTCTCTGACAGGTAATTAAAAATAGAAAGGACCTGAGGGGGCGGGAGGGATTGCTCATACAGCCGGGGGAGGGAGGTGTAAATGAGGGATGGATGGAGAGAGTGAGAGATAGAGGGCAGGAGTGAGGTGAGAGATGTGCTGTTGAATGAAGAACAGTCTTCTTCACAGCAGCAGCAGCAGCAGCCTGTCTGCACAGCCATGATAAATGAGTTTCAGACTACAGGCCAGTGCAGCATCCCCACAAACTACATTATAATGCATTATGCAGCCTGGAGAGTGTGTAGGCACACCCAGCATGGAAATGTGAGATTAATTCAACTCAGAGGTCTAATGGAGTATGTGAAGGCAGAGGAGAACAGACACACACTGCAAAAGCAAAAGAACTGATGAGAACTGGCTTGCTAATGGAGGCCAATGAGATTATGCTCTGCTGCATGGAACATAGCTTACTGTAGCCCTTGTATTTATCACCATGTTGGGAATACTACTCAGTGTTTCCTCTCTCCTCCCCCCTCCTTCAGTCTATCCAGCCTCCTGTCCCACTGTGCTTGTACAATCACTAGAAAATGCCTGTGCCTAGCAGTGCGCTGTAAATTAAACCATAAATTATTGTCCTTGTAAAGAATTGCAGGTCAGGGTGAGGGCAGCAGGGATGCGGGGCTGTAGTTGCAGCCTACATCCACTAGGTGTCTCCCTTGGGTTGGGAGGGAGGATGGGGAGCAGGGGCGCTGGTGAGTGGGTGGGAGTCTCCATCAAATGTATCTGGCCATGAGGAAAGTAGTGTGAGGGGGAGGGGCTTCAATTGGTGCACACATGGCAACCCACTCTGCAGCATCTCCATGCTGCATTTTAACACACCATTAGTGTCTGTGCTGCAGATTCCACAGAGCCATACTCTATACACTCCATATAGGAGCAGTTCAAATGGTTTATTCTTTTTTGTAATCTTGGCCAGAGCTGTAATGTAATCCAGTCACCTTGCTGCAGCTGATTCAGAAACTGCAGATGATTCACAATGCTGCTGCTGCTGCAAGGATAAAGAAAGTAGACAAAGAAAGTAGAGCACATTACATCAGGTCTACCTGCTAGTATATAAATCACTAAATGGCCTACCACAGAGATATATATTGCTGACCAGCTGGTACAATATGAAACTGCCAGACCTCTTAAGGGTTCAATATAAGATAAGATAATCCTTTATTAGTCCCACAATGGGGAAATTTACATTTTTGCAGCAGCATAAGTGATTGAAAAGATAGAAAAAGACATAAATACGAGCAAAGGCAAGATAAAAAACAAGATAAGGGTATAAAAAAATATACACAACAGTACATGACAATGTAATAAAAGATATTAACAGAAGAGCAATATACACAGGACTTTATACACAGACAGAAAAAGAACTAAATACAGATATTGCACATTTGAAAATGGAATTGCACACAATGAATGACTGATAGCAGCTGTTTTGGATTAATTAAAGTGCAGAATCCTAGTGAAAAATGGTCCATGTGAGTATGTGATACTTATGTGATACTTGATATAGACGTGTCGTGCTCAGTGAGTTGTGCAGATAGGAATATAAGTGCATACTTAGGAGATACTCTCCTTCAAGGAATTCATGATGTTGCATTTAATTCCACACATGAAAAGTGCCAGAGGAGAGCCTGAGAGAAGTTCAACCCCTGCCTAAAGTCATACCTCTGCAGAACTGGACAATCTCTGCATAAAGAGGGTGTGATTGTCTGGTTGGCTGTTCCCATAAGGTAAAAGGACACAGCCGAACGCATGCTCCAATTCCAATGCTGGAAAGGGGTTTCAGAAACTATTAGACTCTGTTCAGACCAGCATTGCTGCTGTAATAGAAACGCAGCCTACACATTCACTTGAATTAAACTACTTGTTGATGCAGTGGGGTCGGGCATAAAAGCATAGGGACGGTTAGCAAAAAAGTTAAATCTACTGTGGTGTTCTGGTCGAAACACCCACTGTGATACACTCATACATTTTATGCAGATTGAGGCCCTTACTGTAGATCTTCAGAAACTGGTTTGTTTACTACAGTTCCTACAGCTGATTAGGCTTCACTTAATTCTGTCCCCCTTGTGAAACAAATTACCAGAAGATAATTGCCTATAATTGAGGTAAGTGTTAATTAAGGTTAATAACATTTAATTTTTATTTCATTTTATTTGTACATTTGAATTGTAAGGCATTATACTGTCACCAAACTTTTAGTATTTCAGTGAGTATCTGTGTATATCAGGTGTGCCTACTAAACTTGCAAGTACAGTGTATGTCTATGTGTCTACATATATTTTCTCCTGCATTATGTTTAATATACTTAGTCTTATATGACTTTGACAGCCTCTCTGATCTAAATTAGCATTTTGAAACTGCCTCAGTGTGAGGTGTGCTAAATAAGTAGTTTGTCAAACATGTGGAAACATTAGTCAGACATGAATACCTGAATTTCATCTACTGATCTAAAGGAGAGCACATTTCATGTTAAAGGTTAAATAGAAATGTATGACTCCCTTGGTAACATTATCACAGCTGTAATGCGAATATAATTATTCTGTGTTAAGTTAGAAAGGTCTTTCTGTCTTCTGTCACAGATGGCGTCTGCATCAATATCACACCTCAGAGAGTGTGTGCATTTCCCCTATAACTATGTTACATAATGTGATTGTGTAATTGAATTAGAAAAGGAAGTGTGGTGGGGACCCTGTCTGCACAGCCATGATAAATGAGTTTCAGACTACAGGCCAGTGCAGCATCCCCACAAGCCACATTATAATGCATTATGCAGCCTGGAAGTGTGTAGGCACACCCAGCATGGAAATGTGAGATTAATTCAACTCAGAGGTCTAATGGGTATGAAGGCAGAGGAGAACAGACACACACTGCAAAAGCAAAGAACTGATGAGAACTTGGCTTGCTAATGGAGGCCAATGAATTATGCTCTGCTGCAGGACATAGCTTGCTGTAGCCCTTGTATTTATCACCATGTTGGGAATACTACTCAGTGTTTCCTCTCTCCTCCCCCTCCTTCAGTCTATCCAGCCTCCTGTCCACTGTGCTTGTGCAATCACTAGAAAATGCCTGTGCCTAACAGTGCCTTTGTAAATTAAACCATAAATTATTGTCCTTGTAAGGGTACGGGTCAGGGTGAGGGGCAGCAGGATGCAGGGGCTGTAAGTTGCAGCCTACATCCACTAGGTGTCTCCCTTGGGTTGGGAGGAGGATGGGGAGCAGGGCGCTGGTGAGTGGGTGGGAGTCTCCATCAAATGTATCTGGCCATGAGGAAAGTAGTGTGAGGGGGAGGGGCTTCCAATTGGTGCACAGCCACTGCAGCATCTCCATGCTGCATTTATACACCATTAGTGTCTGTGCTGCAGATTCAGAGCCATACTCTCTGCCACACTCCATATAGGAGCAGTTCAAATGGTTTATTCTTTTGTAATCTTGGCCCAGAGCTGTAATGTAATCCAGTCACCTTGCTGCAGCTGGTTAAAGAAACTGCCAGATGATTCACAATGCTGCTGCTGCTGCAAGGATAGAAAGTGAACAAAGAAAGTAGGCATTACATCAGGTCTACTGCTGGTATATAAATCACTAAATGGCCTACCACAGAGATATATATTTGCTGACCAGCTGGTGCAATGAAACTGCCAGACCTTAAGGGTTCAATATAAGATAAGATAATCCTTTATTGGTCACAATGGAAATTTACATTTTGCAGCAGCATAAAGTGATTGAAGATAGAAAAAGGAACCTTAAATACGAGCAAAAGCAAGATAAAAAAACAAGATAAGGGTGTAAAAAATATACATAATTTTGTGACAATGTAATAAAAGATATTAACAGAAGAGCAATATACACAGGACTTTATACACAGACAGAAAAGAACTGATACAGATGTTGCACATTTGAAAATGGGGTGCACGTGAATGACTGATAGCAGCTTGGATTAATTAAAAGTGCAGAATCCTAGTGAAAAATGGGTCCATGTGGTATGTGATATGATACTTGATATGAGCGTGTCGTGCTCAGTGAGAGTTGTGCAGATAGAATATAAGTGCATGCCAGGAGATACTCTCCTTCAAGGAATTCATGATGTTGCATTTAATTCCACACATGAAAAGGGTACCAGAGGAGCCTGAGAGAAGTTCAACCCCTGCCTAAAGTCATACCTCTGCAGAACTGGACAATCTCTGCATAAAGGGTGTGATTGTCTGGTTGGCTGTTCCCATAAGGTAAAAGGACACAGCCGACATATTCTCCAATTCCAATGCTGGAAAGGGGTTTCAGAAACTATTAGACTCTGTTCAGACCCAGCATTGCTGCTGTATTAAACGCAGCCTACACATTCACTTGAATTAAACTACTTGTTGATGCAGTGGGGTCGGGCATAAAAAGCATAGGGACAGTTGGCAAAAGTTAAATCTACTGTGGTGTTCTGGTCCAAACACCCACTGTGATACACTCATACATTTATGCAGATTGAGGCCCTTACTGTAGATCTTCAGAAACTAGTTTGTTTACCACAGTTCCTACAGCTGATTAGGCTTCCTTAATTCTGTCCCCCTTGAAACAAATTACCAGAAGATAATTGCCTATAATTGAGGTAAGTGTTAATTAAGGTTAATAACATTTAATTTTTATTTCATTTTATTTGTACATTTGAATTGTAGGCATTATACTGTCACAAACTTTTTAGTATTTTGGTGAGTATCTGTGTATATCAGGTGTGCCTACTAAACTTGCAAGTACAGTGTATGTCTGTGTCTACATATATTTTCTCCTGCGTATATTTAATAACACTTAGTCTTATATGACTTTGACAGCCTCTCTGATCCTAAATTAGCATTTTGAAACTGCCTCAGTGAGTGTGCTAAATAAGTAGTTTATCAAACATGTGAAACATTAGTCAACATGAATACCTGAATTTCCATCCTACTGATCTAAAGGAGGCACATTTCATGTTAAAAGGTTAAATAGAAATGTATGACTCCCTTGGTAACATTATCCGCTGTAATGCGAGATATAATTATTCTGTGTTAAGTTAGAAGGAATCTTTCTGTCTTCTGTCACAGATGGCGTCTGCATCAATATCACACCTCAGAGAGTGTGTGCATTTCCCCTATAACTATATTACATAATGTGATTGTGTAATTGAATTAGAAAAGGAAGTGTGGTGGGGTGGCGGGAGAAGGTGGCATGGCGACTGAGGGAGCTGCATGTGTGACAATGGTGACACCCAGCCAATCAGGCGGTCATGCAGAGGAGTGTTTGAAGATAGGTCATGGGGTAGAGGTGGTGGTGGTGGTGGAGGGAGGGACCACCTCCGAGCCAATGCATCAATCCACTCCCGCTCCCTCTGTTCTTTTTTCTCAGTCTTCTCATCTTTCCCCACCTCCCTCACCCCTCACTTCAGTTTCCTCACTCCATCCCTCTGCACACACACAGCAAACACTCCCTGCCCTTTTCCTCCGCTGCATCTGATAATAATGCACCAAACCTCTCCAGCCATTCCATCCTGTCTCTCTGCCCCCTCCCGGGCTCAGCCAACGCCCCACTGCCCCCTTCCATCACCCACTCCGTCTCTGCTCCAGGAGGTATGATGCTGATGATGATGGTTGTGTCCATATGATCAGATTAACCTACATTTCCACCTCGCTGGACGTCAGTCAGACCACATTCGCCCACTCCCCCATCATCACATTTGTGGCATTTCACAAGCCAAACCCCCCCCTCTTCACAAGCAGAGACTGACATACAGTAAACATGCACATACACACAAAAAAGATGCTTACTATCGCACACACACACATACACACTGCTCCACACTTCCCTTAGCAACCAGTTCCAGCTTTGCACTGCAGTTCAGAAAGGCATTGTGTTAAAAAAAGATCTCATATTCAGCTTGCAAAAAAGACCGAATAGTAAGTGAGTAGAAAAAATGTTAATGGAATTCAAATATTGACTTCACTTCACTGCATGCTCATACACATACACAAGTCAGCAAAACATGGCCAGAGTTTGTGAGTGAAAGCACAAAAGAAATCTAAGAAACCTTGGGATGAAAGTGAGTCAGCATCTTTTCACTCGTTGGGATGACGACAGCTACTTTCATTTCACGGATCAGAGGACTCGGCGAGGCTCACAACCTGACAGAGACGCGAGCAATTAACCTTTTGGTCTTGAGCTGATAGTGCTCAGCTAAAATGTCAGTTTGTGTCTCCAGAAATACACCCTATTTCTGATAAACCTCTGGTAGCTTGGTGAAGAATAACTGGTCTAAAGAAACTGCTGCTAAAGATGCTACGGTAAAAGGGCATTTAGCAGATTAGAGCACAAAATAGTTTAATTGTGTAGAAAACAAGCTGTAAATGACGATTTAGAGTTCTTTTGTCAAAATGATATGTTTTACATCATTTCAAAAGCTTTCACAATACTAACAGGGTTGTTCAGCCAACATCTCTGCTGTTTTCATGTCTTCTGTGTAAGTAACAGAAGGGATTTACTTTGCCACGCACTGCCTCCCCAATCAGATTTTCCTCTTGAAATGTTAATGAGCAAAGAGGGAGAGGGCGGATTTTGAGGACAGGGGGAGCCTGCAGCCATGTTCAGTCTCATGTGCATATGGAGAGACGCTGTCGTTGGCCAAAACCCAGTCTGCAGTACTGGGCTGCAGATTCTGCAGTACAAGTGTTCCAGTAAGTGAGCTTAACTAGAGCGAGGGAATCAAACAATTCATATCTGGGACAACAAGTCCATGGTTATTTTATAGGCACCCAATAGATCACAGGGTTTGGCTTCTATCTGGGGCTAAAGTGGAGTTGGAGCGTGAAAGCAAACACGGACGAGCCAAAATCAGCCAGACATCTCCTTTTTCGTCCTGTTCGTCTCTTTAAAGCCTATGGACACATTCCTGAAGTGTTTAAGAATATGTGTCTGTGTGTGTCTGGGCGTGCATATCAAATATCACCAGGTTCATGAATCAGAGAGGCATGTGGCTGCAGGAGTGAGGATACACACTCGCATGAGACAGAATCGAGGATGGTGTTTCTGCATATGCTGGTTACTGTCAGCGTGCATGATATAATTTGTGTAACAAGCTGCTTGAGGCAGACGCCACCTGCGTCCTTGCAGCACCTGGGACTGCTTTGTCTCAGTGTCCCCTAGTGTGTGTTCAGTCATCGGATCTGTTCAGCCTGGGCACACATAGCTTCTAGTGGCCTGGTCACAACACAAAATGGTACAGTAAAATTAATATGCATATTCTAAATATTTGGCTGTAGAAGCTTGGTGACTATACTCTCTACTGTTGTAGCTGGTGAGCTAACTTGCTAGCTAGCCAGGAAAGTGCTCAAGTCACAAAAGCTCCCAAAGCTTCTCTCTACCTTCTTCTCTATGTAGCACTGTCAAGACTGCTTGCTATTGGTCTTTGGTGAAAATATGCCTGTCAGACCTCTCCAAAATGAAACTCAATGCACAGTCAATGTACGAGTTTGAATCCAGTGATTCCACTGGAATAAGCTGAATGTGCCTCCAAATGCCACAGTTTTAAAAGCTGGTGTGTTCATGAGTTTACTTTGAGAAACACTAAGAGAAAAGGAGTTTGTAAGTAAAAGACAAAGAGAATGCATGATCACGTGTGCATACTATGCAGAGGCTCCTGTGTCTCTCTTCTCTGGAGTGGGTCAAAGGCCACAGATCCACACAGCAGGAGTGACTCCCAGACCCCAAGCAGTCTGTCTTGCCTGGGTGCTGTGCTCCCACCCCTCCTCCTCTTGACATCCTCCTTTTCCATCTGTGCCAAACCTGGACTCAGATACACACCCCTCTCTAAAAGCTGCTCAACAGTCAGATAGCTTCTGCAGTCTACAATCAAAGTGTGAGACTAACAGTCAGACTTGTGGGACGGGATGACAGAGCTGCGCTGCAATCTGTTACCCACACAACCATCCAATAAAAAGGAAGAACAGGATGTGATGGATTCTGCGTACACTCCTAAGAGAGGAGACAGAACGGGAAGGGGCCCAATAAATGAATTCTGGCTGCAAAAGTCAAATGACCTGCCAGCTCCCTGACAGCATCAATTTGTTCTGTTTAGTCGCGGACAGGTTTGAGGGAAAAAAATAGCGACGACACGCTGAAGGAAAATTCAATTTCTTTCATGGAACCGGCACTGCCAAATCTCTCTCTTATTACTTATTTTGAAAGGTCTTCACCGTACAAAGACTCTCTATGTTCAAACTCGCTGCCATCAGGTTCTCTTCCACTGTACGTCCAAAACAAACAGAGTTTCTGTTCTTTACTGACACCACTAAACATTACACATTACATTCTGACACTTAGGACAATGCAAACTTAGTGTCAGTATAGACTGTTTTTCTGCATCCCTTCACATGCTCATAAACTGTACTATGGCAATAACATCTCCAGGATATAAAAAGAGGAACACCCAGGCTACATATGTACCATACAGCTGGCGTCTGATCCATCCACCCGTGGCTCTGGCTATTAACAGAACAGACAGCGCCACTGTATTTTAAGAACTATTTTGCTACTAGAATTTTTTATTTCTATTTCTTGGTGGCAGGGTGCACAGGGCTGAAGCAGAGACTTAGCAGCATTCTTCCATGGCTGACAGCTGACAGCTAAACCCCCAGTTAATGACTAATCCTGCCCTAATGCCGTCAGCATGATTGGTTCAAGCTAATTACACTCGCTCCCTGCCCTGGGTGCTGAATGGCTGGATGGTCGGGGCAGGGCTGAGCTAAAGGCAGTGTGGACCTGTGCAGTGGAGGCCTTGATGGTAGAGCTGAAACAATTAGTCAGTTAGATGACAGTCAGAAAACTAATTTGTAACTATTTTGATAACTGATTACCTTGGGCTCTGGGAACCTGTGATGCACATTTTTCTCTATTTTCTGACATGTTATAGACTAAACTAATTAATCAAATAGAGTAATTGCTAAATTAATCAATATTGGTCTAAACATAGGTAAAAATACAATATTTGATTCATAATGATATGACTGATTTTTCCACCATTATCATGGCTAAATATGTGGCTGTTTGCTGCCTTTTCAAAACATTTTCCAACATTACCACAACAACAAAAGTGTCGTTGTCTGTTACCTTATTACTAAATTAAAGCAACAAAGTGGAGGCACTCAAAATGATATGATCAATGTTAAGATCAAAACATATTTTACAATAGGAATACATGGACAACTTTCAAACAGATTGGTGTTAGTTGTAATTTGTTCAAACATGATTTATAGAAAACAATTACAGCCCTAGTTGGTTTCAGATCAATGAAGACCTGTATTATGCTGGTGTCTGGGAAAGAGCAGCACATCAGTCATGGATTCAATACTATATAAAGGCTAGTTTAGATAAATTCATCAAAAGCAGACGTGTTTCCAGTTGGTGTTTCGTGTGGCAAATGGCATGATGTTTAATACAGTGTATGCAGCAACACAGGCAGAAAACTCTGCTTCCGCACTGCACAGAGCAGAGTGGCACTGGGTCTTTACATGAAGCCAACATGGGTCGACCCACATGCAGTATTTTGCTGGTTACTAATTCAGTGTGAAAGGCCTATTAGCTACCCATATCAATTCTCAAAACCAAAACTTTAAATTCATTATTGTTTTTATCTCAAGACATGATTGTATTTTTTAATATAACATAACTACACTGGATACAACACATCTTATTGTATGTTACTGAATAGATTACCAGCCATCACAATCTACAGCATTAAAAAAACTAAATCTATTTGTAACGTCTCATTATACCCTAGAACCAGCTAATATGAGCCAAAACACCAGTACAACTCTCTGTGTCTTTATCACTGGTCTAGAAGGCAGCTGGTTGTGGTTTATAGCAGGTTATTAATATTCCCTCAAATCTTCCTGCTAATCTGCTCTGTTTATGTGGAAACAGACAGAGATACTCAGAGGGTCTCTAAGGGCTGGCAGGGGAAGAGAGGAGGAGGGGGGAACCCTGATTTCCCTCTGCTCCAGCAGAAACTCCAACCCAACTCCTTTTAAATGGGATGATAGCCTCTAGAATAATTATGAGAGCAAAATATTTAAAATAAGTGAATTTACACGGAATGGAATGGACTTGTACTTATATAGCGCTTTTCTAGTCGTATCGACCACTCAAAGCACTTTACACTACGTGTCACATTCACCCATTCACACACACATTCATACAGCACTTGCTCTGTGCACAAAGCGCTCTAACGCATCCACACCCATTCACACACCGATGATACATCAGGGGCAACGTGGGGTTCAGTATCTTGCCCAAGGATACTTCGGCATGGACTGGAGAAGCCAGGGATCGAACCGCTGACCTTCCGATTAGTGGGCGACCCACTCTACCTCCTGAGCCACAGCCGCCCCACTTACATTACAACTGTCTTTGAATGCAGTAAACAGATTGTCCCATCTTTGAAGTAAAAATGCATTAAAAGTGCACTGACTCAAGTGACATCACTTGAGAATATTAGATTTAACACAACTCCCTCTGGAGACACAAAAGGTTTTATACAACTTCCCCTTTCATCCTAAAAATGTTGGATGGGGCTGAGGTCAGGGCTGTGTGTGTTACCATATGACCGGTAAATGTGATTAAAAAAGCCAGTGTACCAAAGCAAGCATGTATGTCAACAGGCATGTTTTCATTTCTAATAAACCTGACCGGAGCATGAACCAGAAGTCACTTCCACTTTGCAGCACACTCCTGCACATTTCCCTCTCAGGCTGCCCAGTTGGCCAAGTCTTTGTTGTCTAGAAACATCAATGAGACTTCCCATGAGCCTTTGTGGTCATGAGAGACTAGGAAGGTTTCCAAGCGTCCACACAGTCCTTTTTACATGTGTAACACACATTCTTCACATGTTTAAAGAAAGCCCCGTGAGTATATAAGCCTCGTCATGTACAGGAAAAAATCACTTACTGTATACAAGGAACAAAGTCCCTCAGTACTTCCTATGTTAGTAGATTAAGTTTCAGAAGAAGTAGATTTCAGGCAGATGTGGGGTTAAATGCATGCTATAAACACGCTGCTATTAGTATTACATCTCTTGCTGTACTCCCAGCATGTGTCTGTGAGTTTTTATCATCAGAGGCACCTTAAGATCAAATTAGTCAAGTTCCAATGAATCCTGAGCAGCTGAGAAGAAAATAACAGGATGTGTCATTGAGTTCATTGCCAGCATGATCACGTGATGATTTCCAACACAGTCATAACTACACTAAAATTACATTTCAAGCTGGTATCAGCTTAAACCTTGAATGCATTTAAGGATGAAAATGCAAATAAATCAATAATAAAACTGAAAGAAATGGATGTTACGGTCAATTGATGCTAGGAAAGTGCATGCACAGTCCCTTCCACCATCCTCATGTCAGGACCCAGAAACTTTCCACAACACACTCATCAGCACATCAAGCTGCGACTGTGACAAAAACAGATCAAGTTACTGTCTTCACAGTACAAACACAGAAATAGAGCCAACTGCGGCAGAGCTGAGATAAACATGTTAGATAACGAGGACAACCCACTAACATATTGATGCTGATAACTGTTTTACAAATTATTGAAGTCTTCACATCAGCTGATCCCACACTGATTACACATGTTCTTTTATAGAACAAAACTCAGAAAATTAAAACGGAGGACTTGAGGACGTTAAAGGCTTAATTCACCCTTACTGATCCACACTGGAGAAACGTCTTGCTGCCCAAAGTTCAGGGTCAGCTGCTCTAGAGCTGGTAGAGACTCTGTCTGCTCAAGGACACTTCAGCAGGGTGGGTTATTGTTGGCATGAGGGTTTCGATTTCAGCCTTGGAACTAAAGCAATGTCTCTTGCACAGGTCTATGATACTGCTACTTTATATCTGAGAAATGTAATATGTACCTAAAGGTTAAAAAGCACAAAAATTTGGAATTTTTGATTTGTCACGTCACATTACTCCTTTTATCTAGACTATTACGAGGGTATTTCTATAATGTAGGTGACAGTAGACTAGTTTATACAGAATACTGTGTCTAAATACAAGTAAGTAAAGTAAACTTGAAAGGAGTAACTTCAAAGGATAAAAAATATCAGCACCATTAGGCTGTGAAGTCTACACTGCTGGAAAGGAATACATTACAGTCTTAAATACCTGTTGTGAACAATGATTTACTAAAGTGGCAGCATACTGATAATAATTCCTGGGCCTTAAAATCTTTTGACACTATCCTGAAAAGCATCAACAAGGAAACACAATCAGATCTGTACATCTAAAAAAGCTGCAATTGTTCATTTCTGTTTCACACTTGCTGAATCCTAAGATTTCAAATGAAACATTTGCGCTATCAATCCCACAATGCAATGCATTACATATTAAAGATGCAAAAATTACCACTGTGTAGCTCTATAGCCATCAGTGATGATGTAAAATCGTGGGGACCATTGGAACTGAAATAAAAACTTGAAAGAATTACTGTGCAACATTTTACAGTTAACTGAGATGAACACTTGTGTAACCGTGCATACACATAGTCTGGCATGAGAAACCAAGTACCAATATCACATGAATAAATCATAATGTTGCCACATTGATATAACACACTTGGCGCAACAACAGTGTGTTTACATCAACAACCCTCCCCACATGCATGGCTCTTATGAAGATACACCACTGACAGTTGTAGTCCACAGAAAATAGACAGCATAGATGATGACTCCATAGCAGTCCAGGAAAGATGACATTTTAATTGTGTTTTCGGTGGAGTGATCCAAGGCCCCGATCGATCTGAATCCTGACTGCCCTACAGAGGGGGGGGGGGGGGGGGATGGGCATGACGGGGCAGACCCAGGGGGCCTGATGGCAGTAGGCCTTAGGTCTATTGATGTTGTGCCACATGAAGTGCAGAGACAGCGCGGGACACAAGGGCTCTTGGTACAGAGGGAAACAATGGTCAGTCAGCCTTCAGTCACTACAGCTGAGCAGCTGACTAGGACAAGAGAGGTGGAGGAAAAAGAAAGGAAGGGGTGGGGGTGTGGGGGTTAAGAGAGGTGTGAAGCATCACGCGGGTTATTTGGCGGTGGAGTGGGTGCTGTGACACAGAAAGAAAGACAGAAAGGACCAGGACAATAGAGAATAATCAAACCACAGTAGGCAGACTTGACAGCTGTGGTTACCATGGGGTGGGGGGTGGGGGGTGGGGTAGATGGGATTAAGCAAAAGTGGCTGTTATTACTGATGAATAAAGGAAGTGTCTGTACATTGTTGTCTCTCCAGCTTTTCTCTCTTTATTGTCCTCTGAGAAGGGCAGGTGTGTCAGTGGGTTGAGAAGAAAAGAGCTTTAACCTGTTCTATGTTGAAGAAAAGCTTTAGTGGTGAACACAGTCACCTGTCTTAATATACAGAATGAAACACACACACACAACCTGAAGGTGCTGTCACATCTCACAATATCAGCCCTGTTCACTGACAGAATCTATCCTCGTCAGCAGGCCATTCAGGTTGAACTCAATTTGCCCTGCAGTTAAGTGAAGGCCAGATTCTCTTTATACTCTCTCTGAATCACTTATGAACTCTTTTTGATGCTGACACTGAAAACAATCACCAACCTCTTCTCTCTGTAACCCATAACCCTAACAACAGATGGCCGAGGTCTGCCAGTACATCTAAGGACAAACTACTCTTACCCCAGCAAAATACAGTATATACAACCAGCATATAGTGATATATTCAATTGGATCTTATCTAAGAGTGTTTTGTGGATCCTTAGCAGTAAGTGAAGCGACAGTCATGCAGCATAATTTTAACACTTGAACAGAGCTTTTGGATCCTTTACTTAAAAAGAGTACTTGACTGATATAGCTTTGCACTTTACAGTTTAAAAACAGGATCAAAATTCACACAATAGAACCAGAGATATCATCCATGCATTTCTCTTCTTTGTACAAACCTCAAGCTTCCTAAATAGTTTATACATGGAAAACCATTTGGATAGTTTAATCTAGAAAAATGCCTCATTGCTAGAAGATCATACATTTTGGAAAACTGCAATATAAGATGTACTTAGTTATTTTCTCTACTGACAACAACTGAATATTAATCACATGGAAAATACGCAGTCAAATCGGAGAAACTGTTTGTCAGTGCAGCGCTGCAGTCATTACCAGAGACCATGACATGAACCGAGACCCACTAACACCTGCTCTACTTTTCCATCCAGCCAAGTAGCCTAAGCCTTAACACATCCAGTCACATTCACTGAGCCTGCTTTTGGACAGTACACAACAACAGCTACTCACAATGTAATGTGGGGTCCTGAGGTATGAAAACATGGTCCAAAAACTAGAGATGAGTCTGGTCGGGGCTGGGGGGGTCCCAAGCAGGTATGCTGATGTGGCAGGTGGTGGCTACAGTAACAGCCTCACTGTGTCCAGACTGTCGTCACACAGAAGAGAAGAGGCCTCAGCGGCCGATTAAAGGATCTTAAGAGATCTATTTAGGGCCCTGGTGCTCGCCTTTAAATAGGAGCACTCATTAACTGAATGACCTGAGCCTCTGAGAAACACAGGGAAAGAGAGAGAAGGATGGAGGGAGGAAGAGTGACAGAAAATACAGAGCCAGATGAAGGAAAGGGGAAGGCGTGCAAAAGAGAAAGAGACAGAGTGGATTGCTTGACGGGTGGCCATGCTCAAAGTTCACCCAACAGGCCATAAAAGGTCAGAGGTTGCGATCCCAGGGTCATAAAATCTGTGGTTCACACGCTCCAGTTACACCGACAGACGCTGCAGTGAAATCAGCACTGAAAACTGTTCTGAGCAAAGCCAAGAAATAAGCCAAAATCAACTCTGATGGTGTCTGAGCAACACAAAAACAGCTCAACAAAAGCCATTTGAAACCCAGTTTTACACAGCAAATAGCATCCAACAAGCTGTAATCATCAAACTGCCAAAATCCACTGTGTTTGTTCTCCTTTGATGGGTACTGGAAGAAGATTATCAAGATTAAATTTTGGAGTTGGGGTAAGTCCACTACCAGCTGTGTGTGAAAACACTGTGATCACAGCTGATCCTGACGGCCCTTTCAATGCTTCCTCCCAGTCTGTCAATAGAAAGGTCAGCCAAAATAGATGAGGATGATGACAGATTAGAGCCATTATCTACCTCGTTAGTCAGGCGGCAGATCGGTGGGAGGAGTTATCTGTCAAGTGAACGTCGCGATTTTGTTGTGATGATCCAGGTGAGAGAAAGGCTCAGTGAGAGTGTCTGTGGTGATTAATGTGGCTAAAATCATAAATGGTGTGAAACTGGCACACACGCACACACACACTGGTGCAACAAGTGCTCATATTCAAATGTATATCCTGTGCAAGATCAGAGTTAGGGTATTAAAAATGGCCAAATAGAATTATTATGCTGTTGATTATTACATTTTTTAAAAATGGTTTTTAGATATTTTACAGTTGAAGAATAAATTGTCACTGCTCTGTCGTGGATGAACTCTAGAATGAAGACACTGTTTTTAAGTCAGACTTATTTGGCTTTTCGGTACTGCAATTTTTTGTCACTCATCAGGCAACATACTGTACATGCTGATACCAAAATACAGTGCTATGCAAAGGTTTTTGGCAGCAAAGAATATCTTTTGTTTATCAATTAACTTCACACACAGTGTGAAAAAAACCTAAATCAAATCAATATTTGGTGTGAGCACCCTTTGCCTTTAAAACATTATCCTTAGTAAACCTGCACATAGATTTTAAAGGTTCTTTGCAACCAGGTTGTTCTGAGCATGTTGAAGAACTTAACACTCTTCTTCTGTGGATTTGGGATGTCTCTGTTGTTCTGTCTCTTCATGTAATCCCACACTGACTCCCTGAGATCAGGGCTCTGTGGGGTCCAGGCCATCTGCTGCAAGACTCCTTGCTGAATACAGTTTTTTATGACTGACTGGTGATGCTGTCATGCTCCAGAATGAATTTGGGACCGGTCAAAAGCCTACCTGATATTACTGCATGATGGATAAGAATCTAAACATCTCATGTGCCTAAAACTTTTAATATTTGGCCAAAATGTTAGGATGTTTCATTTGTAATTCTAGTTTTATGGTGATTGGTGTATGATTATCTTATTGTAAATGTGAGCACATTGTAAGAAATGGTATGGAAATCAAAAATTAAGATGTATCACAACATGAGATACCCAGAGATTCACAGAAGAACTGACCACATGTATGAACAACAGACTCTCAGTAAATCTAGGATGGCCCCAATACTGGCAGGACAAATATAAGAAACAGGCTTACACAAGTCTGCTGATACGTCAGTGCACCTGTGCTTCAAATCAATAATAAATGCCTGATTACAGCTTCGGGCTGCTTACAAGAGCTGGCGAATAATCAAGCAATACAGTATGACAATTATGGATGACTCACCCTATAAACTTCTAAGCCCCAAAGATATGATTTCTATGGTTTAATGGTGCGATGCCCACAGAGGAACATACTGGTAGTCATCATATCACCTGGACAGAGATGAACTGGTTATTATATAGTACTAGAACATCAAACCTGGTAAAGCAAAATCTACTTTGAGACTGAGTTGACTTTTTATTATCTTCTTGCCTGCGCATTAGTGTCTACTTCATTTCTGCACAGAGGGCCCATGGCAGAGACAAAGACGAGTGTGTCTGTATGTGCTCAAACAGATGATGACTCATTACTGGTAAGAACAGAGTGGGAGCGCCTTGGAGGCCCTGAGCACACTGGTTGTGGCACATCAGGGTATTAACCCTAGTGAATCAGGTTAATTGAAAATCAAACACGCAGCGAGGAGTGCTTTTATCTCACAATGCCATTTCAGCTTGAGGTACAGCATCCACATAAGGAAAAGGATAGCAAGCCATTGGTGTGAGTCAGTGTGTACCTTACACTTTGTATCACTGTATGTGTTATGTTTGCACCATGCATATGCATTAGGGTGTGTTTGCACTCATGAAGCTGATTTCTAATGCTCCGAATTTAATGATCCTCCTCTCCAGAATGTGACCCAGATAAGCACCACCCTGCCGCCCTGGAGGTTCAAGTGGCATAATTCCACACATCTCTCCCTCTCTCCTCCACTCTAACACTCCAACATTGCCCTTTAACCCTGTGTGGAGTGCTGTAGGTGCCTCTGCAGAGGTGCAGGTGTGTGTGTGTCTGTGTGCAGGCATACAACTTAGCATGTGAGCATGGGCTGGATTACTCAGGCCGATGGTGGGTATCACAGAACGCTGACTGAATCTGTGGTGTAGCTGAGAGCCAAGGGGTGGCATGTACCACCTCAACAGGCGACAGCCACCCACGAGGGAGGCTGTGGTAAAACACACACACACAGACGCGACCACCCTGCAAGCACAGACAGACAGAGAAGTGGTTGAGGTGCTTCAGCTTGCAGGTGGAAGACAGGTTTCTTAGAATGGTTGTCAAATTTTTGATAAACAATCTGAGCAGAATACTCCACATAGATTCAGATATATTTATCAAGACAATGAAAATGCCTGGTATCAGCTGTGTGTTTTTGTGTGTGTGTGCTGTGTGTTTTTGTAGCTGTTAAGTAAAGCACCTTTGCCTTAAAAGACAACATAGGTTAAGTAGGTTACCCAGGTTTAACGGATCACAATACTCCAGCAGCAGCAGTAATAAATGTTTTTAATTAGAGTAAGATAATGACACATAGAATCAGAGACAGGGGAAAACAGAGGCAGGGTGATGGAGCTAGGATGGAGGGGTGTGTTGTTTTGGGGGCCAGCAGACAGAAACCTTTGTCTGGGCTGGGAGAGACTGACAACAGGGACCCCCACAGAGTGCTCACAGCTCATCTACAATGTGAGGAAATGGAATTACCTGAACAGAGAGAAAACCCAGAGCAGTGGGTGTTGGACAACTCATTCTATTCCACTAGCACAGCAGGAGACTTGCAACAAAACTGTATTTACAAAACTAGTTTCTATGCTGGTAGTGCTGACAAAATATCCTTGAGCATGTTTGAAATTTATTTTGATTGAAGTCCTGCAGAACAAATGATGTAGATGGGATACAATGTTGGTACAAAGATGTGCAATAATCAGATGCATCTATAAATACACTGAAAACTGTACTTTCAACATTCTAACGTATAAATGTGACTGATTATCTAAGCCCCACAGCAATAAATAAGTAACAAAACAACGAAGTTGACTGGTAAGATACCTCAGCATAGAACAACATTGTTGGTATAGATGTGAACACCATTATCCTTATGCTCTAACCGTAATCACCTTTGTGAGGAAGTATCATATTTGATGAAACATACACAATTAGCAAAAAGAAAATACCAGCCATGGCAGAGGCAATATCACCTAAAACATTATGGAAAGCTCCAATGGACATCAAAACAGCCACTAGGATGGATTCATGATTACTGGCGACTGAATAAAACAAACAATATGAAACAGTCTCCTTGTTTAAAATGATGTCTTCAAATTTACTAATTTTATCTGGTCATCAATTTGAACCCTAAAGATTATTGGCTGCTGTCTTAGATGACAAGGCGTAACTGTAATCCTGTGAAAACTATGTATTTCCACAATGTCAATGTTTCATGAGCTAACACTAGTAGGTCCCTGTTTTGTGTGTATTTTTGCATATGAGCGATGACATGCATGATCTCTACAGGTTTCATGCTGTTTCACTGATCGTTATTATACTTCATTCACTTTCTGTCCAGCAACTAATTGATACGTCAACTAATCCTTCAGCTCAACAATAATCTACCCATTAACTATTAATATAAATAAACTGAAACCTTAAACACATCTGCTGTCTTCAGTCACATATTTGCCTTGTCTTCAGTGTCTTACAAAAATCCCTTTTTTGTTTTCACGTATCTCTACATTGCATCTACTAGAGATCATTTGTTTAGTTTTTTTCTTGTCTGTGTCTCTGATTAACAGTTGGTCAGTTCTTTGATTGGTTATCAATTAGAACCTTTCAGTAAGTATCAAGCAAGAAAACCAAACAAATAAATAATTCCTAGCTGAACATACTCTCTTTTATTCTCTCTCTTTGTCATCATAAAATGAATGTTGAGTTATTTGACTAGTAGTCTGATTAAATAAATTGTAAAAGAAAACCAGCCATGGCAGAGGCAATATCACCTGAAAACATTATGGAAAAGCTCAATGGACATCAAAACAAAGCCATACACCTGGATGGATTCATGATTGCTGGCTGGATAAAACAAGCAGTATGAAACGGTCTCATGAGCTTTAAGGAATGATGTCTTCAAATTATTTTATCTGGTCATCAATTTTGAACCCTAAAGATTTGTTAGCTTACTGTCATAGATGACAAGTAGCAAACTGTAGCAATCCTGTGAAAACTATGTATTCCACAATGTCAATGTTTGTGAGCTATACAAGTAAGTCCCTGTTTGTGTGTATTTTGCATGTAGCGATGACATGCATGATCTCCTACAGGTTTCATGCTGTTTTCACTGATCGTTATTATACTTCATTCACTTTCTGTCCCAGCAACTAATTGATACGTCAATAATCGCTTCCAGCTCAACAATAATCTACCCATTAACTGATAATATAAATAAACTGAAACCTTAAACACATCTACTTGTCTTTCAGTCTTGTTGCTTGTCTTCAGTGTCACCACAAAATCCTTTTTTTTGTTTTTTCACATTATCTCTGTTACGTATCCTACTAGAATCATTTGTTAGTTTTCATCTGTGTCTCTGATTAAACAGTTGGTCAGTTCTTTGATTAGGTTTATCAATTAGAACCTTTCAGTCGTATCAAGCAAGAAAACCAAACAAATAAATGGTTACAGCCTGAACATACCTCTCTTTTGTCTCTCTTTCATCATCATAAAATGAATGTTGAGTTGTTGACTGGTAGTAGTCTGATTAAATAAGTAGTAGGCATTGCTTTGGCCTCTGGTTATTTGTGATGACGACATTTGTCATTGTTGATTAATGAACAGTGATTACTGCAGCCTGTGGTGACAGGGTCAAGAAACATGGGAAAAGTGGGCTACTGGGCTACACACAATTAAAAGGGCATATTTAGATCTCCAGCCCATCAACCCATTGGCCCACATACCATGACTCAGGGTGTTTGACTGGGGGTGTGCATGTTGGGGGTGGAGATGCAGTGACAGAAAGCTGCATTGTGTCCCGTTTGCACGGGTCATAGGTCACTCGCCTACTACCCAGAGACTGCCAAGCCAGCCAGCCCTCCCCTCTCCATGCCCCCATTCCTCTCACTCCATCCAGAGAAAAGTTCCAGCAGCAGACCAGGCACTGTAAAGCCATTGTTGTGTACAGTCCCTGTCAGAGAGAGGGCTGCCTTGTCATCTATACTGCTCAGTCACATGCTTGGGGTCTTTAGAAAAATGAACTGCATCATCAGCTGGCCACTGGCCTGTATGTCACACTGAAAACATGACCATATACTGAACTCTGGACTGCCAGCCATCTCCAATATGTCAAAATATTCTTGGAGAGCTGACAACTACCTGCTGCCATGTAATATTAATTTCTAGACGCACTTATTAATTTCAGCTTTGACAGAATCACACTGCCTACATTCAGGTTAAGAAATGAAAATGTATTGGCTTGAAAAATGAAAAGCAAAATATAATATGCATTCAATTTTCTGGAAAAACACTTAAGAGCCAGGTAGGTACCATGACAGAACCAACTCTGTCACACAAAGTCACACTTTCCCAGGATGCAATATCTCCAAGTGGACAGCCTTGTTCTCTTTCGTCCTCTGGGTGACCCATAAAAGAGTCTTGGTTGGGTAATTGATCGTCACAGAGCTGCTTCTGTAGAAAGCAATTCAATTTCCACTGGGCATGTCTTGCCACATTAGCGAGAATGGTGCTATTGTTTTGTTGAGCCAGCAATGGCACGTAAAGGCAACTCTGTCCGCCAAATCGCCCATGGTCCATTGACAGAATGTATACCAGGCAGGACAGCAACTGGGGCACTCGGTATCCTTGAGCCATTAGGTGGTCCTGTCTTGCTGAGTGGTGCTGACAGAGATGTGGAGCAATGGTGCCAGTGGGTTGGATGGGCAAACAGGGTCAGTGGGTTTGCTTCGGGGATAACAAAGGGACACTGGATCGGACCCAAATGGGCATGGAGATGGTTCAGAGGAGGTGCGATGAGACCTGGTCCCATTGCATGATCAGGACAGGGATCTGGAAGTGCAGTGAGGTTGCTGAGCTCAGGTTTTGTAAATGTTAAGTCTGGTGGTGGCCAAAACAAGAATCTGTCGAGGAGAGTGCCTTGCTCATGTTCTTCATAAACAATGTTTACAAATGACTGACAACTGGAGTGCTTCCAATTCTTGCACTGACATTAAAAAAAAACAATTAACTTCAATATCTAAATCTTTGACAAAAAGAAAAGAAGTTTACTATGACTCCAATTTGAGTTTTAAAGCTTAAATTGTGTATATGCAAATCTATTCTAACGGAGATCTGAGATCTTCTGAGTGTTAGTACTTTGATGTGAAGTACTAATGGTTACCCCTTTGATTCCCTTCTAATTAGTTCATAATTTAAGGATCTTTGTGTAAAGTGGCTTTCCTCTCATCATCACGATCTCAAATACAGCATGCTAAACATATCCAAAGCAATACAACCCAATAAGCACTGGAGTGGCTACCGTCTGATTTGAATATGTCACCATGGTTGCAAGCATCAATTTACTTCAGTGCAATAGTGGCTCAAGAGCCTGGGGACTGGCTGGCAGATCAATAACAAGCCTGTCTGCTAGCCACAGGGAGGGGGTCCTGGCTCAGGCCACAGAGCAACCACATAACCCCCACCCACCCACCCAAGAAAGAGAGATTAATCGCCTTTCAATTACCACCAGGGGCTCTGAGCGAGAGACACAAGTATGGAGAAGGAATTTGCAAATTAAGGAACAACGAAGACATGGAACTAAACAACAGACACCCCCTTGATCTCTCTGATCAGTCTTAGGAAATCAAGAGTATGGCACACTTGGTGCTGGACAGGACGGGTTTTGTTTTTCCCCCACACCACAATCAGGATCAAGACCAATAGCTCAGAGCAAATAAGCACATTGTTCAACAAGATGAGAAATGTTGGAACATGTTGGTGTTGGATGAACAGGAGTTTGGGGGGGAATGGAAGGGGTTTAACCCAGGAATGTACTGTACACAACCCCTTAATCCAGATATGTAAGAAGATTGCATTCTAGTATGTGCGTAGAGGTGGGGGCGGTCTGTCCAGGCTTGGGCTGACCTGTAAGCCCCTCTGTCCCACAGTTGCTGGTGCATGAAGCTTATCCAGTGAAGCCTCTAACACTTTTTAGATGATTATGGCACTCTGGTCTGGTCTGTCTCCATGGTTTAATCCATACAAAACAATGTTCTGGTAACAGTCATTTAACCAGGGAAGAAGAAGAAGAAAAAAAAAACAGATATGAACTTGAGCGCACCATACGGGCTTATTTGCTGATGCACCCAAATAACACTCTCATACAGAAAGTACAACAGGAGGAAGTAAAATCCACTGCACTCAGACATCTGACCTTTGTCAAAAGTAAGGTTACAAACAACAGTTACTTCAAATAATTATCATAAATGGCAGATTATTTTTTTGTTTAGTCTATAAAAGTTAAGACTAAAATTAACACAAAATAACACTATTTCTGTGTATGTAATACATTTCAAAAGTAATGTTTCCTACCTGAGTCTACATACTGAATGAATCTACGTGGTCACCATGGGAATGAGGTCAGTGGTCAGTCAGGATAGACAAACTGCACCAAGTGAGGGCAGGATGCACTTATAACAAGGAAATGAAGTGAAAAGCTGTAAACAAGCATTAATGAGGTATGCTTGTCTGAGCAGATGGTTTGCAGGACTGAGGTCAAATGAGATATCCGATGTGCCTTTATTGTGAAAACATGCAGAATAGATTTAGTCCATGTAACCTCTTTTAGTAGTAAACAGTCTCAGACAGCCTGGTCTCCCACTTAGACAAAACAGAGAGAAATTGCAGGAGAAGTGACACAATCTTAGTCAATTGTATTATAATCATGTTATTAATTAGTTGTGTTATATTAATATACTTAAATTCCAAGTACCTTTTTTCATAAGCATGAAGCAATTATGTCTGTATTTCTATAAACAGGCTATTCAAAATCTTGGCATATCTAAGATATACACCTCTGTGAATTGAGCTGTGATGACACACTTTAATTCATGTCAAAACGTGTGTTACCATTGAACTCCATTTGATTTGCATAGTTTATAATTTAGCCCAATTTCTGATTTCACAGTTTGAAGTCCTTATGTGTTAATGCTTCAAAAAATGGAAAAGGGAACTAATGAGTTACATCAACAGAAAGTGGTGCAGATGGCTGGAAGACAGCACTGGAACCCAGGCTCCGAAACATGTTTGTTTTGCTTCTATACGGTCTACATAACACTGATTTCAAATACGAGGAAGATATACTTGAAAAAGCAATGTTAGAGAAATACAAAACCAAGCAGGATCCTGAAGAATGGTTCCTTATTTACAGGACATTTTTAATACTCTGTTCCCTAAACTTCCTCCTTGCTCCTCTGCTAGCTGGTTTATACATTTATTACTGAAACTTTGTAATCCCTCCATGATAGAATAATCAACAAGCTGTCACTCAACTATACAAAGAGGTGATCAAACCAGCCAATGGTGTTGCAGAGCCACCGGAGCGTGAATACAGACATCCGTTACCGCTGGCATATCCATTTCATTAATGGACACTGGGAGTGCCTCTCTGTCAATCACACACAAGGGCACTGAAAGGCCGCTGGCCTTCGAAGTCTCTTCTGTGTACTTGAAAGAACACTGATGAGCCTCCTGGTGTTTCTGTTATATTGGTGAGCTATTTCTGGCCTGCTTTGAGGAAATGTACAGAGACATTTACTGTATCCCCAAAAGGCTAAGTTTGGTTGGCAGACTCCCTACTGCGCTGAAAGCCCATCTGAGTGCAATTATAGGACGTTTGTTGATGCTGTGTTAAAACTGGATTGCTGTTTGAAATGACTGTTTGGGTACAGAGCTGTAAAGCTGGCAGAAGGATCCAGACTGATCCACAGTGGTATAGTGTGTACTCTCTGTGTATCCCCTTTGTTTTCCTCTGTAGCATCTCTGTTCAGTGACAGCTGCTAGTGGAAAGTTCTGAGGACAAAAACGCAGTTTCTGGAAAGTCAATTCAGTGAAAAAAAAATTACAGGGCTGTTACAAGACTGTAGGAGCAGCACATCTTCAACCACTAACATACAAATGATCTGCAAAACCAGACTGAGGATATATCACAATCTCACAACCATTGCTAAAACAAGGATCCATCACTGATAGGATATCAATAAACTGAGCAGCACAAAATGACCATCAGACCACACCTCATTCATCTACCATTCCACAACCCTGTAGACTCTAAGCAGACAACAGCAGCTGCTAGGTGATGTGACAAACAAATTCCAACCTCAGTTTCATAGTAAATGACCTCTGGTGAGACAGCCACTAGCAGAACTATTTCAGCTCTGATAGATGCATAGCTCATCCTGTCTCTTTGGCAGCCATGCCAAGTAATTAACGATAGCAATGGCATATGACAAAAACAATACCTGCCCCTTGACGCTCAAAGACGCCTACGCTCCGATGCTTCCACCAGTCCTCCCACACGCTGGCAACCAGCAGCAGCTGTACCTCTCCTGAGGAAAGCAGTGCATGCAGAGAAATACTGGATGGCTCACAAATATTGTCTTTGATCTGCAGTAATGTGCTAAATTGCTACATTCAATTACTGAGACATGCAAGCTGTTGTACAAAAAGACAGAGCGCAACAAGTCAAAGAGCAGCAATAACACATGAATGAAGGCAAGAGTCTGACAAGAAAGTGTAAGACTGCACAGGGTCCTTTCTGACATATTACTTGTTTCATATCTTTTACTTCCAGAATACAGAACTGAAAACAAGGACAGTTCTTGGATAGACAAAATGAGAGGAATTTTGAAAGAAATCATCTTTAAAATCATGACTTGCTGCAACTTTAAAGTTGCAGTCAGCCCCTATGCAGGCAAAACACCAGTGTGGGAAAAAGGAGAGGGAAATAATCACCAAGCCAAGCACTATGGGGAACTGCGGCAATCCACTTTAGTGCTCTGCTGACTCTGATACCCCAAGGTGGATTCAGAGGTAATAGGAGAAATCGGAAACAGGGCACACTACAAGGGAAGCACTGCATAATGCAGCCAGGCCCAAAAATGCGCTTATACCCAGAAAGCAATATCTGAATGACTTCACCATCATCATGCTAATAGCCACATATATCTAACACAGACAGCTTTGTAAGAGATACTAAGGTAAATGGTTCTCCAGACCGTGTTCACGGTCCTCAGAGGGTTGAGTGTAAGCATAGCTTGACCTGTCCGCTCATCCAAAGCAGGAGGCCGCTGGAGGGAAAATGACTAGCAGCTGTTTAAAAGGCTCTAGACACAGCCAGCATCAGTTATGTAACTGTGCACTGAGCCCAGTGCCCTGAGCATCATCACTTGTATGCAAACATGGACCTCTGTGGATAACACAGCGGGGGGCGGTCAAGTTACTTGCTAAATAAATCCCACACAAGAACACCCACACGTGCCTAACACCATATCAAATACATAATAGAGCACACGCAGTTGGTGCTGCCAGTCAGAATGTTTCGAGGCAAAATGTCACAGGCAGAGGGGGCACTGGTAGTTACAAGAATCAACACTAGAATCAAAAATGTCCTCAACAGCCAGGGCAGGGAAAGAGCCAGAGCTGGAGATGGAAGCAAAAGGAGGAAGCACAAAGAAAACGAATCACTGTGCTATCGAAAGCAGGCCAGCTAGGGATTCTTACCTTCTCTGGGTACATGCTGTCCCAGTCCACTGAGCTACAGTAGTCAGCCAGGCCCAGAGAGAGGGATAGTTAACGACAAGGGAGGGACTGAATAAACCACAGTGAGCAGCAGAGTGAGGAGGAGAAGAGGGAGAGAGCGAGAGTGAGCAAATTAAATAGGTGATGTTCCCCCGTCATCCGCTCTGTTAATATACGCCACACTGCTTCACAGGCTGACAGGCAGAGCCGCTTCACGGACGCTGGAGCGGAGGAAACTACAACCAACGGGGTAGACAGAGAGAGGAGAAGTCTTGAATCACAAATTCTCTCCTCTGTCAACTGTGTTCTTTAGTTACATAAGTTCCTGCAGTTTGGTTCACTGTAGACCAGTTGGTAATCTATAAAAATGATAATAGCTCGCATTGATTGCCTTACCTGGCAGCAAAGAAGCCACAGAAGTCACGTGACAGGATTTTCCAACTTATGTGTACGCCTGAGCTGTTGACCACTCTATTCTAGGGGGGAAAGTGAAACAGCAAAAGTCTCTGCAAAATGGGTGGTGCTAGAAGACACGGCATGACGTGGTCATACCTAGCTTAATAACATCAGAACTTACAACAACCTTGAGCAGCTGCACTGATTACATCTATGCCTGTTGCCATTTTCTGTTAGCATTTTTCTGTCCCTGTTTTTTCATGGATTTGACTATTTTCTTTGAACAACTGATGCTCCTGTTCCCGCATGCAAAGCTCTGATTTGTTGGGAAACACCCATAAATGAGCACAACAGACCTATATGAATCACTGGGCAAATAGGAGATGTGGGCAGTGATTCAGAGGTCTGGAGGCAGATAGTGTAGCATTGGTTGTGACTAGTTTTGTTCATGGCAAAACAGGATCCTAAGAGGAAAGAACTATGGAGCAGAGTTATATCAAACTGGATAGTGCAGGAGTTTGTATGATAGCTTCCTCTATTTTGGACTCTCTGTTTCTCTCCATCCCCTTAAAGGTCAGCATTGTCATGATGGTTTGCAAGTGGTCAATGATACAAATTTGACAAAGTTCAAAGTGCCACATGAATTTATTTAATCTCCGCAAGCTAATTCATCACAGTGACTGCACTGAAATGTGCTGATTTTCAAAATTACCTGTTATACATGCCGGTGTGAATAAGCCTTAACCACTGGAATCTGGCAGCTATTATCCTTTTATCTAAAGTTAAGACATTAATGTCATCCACAGCTAATATTCATTTCATTATTTTCATTTCACATTGCCAGAGTAATTGTTGCAGTTTGGAGTGGGAGTTAAGAGGGGATTTAATCAGCAATGACAATGTGCAATGTGACCTGCCTGGTGCAGCATTAAGTAGCTCCTACCCCCTGCTTCAACGATTTCATTGGCATGGCAGTATCAAATGACGAACTGTTTCAAAAGGCCTTTCCACTGTGTGCCAAGAATAAAATGCTGAGGTAAACACTGAATATTTTATTACATTTTGTAGGCATCGCTGGCTGCTCCAAATCAAAATTACTGGTCTTAGAAATCTACACCTTAAACCTGAACATAAAACGGGAAAAATGGAATTTAAGTAAAGCTTTCTGTCTGTCTCACCAGTCTAAACTCCATGGAAAGAATTATAAAGGTGAAATCCTGCACCTTACACAACATGATTCTCCTTAACTCTGAGCCTGATTTGTCAACATCAGCTCTTGTGGTCGTCTTGAAGGCTCAGCCCTTGGGGGCTTGTGGGTTTAATCCTCTTGTTGTATCACAGAGGCACGGATCAGGATGGATGTGGGGAAGGGGGAAAAAATGGTGGTCACAGGTTGAAGAGCGGACTAGGAGCTCTTGGTTTCCTCGCTCTTGTTCTGCCCTTCACTGAGACCACATCTGACAACATCAGTCAGTAGAAAGGTTGATGGGAGGTGTGCAGAGGCGAATACGAGGCTGACAGTGGAAGAGGAAGCAACAGAGACAGAGCGAGTGTGAAAACTAGAAGAGAAACTAAAGGCCTAGACAGAGGAAGGAGAAGAGAAGAAGAAAGAATGCAGGCGGGGCGGATCAGCAGACAAACAGAGAGGCAGACTCTCACATAAACACAGCAGATGCACTATATGCTCAAGTTTAATATTAGATTACTGAAAAGTCCAGTGCTTCACTTTTGAGACCTTCATTGACTTAGCCTGCCTGATGCTCTGACTGTATGCGTGTGTGTAGGCACTGAGGCAGGAAATGTTAAGTATGCACTGAAAACAAGTAGGCTCTCCTTTAGCTGGGCCCGGGAGTAAGACTCGGCGACAGCTTCAGACTGCGGGGCTTAAAATATACAGGAGATGGTTAGCACTTTTTACAGCACTGCTTCCACCTATTTGGTGGTATTTATGAGGCTGGCTATGTAATAAGACCATGCACTTTGTTGTAATTTCTACTCTGCAAGATTCCAGTTTATATTGAAGCTGGTCAGCGGGTGCTCTGCAGCAAATTTCAGACTCTGCAGGCAAAGAATCCATTTAGCATAACGCGGTAATTAGCAGGTTACTGTGGCGTGGGATGTTTAGGAACAGGTCATTTCTGTACAGTAAACTGAAGACTCCCCAGGACCCTTAAGTGACAGAGAGGCTTTCATCAGCCACCATATTGTCCTTATACAACAATACACATATTCTGCTTCACACGGGACAAAAATCACGCTACTGGACAATAAATGATCCAACCTATTGCACCACAAGAACAGTCACTAAAGCAGTAAATTGAACAAACCTTTTCAGTCATCATACAGAGGGAAAGAAATACACACAATGAATAACCATCTACATCTCAACAGATGTTCAGACATTCATGACATCCAGTTTTAATGCTCTCCTCCATCTTTAATGGTGAATTTTGTAATGTCGCTTCTTTTCAAGTTACTATCTTGCCGTGGCAGCCATTCCGAGGTTTACGTCTACAGGCTACAACTAATCTCCAGATTCACCCAAATATGAAACATATCTGTCTGGCCTCCTGTCCTGCCCCTGCCATCCCACGGGGGCTACAGCCACTCTGTCAGGGCCCAGGGCCCTCGTGACTTTGTCCCTGTCCCCCACACCCACAGCCCTCCTTCTCTCCCTCCTCCTTCAGGCACTGCCGGCTAAGACCACACAGCAGGCTGAAGGCAGACAACTCTGCTCCTTCTCATAGCTGCTTCCTTTTGTTTTTGGGAAACCCTCTGAGAACTCAGTCCTGACACATTTACAAGCTTCAGTTATGTCATTGTGGCTATAGGGCATCCTTAAAGGATCTTCCAGGAGTTTCTGTGAACAAGACATGGATGCTGGAAGACAGCTTATTTTAGGGGAGTGACTGATCCATCTTGTAAATCTCAGGGACCATTGGTTTTATTATTGACATGGAGCGCTGCATGTTACAGAGTACGGCGAGTTACTTAACAGCTAAATGTGCCAGGACTATGAGGGAAAGGGAGGGTCTAGCAGTGGTTGATATCTTGCTTTGGAGTGTGACTGTGTGAAATAATATAAAAGCTGGGGTGTGGGAGGCCTCTCAGCATCATTCTAATCAGACAGTGAGTGAGAGCAGGGCATCCCGCTGGCTCCACGGTGCAAAGCCACAGACACAAACAGGGCCTCCACGTCTTCCCCTCAGTGACACATCTCCAAGAAAGAAAACAACAATCTGGCCTCTCACACAATCCCACAGAGCAGCCTTCATCCGCTCATTAAGTCACGGTGCTTTGGAAAGAAAAGGAGCCGCTTCCCATCAAAAAGGACGAAATTTCTTTTGACTTCTATGTCTAAGAAGATATGAGTAAAAGTATCTCCAGAATAACCCAACTCAAAATAACTTCCTTGTGGTGATAGAGACTGTGTGGTCATGTTTTTCTGTTGAATCTAAAATAGACAACACAGCAGCAGCATCTTAAAAACAGAACAGTCAGAGAGAAACCTAATATGTGGATGTGAAAAACAGGCTTTAAATCATATGGTTTGCCAAGTATTCTTTTAAGAAAATAAAACACTCTATCCCATTGCCAGGTTCTGAGAAGTGAGGAAAATAGGCTTATTTTGCCAGTCCCTGAGACATAGAGCCAGCTTAAGTAGTGGGAGGGGGGCTTGTGACTAAACACGATTCAGAGGCCGTGTGACCACAAATCCCAGCAACCCCTTATGGTGTTGAGGCGGGAGGGACTGTGCTGCTGCTAGAGACCCAGAGACAAGCAAATTACATATGGAAAGTTGAGAGACACAGCGATTTTAATCGTCACCTTCCAGAGATCAAATCTAATCAATTAGAGGTGGCCAGTTGGCACTGAGCTGAGGTACAAGCCAACAACAAATCCTTTTCTAACAGATCCATTCATCTAAACTCTCCATCCATTCATTCAGCAGCTCCTTCTCCTTACAAAGTTAATGTGTAAGGCAGAGGAGAACCTGAGGGGAGAACTTTAGAACTGTTCTGGGGATGAATAAAAGGAAAAAGGCACCTAAGCACTACAGTAACATGACACAGTTTCTTTATTTTATTTAGTTTAGTTAGTGCCAGTGTAGTTCCTGCATTTACTCCTCATTTTTGACTTTAATTTTTTCCAAAAGCTGCATTTTCTCAATATACCCTACCTAGAATTGCAAAAAATTACTATAATTATTATTATTAATGGCCTCTGTCCAATTACTGTACACAGTCCAGCAGCCGCCCCCACATTAAACTCTGAAACAGCCAAAGAAAGAAACAAGAAGTGTGTGTCCTAAACATAGGCAGTAACAGTCCTTACAGTGTGGAATGCATTTGCTGTGCAACTCTAAATAGCCAAAGGGATGATCACACTGTACGGCAGAAGAGGAAGCCGGGCCAAGGTCTGGTCTCTAAGCTAACACAGTCCATTCCACCGCTAGTTACAGATGCATGTAGATCCAACTCAGTGGATCAGTACTGGGACAAATGCTGACCCTAGTAAGTGGACTGAGTATTGGACTCATGATGTGGCTGAGCCACATTAAACAGTTTCTTTGTTAACATCAATATAAGATTCATTGTCTCTCATATCAGTGATTGTGCTATTGTGTCATTGTGCTATCAGTGCTACTCATTAAATCTTAAGGGTTGGTATACAGGGTTTAAATTTGGTTAAAATGCACAGTGATGTTGGATTAGTCATTTTCAAGAAAAACTCCAAGAAAGAAAACAACAATCTGGCCTCTCACACAATCCCACAGAGCAGCCTTCATCCGCTCATTAAGTCACGGTGCTTTGGAAAGAAAAGGAGCCGTTTCCCATCAAAAGGACGAGCCTCGACTTCCCCCATGTCTAAAGAAGATATGAGTAAAAGTATTCCAGAATAACCCAACTCAAAATAACTTCCTTTGTGGTGATAGAGACTGTGTGGTCATGTTTTTCTGTTGAATCTTAAAATAGACAACACAGCAGCAGCATCTTAAAAACAGAACAGCCGTAGAGAAACCCAATATGTGGATGTGAAAAACAGGCTTTAAATCATATGGTTTGCCACATTCTTTTAAGAAAATAAACACTCTATCCCATTGCCAGGTTCTTGAGAAGTGAGGAAAATAGGTTTATTTTGCCAGTCCCTTGAGAGCATAGGAGCTGTGCTTTTAAGTAGTGGGAGGGGGGCTTGTGACTAAATACGATTCAGGAGGGCGGCTGTGTGACCACAAATCCCAGCAACCCCCTTATGGTGCTGAGGCGGGGAGTGGACCCTCAGCCTGTGCTGCTGTCAGAGACCCAGAGATAAGCAAATTACATATGGAAAGCATGGAGAGACACAGCGACGTTAATCGTCACCCAGAGATCAAATCTAATCAATTAGAGGTGGCCAGCTGGCACTCGAGCTGAGGCATGTCAACAACAAATCCTTCTAACAGATCCATTCATCTAAACCTCCATCCATTCATTCAGCAGCTCCTTCTCTCCTTTACAAAGTTAATGTGTAAGGCAGAGGAGAACCTGAGGGGAGAACTTAGAACTGTTCTGGGGGATGAATAAAAAGGAAAAAGGCACCTAAGCACTACAGTAACATGACACAGTTTCTTTATTTTATTTAGTTTAGTTAGTGCCAGTGTAGTTCCTGCATTTAGATTCTCATTTTTTGACTTTAATTTTTTCCAAAAGCTGCATTTTCTTCAATATACCCTACCTAGAATTGCAAAAAATTACTATAATTATTATTATTAATGGCCTCTGTCCAATTACTGCACAGTCTAGCAGCCGCCCCACATTAAACTCTGAAAATAGCCAAAGAAAGAAACAAGAAGTGTGTGTCCTAAACATAGGGCAGTAATACAGTCCTTACAGTGTGGAATGCATCTGCTGTGCAACTCTAAACAGCTAAAGGGATGATCACACTGTACGGCAGAAGAGGAAGCGATGCCAAGGTCTGGTCTCTAAGCTAACACAGTCCATTCACCGCCAGTTACAGATGCACAGATCCAACTCAGTGGATCAGTACTGGGACAAATGCTGACCCTAGTAAGTGGACTGAGTATTGACCATGATGTGGCTGAGCCACATTAAACAGTTTCTTTGTTAACATCAATATAAGATTCATTGTTCCTGCTATCAGTGATTGTGCTATTGTGTCATTGTGCTATCAGTGCTACTCATTAAATCTTGGCGGGCTGGTATACAGGGTTTAAATTTGGTTAAAATGCACAGTGATGTTGGATTAGTCATTTTTCAAGAAAAAATGTATATAGAAACCAAGATCACACTTCTCCCCATTTCTATTACAGATTGGTTTGCAGTTGGTTAATTCCGAGACAAAGCTGGCTTTGTAAAACCTTGTAGCCTGCTACGATGTTATCCTGTGTTTTAAAACTCTGTAAAAGTCTAGCATTTGGTCACGCTCTTGAGAACACTAATAACCTGTACAATACAGCATTGTCACGAAATGATCCTCTCTCTCTTGCAGGCCCAGTTTGCCTGCACCCGAGCAATGACAGGAAGCAGTGGAAGTAAGGGAGTTGAAAGAATTGGGTTTTTTGCAGGGTCATTCACTTGCCTGGCGACAGGCCAAACAGGACAAACTAACACAACACCACAAAGGCACAAAGAGTGAGGGAGTGGGTTCCACCTGCCCCAGCGACCACAGACAGCACTGAGCTTCACAGGGAGTTTTGGCTGAATCCTGTCTGCTGTCTGTTTCTTATCCGCCCCGCCAGCACCACTGTAGCCTGACAAAAAACACTCCAAAGAGCTGCCCATGCAAATGTAAATGGCTGAGAGTGAAATGTGTGTTTATTTTGGCCCCTGTGGTTTGACAAGCATGAAATTAATTCAAAAAGGTTGGTGAAGGCAGACAGCAACACAGAAAACAACACTTTTCTTTCCTTGATAGGGTCTTTTGAGGTATGTCAAGTCAGACCCACAAACCATTTAGCCGTCCTACATGTGGGACTCTGATGTTGTAAACTGTGTTAGTGTGTGTCCATTCTCACTTTGCTTCCCTTCACATGGCGCATCACACATGGCATTCACACTCACACACACTCTCGCTCACACAGTGGTCCCCACGGCGGGGCGACTGGGGGCTATAGACTGATCCTCGGCAGATATGACCTAGTTTCTATTCAAGCCAGTCTCTCTTTGTTCACTCCATGGTGGAGGAGGCTGTTGCAGCCTGTGGAACAAAGAACATAAACAGCACTTAGAGCCTTCAAACAAGCTGACCCTGCCTAGATACATCGACCCCAAAAATGGCTCATGAAGGCAATGCCTCTTGGACTCCCACTGTATGGAAATCTCCTCATTTTTCTACTTTGATCTATCTCTGCTGCAGACGAGGAAGGATAAGCCCCAGTTCCTGTGGTCTTCACCCATTCTCTCTTACTCAGGGTGAGACAGATATTATGGAAGTGGGAGGGAGCCAGATTTATCAGTCTGGGGACTGGAGGGACGGGGGGAGAGATGGGGAGGTCAATTCAGGAAGTTTCAAGCCCTGCATCAGGAATGGGCCCCACATACGGTATAGTCACTTCACACAGACAATAATAAATCATTTGTTTCTAAGCATTATTTTTGGATGTAATAATAGCTCTGCACACATTCCTGGAGTACAAAAACATCAGCAGGTTTAAAAAGCAAAAGAAACAGCCACAAACCTACGCAACCATGCAGCTGCGTTTGGCATTTCCGTGTATTAAATGTACCTGAAGACTCTCGTTTACAGAACCCTTCATTTAACAGTGGAGCTGTGAACAGACCATTTAGTCTTTAATGACCCAACTGCAACAGCTGCCCCCTCAAAAAAATGCACATCTGTACAAGCCAGACAAATTATGCTTCAAGGGCAACAGTAGAAGATTTTAATAAGCACCTGCCAACTGTTGCTGCTTTTGTCAAATCTGGTAAATGAGGCACAAAATTGTTTGGGGCAGACTTGTGTGGGAGCTGATGAATGAATGTAGCTCTGGAAGAAACTGTGAGTGAAGAATATGCAATCTCTGAACACTCCATATGACGGAATCTGATCGGAATAAGGCCGGTTATCTGCAGCAGGCCCGGGAGAAAAGAACAAAAATGAGCAGAGGGTGGGAAATAAACCATAGAGAATGGAAGAAGAGGAAAGGAATCATGGGCACAACTGAGAGTACAAAGAAGGACAAAACTAGTGGAGCTCGTGGGAGCCAGTACTCTAAAAAAAGAACTAGAGGAGCTACCTTGCATTGTGTTCATTTTGCATAGATTATTCCCTTAAATTACCCAAGTAAAGTAGCAACTAACCTGCATGTGCTCCGTTGAGCTGCTGCTCAGCTCGTCCCCAGACTCGGAATCGTTGCGGAGTTTGTTCAGCCCCTCTCCTGGCAGCTCACTTGGTGGGGAGGTCTTGTCACTGTCGGGACTTCGGTTATGGTTGTTCCCCACTTTGAGCGGAGGCGAGTCTGCTCGTGTCCGTGGCAATGTGGAATTGTTGGCGTGGTGGTGGTTGTTATTGTTGTGAAGAAGTACCAATTCAGCTACCACCTTGCAGTGATGAGGACTCCCCATGTTCTGGTTAGCATCCTTGGGTAGAACTGGTGGTGTAACACGATCAGAGGATGGCGATGGGGTGGAGGAAGGTGACGGACGTCCAAAGCTGGACATTTCCGGCTGGGGTCTGTTGAGGTTTTCATTGGACGCCCGGCAAATATCCAAAACAGTGGGCTTGGCCCTCAAGGTGGGCTTCTGGGGGGGCAAAAGCGCCCGGCGCACCTCCCTGACATACTGCGCCGGCACGTAAAAAGCCTTTGTGCCCTCCTCCTTCCTCACCTGCCACCAGTCCTCATTGGTCTTCTTCACCAGCATGTAGCACTCTCCCTGGCGGATAGCCACCATCTTGTCTTTGGCCTTGTACTCATAGTCGTACTCCACCTCGATGTACACCTGGCCCGGGGCGATAGGCAGCCCTTCTCTGTCAGCCATGACTGCCGGAACAAGCACTTGAACTCTGACCTCAACTGTTCAGCGACCCAGGCCTGGGGGGCTCCTCATGTCTGACTGAGGGGAACTGCTGGGCTGCAGGAGATAAGACAAATAAGATGTTATTTTTCTCTTAGTTAAAAGTCACACGCTATACTTTTAAAGCACAAGAATTTTAACAAGCTCAGACACAAGTACATACACCCATCAAACCACACAAACATGCTCCTATTTCATGGTACAATCCTCCCTGTCACACCTCTCCTTATTACTCACCTGATTACCACAACCGAAAAGTGCTTCTGCTGTAATACACCCATATTATGACATGATCTACTTCCAGACAGACATATTCAATTGTTGAGTCGAGTGAAGAACACCACCACAGGGCAACTCCTCCCTCTGATCATCAAAAACCACAACAGCCAGTCAACACTGATTGTTCTGGAAACCTATACGCCTGCTCGGGACATCCAACCTGGTAACCTGATCACCCTCTGCGGAGCTAAAGGTGATGACAACATGACCCCACACACTGATCCTGCATGTGATCCAGTGACTACAATGACTCCCTTGGGCCTAGATTCCCTCAGAGACTGCATCCAAAAATAAAATGTGCGTGGTTTCATAGAGTCCTGTGCTGCAGTTTGACATTATTACTCATTAATGCAGTTACAAGACACAGTCAGACGGCTTTAAAAAGCTCAGGGTGATCTTTTTGATATCTCAAACACAGTCGGTGTGTGTGAGTCAGAGGACAGCTGGGCCCTCGCCATTCCTGCAGGGTTTGTTTTGGGATGAGGCCTGTCATTGATCCGTCTGTCAGAGAGTATCCCTTCATGAGTTAACCTAAATAAATACCGGGGCGCTCCCACAGCAGAGGAACTGCTACTGAGCTGCGGCTCCCTTCATATCAAATTCTCCTTCTTCCTCCCTGAAATAGCAGCCGCCGTAGACTGACATCCTGGAAGTGCAGGCGGTAAAAGCAGGTGCTTTTAGTGAGGCATGAGAACACGTTGCTGAATCTATAAGGGGCCCATCCTTATGTAAAGGAATATGTACACACACTCTGAAGTGCAGACTGACAGCTACGCACCCAGAATAGATTTACGGTGGTGAGAGCCGTCTGGGCTAGAGGGGGAGCCCATGAGAGATGGGCTGCATGTTCATAATGGGCTTAAATAGTTCCTGTTTTATCTGTTTCAACACCATGAAGTACACGTACACACACACACACACACACACAAAGTGTTACATCATGCTAGGGCTTTTAGTGTGTGTGCCTGACAGCAGCCCAGTCCAGGCCTGTCCTGGTACAAGCTTCAGCCATGATGTCAACAAACACATGTGCAGGCCTTTGTGAATGACTGTCTCTCAAGAAACAGTTGCAGTCTGTTTAAATTTGTGTGCGTAATGAGAGCCGCCATCACCAGAGGTGCCACAGATGTAGTCAGGAGTCTGTCAGGGCTTCAAGTCACGCACATGATAACGACATTATCAATGATGTTACGTAACAGCAACAGTCCCGGCCACCTCGCAGCCAGTTCACAGTGTCACTCTACACACTGAAATAAATACAGACTGTGTTTCTGGTGTGTTTTTAGCTGTGTGCTCTCTTCTGTGATAAAGGACAAAACCTTAATGAGTGATATTGTGGAGCCATAGTGTGAGAATGTCACACTGTTAATCTGTACAGGATAACTCTATCTGTTGGATTATCAGCCTCTCCTGTCCTCTTCACACCATTAGCATTTGAAGTTGGAGACACTCATCAAAAAGATTATGGCTCCCAAATATACACCAGTGTAACTAGAAAAAATTCAAGGACAGTGTCAGAGAGCTGTTTACTACACTGGCAAGTCAGGAAAAGTAAAGCAAAGCATGTGAAATTAAATTATCAAATGTTAAGTAACTGTGATTGTCTTTTTGGAGGCAAATTGAAACCCCGAGAAACCTCAGAAACCAGACAGTAGCTAGCTGCAAATCAAGCATGACATCACTCACCCTGGCAGTGGTCCACAACTGAGTCACAACAACAAAACTTACAGTTAACCACAAATTTAAACTGACTACTCAGACACAATACAGGAAAAGCCTACAACTCCACTCTCCCCCCCTTCTCTCTATTTCATCTGCTGTGGCGTCTCAGAGTTCTGGCAGAGGACCAGAGGGAGTAAATTTCATTGCAAATGAATCCCCATCACCGCATGGTGTCAGAGTCAAAGTGAAATCTCAGAGGAGGAACTTGTTGCTCTGTGGAGACTCAAAAGGATGCCGCTCATGTTTAGAAACAAGTTGCTACAGCTCAGCACAGCAACCATGGCATGTCTGTCTATATAGACCAACTTTTCTACTTGGGAATTGATCAGTGGTTCCCAAAGCACGGCCCATGGACTTCCAGGGGTCCTTGAAGAACATGTCCTTTTTTAATAAAGATTTGAATGTATATATGCACCCCATGATTTGACATTAATTTCCTCTGTAGCATAACTATAAAGTTATCTTCAATTTATTTACTTAACTTTTTAAACTTCACTTGTTCTTGCATGATGACAATCACTGAATTGATTCTCCTGCTGTCATTATTTTTGCCAGATGTAACTGCAAAGGAAATCAAATTCTATTTCATCCATAGGTAGACATGGAAGCCCAGCCAGTGAAGATCCAATGACAAAAATCTGATCCCTGGAAAAAAAAAAATCTTAATCATAACTATTCTGGTAAAACAATGCCAGTAAATAAAATGTTTGAGCACCTTGCCCACATGATTCTGTAAACGCTGCTGCTGTATACCAGCAACATGTAGAAATCAGTGCCGTTAAGTTGAAAATCTATATAACTGCATAACTGGTATTTTGGTAACGGACCATACTACAGCATTCCTAACTCAGTGTGGGGTGTAGCTGACGGAAAACCAAGGTACGCATCAACGCAGAGATCACGACCCATGCTTTTGTCTGCGTACATCTGCAGACCAGCCACTATAGCAGCAAAACACCCTGAGACTCGGACTGCCTTTGTCCCTGTGCTTCATTCAAAACAGATGTGGCCGAGCAGCATCCACTCCAACATGTGCTGCTGCATTTCAATCCATCTGTGCGTCTTATCTGCTGTATGTGTGGATAAGCACTGCACGAGGACACTTTTCTCCTCCTATAGCGCACTGTAGAAGCTCCGAAAACAAGCAGCTTGAGTGTATAAATTGTGGGGTCTGTGCGGCCAGAGCATGCCTGGGGCGGATTGGCGGTAGTGAGGGGAGGGGGGAGACATAGGTGGGGGGCAGGGTCCCTTCCACCACCACACAGACTGCAGAAATACAACACAAAGGAGTTTAATCCATGTGCATTTCTAACAAAGGACTCCGACTCGACATCACCAAGGATTCCCAGGAGCGAGGGAAGGGCAGGGACGTGCCTGCCGGAGAGAGACCCCCCCTGAATGGGGACAAACAGCCAAACACACCGCGAGAAAATTAGCTCAACAAATCCGTAGGTGCGTGCCACACAGACTGATGCTATCACGTGGAATGCTTAATTACCCAGCTGTTCTCTAAGATAAGCACGAGCAAAAAAATGTTTAAATTACGGTTATTTAACGTTGGGAAACATTTCAGTGAAAATTTCCAGAGGCTTCATGCTTGGACAAAACACCGCAGGTTCACTCGGATACAAACCCTCCGCTCTGCAACAGCGTGCATAGCAACAAAGTAACTCCGACAGAGGCCAATAGCCTCTCGCTGACCAGGCGACGAAAAAGCCCCCAACAAAAATGAAACATACCAACCTTTGAAAACTCCAGTGGTGTCTCTCTGTTCTCTGTGACGGCCAGAGTGGTAACGAAGAAGAACTTTTCCCACCTATTTCAGTTTCGGCTGCTCCGGCTGAGTCCGCAGCAGACCTCCAGTCACTCGGTTTGTTCGCAATCCCCCGCCTCTCCGCACGCTGTCAAGTTAGATGCGGTAACGTAAGGAACATCCGGTGACAACTTTCAAAGTAAAACCTTTAACCTTCTTTAAAAATTCGTACTTGTGTTAAACACAGTGTAGCAAAGTGAGAATAATGAATAGAATAGTTAATAAAAAAGAACGGTGTGGTAAATCAAATACTTTTCTTTAAAATTATTAGCATCTCTTCTCTTATCCTTTGGACTTTTATTATTTCCCGTCAGCCTAAAAGCATAGGGAATGGAGGAGTTTGGGTCAATATGCACAATATGAACAATTTCCCCACTAATATTTAAGTTTCATATTAAATCATCATATAATCAGTTGTCATATACACTTTGTTGAAACACACATGTATGACTAATAAAACGTTTACAGCTTTGTTCAAAAGTCATTTACCCATTTTAACAGTGGAAACATATTCCAAAGGCTGTAATGCCTCTTTGCAATCTGTTATTACATTGCGAAGAATGATCATGTATGCTTTAAAACAAATTTCAGGAATAGTCTCCTTATGAAATCTAATGGCACTCTAATAAAATTGTTCTGTGTACCTACTGTGTATTTAGTTTCCAGGCTTTTATTGTGAAGGAAAAATAAACTAAGTTCCGGTTCTAATCAGCGTGTTTCCGTTAAACTTGTCGCAGTTGTGGTCCTTAACCCAGCAGACGCTGCTCTGTCGCTCCCACCCCACACCTATGTCACCGCTGATAGACAGCGTCCAGAATCCCACGTCCTGCCTGCCCCCTCCCGAGTCAACGCCTCACTGCCCGGTGCTTTTTGACCCAGAGTCCGCACACACCCAGCGCTCTTTGACTGACTTCAGGAGATCACCTGGGATAGTTTAAATGTCCCCTTTATTATATAACTGCCATTATTTCGCAAGATTTGACAGGATTTTCATTTTCAAACTGTAAAAAGCCATATAATATAATGGCATTCTGCATGATAAACATGTTAAGATTCACCCACCTCCCCTCCTCAGCCGAGCTCTATCTGGCAATCACAGCAGGGAGTTTCACCATCCAAGCAAGATCATGAATGATTCAGCGCTCGGATGATCCAGGAACACAGCTAGTCTTCAGTGGAAAACACTCAGACTATACCAGCCCTGAAATTAGCCTCAGGCAATAAGGCTGAGCAAGTTTACATTTATTTCAGAATAATGTATGAATGTAATTTAATCACATCACCTCTCATTGTGTATTAGCAGAGACAATTTGCCTAAAAGCACACCCTGTTGGTGTAAGGAGGGAAGTGACAGACACGAGCAGTGTTGACTTCAGTGACTTCCAGTCCTGTTTAGTAAAATTTAAGGACAGATAATGCACACGTTTTTGGACATGAAAATGATCAGAATTAGAGCTCATACAGAGCTCGTTATTTACTCATGCTTTTGTCAGGAAACCACGAGGAGTTAATTCATTTTCATTAAAAAAAAAATTAGCACCTCTTAATTTGCAGTTTCAAGGCTTTTCGTATTTATTTTCAAAAACCTTTAACCCATTTCCACATTACATTTTATGTTTGGAAAAAAAATAATGCCTTATTCTATTCATAAAATCACCACAACGAGCTTTCAATTTTCTATTTATTATAAAAAATTGAGAGCCAAGGCTACAGAAAACTCTTGAGGAAACAGAGTGCAGTATTGAAGGTTTGCTAAGAGTGTTGAAATCATACATGTACAGTGCTGCTGTAACCTGGACAAACTGCACAGGCACTTAGACGGTCGTTTCATTGACCTCTCAACATTAAGTCATCAATAATACTTTAAGTGGTACAGCATAATAAGCATTTGAAAAAGTTTATTTTAAGCAAAACATCTAAAACTGTTGTTAAAGGACAAAACAACTGATTCAGAGAAGTTTCAGTCAAGTAAAATTTGCTCACTCTTTTTAGACTTTGCTGTAATTTTATATTCTATAGAATAATAGGAGGCTATCGAGTAAGTCAGGAGTGCTAATAAGGATACAGCAACAGAGCTGACAGATTTTCAGTGTTACACTTCAAAATAAATCATCCACTACAATAAATTCAAGCCGTCTGGATATATTAAAAATAAAACAGAATTCATGTTTTTATCAAATAAAGTAAACACAGGTGAACTCTAACTCTTGCCTGCGGCCTTCAGACATAAATAACACTTGTCTCTATCTACTCCCTGTGTCATTCTTGCGCTGAGCCAAAGACGTGAGTTTTGTTCCAGTGTCAAATACTATTAGGGAAGCTGATGAGTTAGTGGCTGTTTGAAATTGTTACAGACACAGAAAAAGTTGCGTGAAAAGAAGACAGACCAAATATAAGGCAGAGGATGCAGAAGCTTGTTTTTGGTCTACAGGTGTATTGTCTCTCTCAGCTGTTATTCATCTAACAAAGAAACAACTGCATCATTTTGACCCATTAAGATGTGATAAATGCAACACTCAGTGGTCGAGACAGATCATTGCAATCAACTGCACCTAACAACGATGATGGCCAAACGGTGATTTGATTGAACAGAAATATTAAAAACAAAGATTAGAGAAGTGGACTGGTGCTCTCTCTCTTTACTGTACAGTGTGGTAGTAGTGTCTTCTTAAGTAATGTGTTTCAGTTGCTTGTGCAGCCAGAGGCTTGAAGTAACTACAAAGTACAGGCCATATGTATATACACTATATACACACTTTGATGTTGGAAGAATAGTTCAGTGATTCCAGATGGAAGCTCAGTGTTTTGGCTTTGGCTCCATGTTTGGTGGGTCTATCAGCATCCTCAGGAGCTGTAAAGGAAAACCAAAAAAAGGTAGTTACAGAAGAAACATATCAACTGTTATAAACATCTCAGGATGCTATCAGAACTGAGAAATCATTGAACATGATGGATTCTTCTCTTGCCTGTTGCCTCCTCCTTTGATACCGACAGGCTGGTTATTCTGGATGAGGTTGGACCTGTTGACGTTGGTGTTTATAGGAGCACCTGGCAGCTGGCCTGGTCTGATGGGCTTGGCTGGGTTTGGGTACAGAGAGGCAATACGGGTCACATACAGAGCAAAGGTTGAGGTTTTCTATCAGGTCAAAGGCACACATTATTCAGAGTATTTATACACTTGTCATTTCTTCAAAAAATATAGTTCAACTTCTTTCTGAGAGCTAGATGAGGGACTGAAACACTCTAAGACCTGTGTATTAAGTTTGGAGCTAGGGGCAGGAGGTGGTTAGCCTAGCTTAGCATAGAAAGCCTGGGAACAGTCAGCTTGTCTCTGCTCATTTGCACTGAACATGGACTCATGAAATCCAGTGGTAAAGGACAGCAAGGCTTTCTGGTGCTGACCTACCAGTGCCTCCAAAGCTAATTTACAGGACAAACTGTCTTTTTAAACATTCTGTCCGTGTACAGATTAAACAAATGAGGTAAAAATATGAATTAGTCAGCCTCAGAGGCGTTGGTAGATATATTTTTAAAAGTTTTTTGACAGAGATGCCAGCTGTTACCCTGGATTCCAGCCTTTATGCTAAGCTGAGCTAACTGCCTCCTGACTCCCACTTCATAACTAACACACATTTTCATCTAACTCTTGGCAAGAGTGAATAAGCATATTTCTCAAAATGTCTAGCTCTTTAATTAAGATTTGACTGTATTTTCAGATTTGAAGCTTGTCTATGGGCAAAGAATCCAATTCAGCTTTGACTCTTTAAAAAAACCCCTCATCAGTCTCAAAATGCCAGGTGACTTTTTTTCATAGTTCCTGCAAATCTGACATTTTGGACATTTTTTGAAAACACTGACCTTATTTGTACTTCACAGTTTTTCATAAAATTTACTTGCATACTCCTACATTATTATTGAACACATTTTTGAGGGGTTTTAATTAGGTGTAAAATCTAATTCCAAATATGCATGTGTATGTCTGTCCACCTACCTATTATTGCTGAGGCTCTTCTGCCCATGTTTTTGGGCTTGACGGCATCCTTAATACGCTCCACCTCCTGCTGGTAGCGCTTTCGGTCGCGGGCTGCGTTCTCCTTGGCCTCCTTCAGAGCGGCCTCCAGGGCTTTGACCCGCTCAGCGGTGGCTCGCAGGCGCTTCTCCATTTTAGGAATCTCAGAGCGAAGGTCGGCATTGTCTCGCACCAGCTACAGAAAAAAAAAAAGAAGCTGGTTAAAGTCATTCTAGGCAGCACTGTGGTAACTGTGTGTTTGCACATATCTTTACCTGCTTGTGAACCTTGGTTAGCTGCTCGAGGTTGCTCTCCAGGAAACAGATCTTCTGTTTCTGGGCGGCGCTGCCTTCTGAGTCATCTGAGTCCATCTGAGCATTCTGCCCAAGCACAACAAACAAGTTTATTAAGGCCATACATATAGAATTTTAGACACAAAACTTTAAGTTACTTTATATAAACGGTCTTGAGCAGTCTCCTCTGGGCAGATTTTGTGATGATGACATTGAATCATTATCTCACATATTTTGATACCACTCCCGGTGGCAAGTTCAAATATGGGTAAAGGATTGTAGTGTAAAAGATTTGTGGTACTTTGAATGATTTAAAATATTTAATAATAATTTATCAATTTTGTGGACACAACCAATTTGCTACATTTGGTCTGTGCCTAAAAGAACATCCAACACAGTGACTAAAAAGAATGTAACCACAAGCCTTGAATCTCATTTATGTCTAAATGACATGATAAGTAGCAGATTTTGGATGGGTCCAACACTACACACTGTATTCTCTGTGACTTCCAGGAAAGCCCACTCTGCCTTTGTTTATCTCATCAAGACCCAGCCTGAGGGCTGGATCTGAACACCAAGCCGAGGGCCTGGGTCCCTAAATTACAGCTGCTACCTTTGAAGAATCAGATGGCCTACTTACTGCACACACTTTCTGTTGTGTTCCGTGGATTCATTAAAATTTCATCATGGTGCAAATTAAATGGAGTGCAGTCGGTGCAAGAGCGAAATGTGGGGCTGTTCGTCTCATTCCAGGTAAATGCCGTGGTTGGGGCAACCAGAGCTCATGTGATATTTTACCAGACAGGAAATCAAATCCCACACAGAACCAGATCACAGGATGATGACTGCAGTGATAATGTACCATGGTAACTTCCAGAGGAAAGGGGGATACGCTCAAACCATGAGGACATTTTACCTTTCTGACTCTGGTGGACAAGTCTTGGACAAAAAGCCTCCTCAGGTTGTGCAGTGTCTGCAGCTCCCGGGCCTATGTGAAGTCAGGGAAAACAAAGAATTTTACTGAGGTCAGCTCAACAAATAAAATTAAGAACAAGAATCTCAGAATATAATTTAACCATCAGATGATATATTATGTTTCCTATTGCTCAGCATAATTTCAGAGAGAATCCATTCAGTTACCCAACTCCAGCATGTTGGTACAGGATGACATGTCACATCTACAGTTAATTTAAATCAAGAATTGAATCTCTCTCATTTGCTGTAAATAATTTACACTTAGGGTTTTGTAGTTATGTAGTTATTCTACAATGACTCATGATGGTTGCACAGCCTATTCAACTTGCTAATAAAGTATGTAAATATCTAGTCTGCTTGTAAGATCTCTATAGAGTTTTGAAGGTGTGATTGATGTACTGTAAGACAATACCTTACCTAAGACACCTATTTTATCAGAAATAGCCAACTGACATACTTTACCATTAAATCAAGGGAAAAGGCTTTGGTTATACCTAAAACCTGATTATAAATGGTGTTAGAGGACATTTTACTAACTTGTGCTGACCATAGAAACTGATATATATAATTAAAAGAGCACCCTTATACAGTCTTTTTTGTACTTCTGTTCAAAATGTTCAAAGTAAATGGGACACTGGTTCTGGGTTGAAAAAAATTAAATAGAAAAATGTAAATTAATTGAATTTTTTTTTTTGTCATTTTGGTGAATTTACCCTTTAATTGAATACAGATCTAAATGAACATGCAGATAACTGACCACAGTCTCCTCTAATCCCTTCAGGTCCTGTCTGGCCTGCTCCTGTCTGTCCTGTAAAACCCTGCAGAATGTAAAATGAATGTTATTTAAAGTATATACTGTATAATGGGAAACAGGCTGTAGAGTCTGAAGAGAAAGACTAAACGTAGAAGCGTTACGTGAGTTCTTGCAGCTGGCGGCTCTTCTCCTGGTCAGCAGCTTTGAGCTTCTCGTGCTCCACTCTCAGCCTCTCCTGCTCCAACATGATCTTCTGGTTCAGACTGAACAGATGTCAGTAACACTATCAGTGCTGAGCCATGAGTCACATTTATTAGAAAGAGAAGTGTTTGGTGATGTTATGCAGTGTCTTACTCCTGCAGCTCCGTGAGGAGTTTCTCCTTGTTGTCCAGGTCATCTCTCAGGCTGCTGATCTGCCTCTGATGGGCCTCTCTGTGAGACTGGATCTGCTTCTCCACAGCCTCCTGACGAAATGCAAGCATGCACAAAATCAGGTTGGCATCTTCAACCACACCTTATACTCATCTTTTTGTTTTGAGACATGTTCAAAACTGAAGGGACAGCTTAGTTGTACCTTGACTTCATTGGCAGACTGGATTTCATTCTCCTTCTCCATGGCGTTAACTTTCTCTGGAAGGAGACAAGAAATTATAAACATGATACTGAAAAGATATCACCAGCACCACCAGCACTCTGTGAATGCTGATACATTATCTTAATGATGGAGTATTGACTTTTATTATAACAGCAAAGCAGTGGTGGAAGAAGTAATCAAATCCTCTACTCAAGTAAAAGTAATAAAGACGACATTGCAGAAGTAATCCATTACAAGTAAAAGCCCTGCATTCAAAAAGAAAGAAAAAGTACAGAATTATTAAGTGCAAAATGTACTTACTGTATACATCAAAGTTAAAGGTCAGATTATGTAAAATGGTGCCTTTTAGAGTGTTTTTAATTATTGATACACCGCTCACACTGACCTGTAACCAGCATTTTAATGTTGTAGCTGCTCTAACAGCCAGGACCCTGTCCTCCATCCATTCATTATCTGTACCGCTTATCTGTTAAGAGTCGCGGGGGGGGGGGGGCTGGAGCCCAAGAGGTGGGGTACACCCTGTATGGATCACCAGTCCATCGCAGGGCCAACATATATAAGCAAACAACCATTCACACTCACATTCACACCTACGGGCAATTTAGAGTCACCAATTAACCTAATGTGCATGTGTTTGGACTGTGGGAGGAAGCCAGAGTACCCAGAGAGAACCCACACAGGCACAGGGAGAACATGCAAACTCCAAATTAAGAATTTGTGTTTTTTCTACTTTTTCTCCTGATAACTGACCAACCAGCAGGAAAATGTTGAAACTATTGATCTTCTCTAGACACATGTCTACTTAAAGGTGTTGTTTTTAATGTATATGTCACCAAAATGTGATTACAGATGTGTGTAAAGATAGGTTTTATTTAATCAAAAGTGGCATCTGTGACCAAAAAAATACACAAGACCATAAACAACAGAGGATCTTACCTACTGGAGCTTAGGCCTAAATTTGAAAATCGAAGTTCATGTAGTTACTGGTCATTACTGCAACCTCAACAGCTGATTTTTTATTTTTTAAATCAAAAATTAAGTTTCACACAGTAACAGATCTGTAAACCTTCCACACCCCTCAGAGGATACAGTGTGTCCTGAGTGCCCTCAGTGGTGGCTATGGCCCTGTTTAGGTGGTGCTACATCAAATTACCATACTTCTACTACTATATATTTTTGGAAGGTAATCATTTAACAGTGAATCATATTGTCTGAATGTAGCATAGGTTATCACATTAAAAAAAATCTAAAATCTGAAAAGAAACTATAGCTTTCAAATAATGTATGGAAGCACGATATCTCCTTCTAAAATGTGGTGAATTGTACGTATAAAGTTGAACAAAATGGAATTACTAAAGTAAAGTACAAGTAACTCCAAGTTGTACCCAGGTACATGCCAGAGCAACACAGTGAGTTGTGCTCACCTTGGGCTTTGATCCTGACTATTTCCTCACTGAGAGAGTCCACATTTTCCTCCAGCTGTCTTTTCTTCTGCTCCACATTCTGGAGGCAGTCGGTCAGGGACTTGATTTTAGCCTCATACTGGACACCAGCAGATAAAAGAGAAAGATGTAAAAATGATCAGACACAGTCACATGTGATTAAACTCACAGACTCCATGATAGTTCTTTTTCAACCCAGAATAAACACTGTTAGACCTGCAGAATCCCATCAGCCTGTTAAACCGCTGCTTCATTGATGACTACATTTTAGTGAACTGCCACATTTGTCACCATGGTGACAGTATCCATGATGGCAGAGACAGCGGTAAGCAGCAGTTACCTGGGAGATACGGAGCTGGCAGGCAGTCAGCTCCCTCTCTGTCTCCTCCATCTTCTGGCTGCTCTCGGCTTGAGAGCTCTCCAGCTGTTTGCTGCGCTTCACCATCGTCTTCACCTCGGACTTCATCTTACTGATGTAGAGACGAGCCACAGTGAACTCTTCATCAATGACACCAGTGCTCTCTTGTTGCTGAGGGGTAAAAAATACTTGTTAGAGGAAGTAGAAGTTGTACTCCATGTATCTAGGTGTCTTTCTTTCCAGTGTCACTGTAGGTAACAGTAACATCTTCTTTCAAATGAATGTGTTTTGCATCGCTGCTAATGATTATACAATAACCACTTAAGGATTTACTGGCTAAACATACAGTTAAATCATACTGAACACTGGCAACTAGTTTTATTATTGATTAGTCTGAAGATTGTTTTGTTTTTGTTTTTGTTTAATTGATTTTTAGTCTGAAAACTGCCTGGGTTTGAAATGTATTCTTTTGTCCAAGTATGAGTCCAGAATTCAAAGATATTAAATTTACCCTGATATATTACAGAGAAAAGCAGGAAATCCTCACATTTGAGAAACTGGAACCAGTTATTTGGCTTGAAGAATGAATAATGATTAATCAGTTATTAAAGTTGTTGTTGATTAACTTTCTGTTGATTAATTCACTGATCATTTCAGCTCTGCTGGCAACATATATTGACTGACAGGTTCTCTCTGAAAAGTGCATAAAAATAGCAAAAACAAATACAAGAGACATTAAAGAACTAACATTCCAACGTGTGGAGAGCAGCTCTAACATAGGATGGATTAAATTCCCACTTAGAACTTTAGTGGTGCATGACATTTGCCATTTACAAAAGCTGTACTGTATATTTTCACAAAAGATACTTGACCTATCCCTCCTAGTGAGGCATAGAGTTTAAAATAGACAGGGCATTGTTCTAACTCTCTTGAAGGCAATATAGGCTGATAGTACACTGGAAACTACAACCTCTGCAACATTAAACTGTAGTCAAACTTATGTTGAACACAGCAAACATAAGCCAGTGTACTCAGCTGGACTTGAAATGTGTTCATTACACTCTCCAGCTGATGAGTTTACTATCAGATAAAAGGAGACATGATCATAGTTCTCCATAGTAGTTGGTTATTCAATTAGTCAACTGACAGGAAGTTTCAGTAATTGCACATTTGTCATTTATGGAAAAAAAATGCTGAACTGAATCCTTTGAGTCATTTTTAGGCAAAAATGCAAAACACTACCTGCTTCCAGCTTCTTAATTGTGAGGACTTTTCTTTGTTAGTCAGTAAAAACACGAATGTATTAAATGAACCAAACGACAGGTTAAATAACAAGAGGGATATTTCTGCAGCCTGACATAAAAATCCATTCGCCAGTTTAGATTGCAGATAAGCAGACTGAAGGATGTTACATTTTTACAGGAACACAATGCAAACAAAGACATTTGAACTACTTACAAATACATTGTTATCTATCAATGACATTAATGTGTAACTGGTCTCAAACAGGCCACTGAGCCTCAGTTCATTTCTAGTTTCAAGTACATATCTGAACTTGAAACAGTAAGACTGGTAACCTTGATGTCGTTGCTCCCCACGGCGATGCCTATCTCAGCCAGGTCTTTGAGTAATGATGACATCATCTCAGTGACCCTCTTCTTCTGGTGGTTCGTCATCTCCTTCAGCTTCTGCAGTTCAGAGTCAATGGAGGCCAAGCAGCTCTGGTGGAGGGTGACAACATAAAAAGCACAAACTTTACAAAATGACTGTGCATATAATCAGTGTCATCATTTCCAGTGGATTCAGATATAAAATACCGATTTCTGGTTCAGCTCCTCACTGAGGGCCTCAAACTCTTTGGTTTTGTCCTCAACTTCCTGACTCTTCTGGTCATAGTTGACAGCCAGCTCCTCCAGGGCCTGCAGCACCTCCTTCACCTCCTCCTTAGAGGCCTCATTCTCTGCTAGCAGCCGGTTTAGCTCCGTCTGCAGGGTGTCATGGTCGCGGTGGGAGGAAGCTAAGAGCTACAGGTGAGGACAGTGAGCGGAGAAGACAAGGTGATGTTTATTTTGTGTGTTCACGTTAAGTATAAAAGTATAAAAGGATAAAATGGCAGATAAGTCTGAAATTCAAGATAACATCATCTACAAAATACATTGCTGCACAGCTAAAAACCCCTCATGTGTTCAGTCTGGTGAGGCTCCTCTGCTCGCTAGAGGTGAGTTACAGTCTGACCTCTCCTGCTGGGCCACTAATGGTCTGCTATCAGCTGTCAGACTGGGTTTATGCTAACAGGAACGGCTGGAGGGCTGTGGGCACAGTGGGAGGGTTGGGAGGGGAGGGGGCATGGATGGGAGAGGTAGGGGGGGAGGGGGTGATGTACTGTCACCTCCTCCTGGTCCAACATCTGTTGATTCAGCTTCTCCACCAACTGAGACTGCTGGTTGATCTCTTCGTCCTGGAGGAAGGGAAGGATGGGAGGCAGGAGAGAGGAAAAGAGAAATATAATACATCACTCATTTATTTTCACCAGCAATCTCTAACAGTGGATGCCATCTGCTGGTCAAAAGAAACATTACAAGTAAGTAAGAAAACACACTGGATATAATATTATAAGGATAATATTACATTTTGACGATAAAATATCATTTATATTGTAACAAATAATCACAATAATACATCACACAATCTTTTCTTTCCTTTTTATTTGGCTGTCAGAATTTTTATTCTTATTTTCCTGTTTAATGCAAAAGATTTGATTGTCATTGCTCTTCACTCCACGATCAATATAGACACAAATACCTGAAATATGCAGTGGGCAGAGAGGAATTTGTTTTTTATGTCCCAATATTTATTCTCAGAAAATCCACAGGAAAAAAAAAATTATTATTCACCATTTTTAAAAACAGGTGATGGTGTAACACTACTGATGCTCAGCTCACATCATTGACTTTTTTATTACAAACACGGTGTTTCATTACAACTACAGTGTAGACTACACTTTTTTGCAGAATGTATTCTGCTGCTGACTTCTGTTCAAAGAATTATTGGATAGTTGGATAATTAATTGTTAAGACCAAGAGGGAACTTTGTACTGTGTATTTGGTGCAGAGGTTGTACATATACCAGCACGTGCAAAAAAGCTCTCTAAGAGACTGTAAGATGCTCTCCAAACTGAGGATCCTTCCTCACCTTGTCATCCAGCTCTTTGTAGAGTTTGGCCATTTCTGCCTCGTACTTCTCTTTCTCTGCGTCTGTGAGTTTGGCCCCAGGTAGGGTGCTGAGGGCAGGGGTGGGTGCTGCCTTATCATTGTTGAGAGCACTGTCCAGGACCTGGACCTCTGCCTTGGCCTTCTCCTTATCAAACTGTTCCTCCACTGGCACATTCTCTCCTGCAGGGGGCAGCAGAGAAGGAGAGCATCAGTTCCCTCCCCTGCACGTCCTCTTCCAGTTTTCCAAAGCATTATACACCAAAGTTATGATCATCTGTCAGTTAAATTAACATATGGAAGATTCCTATACTGTATTTCATTCAAAAATCTATATTTCAGGACACATTTTGCTGCCTTAGTTGGAAAGTTCTTGTTGGTTCTTAAGGAGAAGAGCTGCAGCAGGGACAAAAATATGAAATAAAATATGTGAAATATGTGTGATGAATAATTAGGCTGAATTATCCTCAATTATTCTTAAAGTTCATCCAAAATCTCAGCGAGTATGTATCCGGATGAAGACATTTTGTGCATAGTCCTAACCGTTCCTCCAGCGGTTGAGCTCAGTCTCCAGCCAGGTGACGGTGCTTTTCAGTGTCTTGTTCTTCTCCTTCTCTTTCTCCCACTTGTTCTTCCACTGCTCTGCAGTCAGCTCCACATTCAAACTCACTGTGTTCTTGATGGTCTTTGCCCTGATGAGACAGAGAGGTGTGAAAAGAGACAGCAATCTGTTTCAATGATCCAGCCACTTTCAGGCTGGTTTCTCTGCAGGCCAACAGGCAGTCAGTCTTTGTTTGTCCTCATCATGGCATCTTTATTATTAGATACTATAGTTCTGTTAAATTTGTAAATGATTTCTTATTTAGAAGTACTCTGTGAATACTTTGACATTTTGGCAAATCCCTTTTCTGCTTCTACATGGACAGCAGTGAGTGTACCTTTGTCCGAACAGCAGTGTAGACTTGGTCTCTGCATCATTAAAAGAGGAGGGTGAGCAGCAGATAACCATGGTGGTGCGACAGTTCCCTCCTAAGGAGTCCTGCAGGATCCTGGTCATCTTACTGTCTCTGTATGGTATATAGCTCTGACAGAGGACAATTAGAATCCATAGTGTTTCTACTGAGATCATTTATAGAAAACAGTACTGAACTTTTCGATGTTTCATTTTAATTACAATGTTTTGTCACAGTATGGCATAACTTCCAAAGCTGAATTGTTTGATTCCACTTAATGAACACTTTATCATTGGTTTAAATATATATACAAGAAACTCAGCCCTTAATATATTTTAGATTTTTCCATTTGCTCTGAGAAATGGAATTTTTTTTTTTTTTTCTAAAAACCAAACATCTCCCAGGGGTTAATGACTGTCTCACCGAGCCCTCTGCCAGAGCTGAGATGACAATTCCCAGCGAAGACAGGGACTTGTTGATCATCTTGGCTTCATCCAGCACTGTGCCCTCTGCTCCAGTTTTACCCACCTTTGAAACAAAAAAAAAAACACAGGAGAGTTCTTGTAGCTTTCTATTCTACAGGATTATTCCTCCGCACAAGTCAGACAACTGATCTAAATCTGGTCCTGATTCTCCAAACAGCCAAATAATATATTAACAAAGATGATGGGGAGGTGAAAATGATCCTTCAGTGACAAAAGCATACAGGAGACTGATAAGAGAAAGTTATAAAAAAGCATGTTAATGGCTTTACTGGAGCGTAGTGTTATCCTTGGCTTATTAACATCTCACACTGATGGACAGATTAATGTAGCGCCCCCTGCTGAGAGGAAGCAGCAAAAGCAGGAGTGTGACATTAAAGTTTCATTATATAAATACAGTCAACACAGGCAAACACACTGTGCCACTAGGGGCATTGAAGCAATAAGTGGAATAAGAAAAAAAGTGTTCTTCATATTCAGAAAGTAAAATACGAAGTAGAGAGGGAGAAAGAGAGAAAGAGAGAGATACTTTTTCACTCCCAGCCAGATCGACGAGGTAGAGTTTGCCGGTAAGTTTCTGTTCAGTCTGAGTGTTTTCCTGCTTGATGTTGATGAGGAAGATGCTGTGACTTCTGGAGCTGTGCTCATTCATGTCTGAGACACACACACACACATACATATGCACACAGGAAAACACAATTAGCCATTGTGCTAATCATAAAAATGAGTGACTGTAACAAGTTCATCACTCTACTAGAGACACTCTTTTTTAAGAGCCATGTCAATATGCAAAAATCCCCCAGTAATCAAGTAATTTCAGAGAATAACTAAATCCTAAAAACTTTATTTTCTTAAAACGTGGAAAACCCTGCCAGTGCTGTGAGAATACGTCCAGTAGAAACCAACTTCTCTCAAAACTAATTAAGCTTAGTTTAGATTAATTTGTTCATTTAGTGTCCAGTACAGTGTGTATTATGAATGTCACTTCTCTTTTCCTGAACACAGATATCTCTTTGGCCGGTGGGAGTCTGGCTACAGTCAGGAGACTCAGGGAGACTGAACCCATGAGAGGCTGCAGCACTGAAGGCGCTCAGTGTGTGAACTCACTTGTGACAGCCACGTGTCTGTTGTTTTTGCCTTCGTCTATGGCGTCCATGACCTCCTGAGGACTGCACACAAAACGCTCAGTACACCCCTGGGGACACATACACATCACAAAGAAATGCTGTGTTCAATGGCCCCACGGCAGGACGGCTTTACAGAGAAACAATTATCAGCAGAGGAGACCATGACGTGTCAGGCTGATGCTCTCAGAGGGAAATTTCTGAAAGTGACATTCTCTTATTACACTTTAATGCCTCTGTCTGTTTATATAAAAACCTATAGTTGAATACAACATGAAAGAAAAAAAATGACATTCAGTTAAACAATAATAGTCTGTATTAGAAGATTCTGTAACACAGAGACAGTTAAGCACATATTGTGTACCTTAATCTCATCCTGCAGATCACAGTTGTGTCATTGTTCTAATCTTAAATTATTCATAGCTAATGCATTACAACAAGTGGTGACAAACTTGTGACTGTGGAATTATGGAAGAGAAGCAGCGTTTCACCTAAAAATGAAGTCTCCACATGTCTCACCTTGACATAGGGCACCCTGTTTTTATCCTCATGTACAGAAAGGTTGGTCTTTGTTACTGTGGAGGAAAAGGAAGGTGAAGATTGTGTCTGAATTACTCATATTTGTATCAGGGTCTGAATAATAATAAGCCACAAGAAAAGATTACATACCATCCAGCAGGTCCCTGATTTTGTCCAAATAAATTTCAAAATATGAAACCTGTGAAGCAAAAGTCCCTAATGAGACATGATGACTTGTGGTTGCGGTCATTTAAAAGCAAGTGTCAGATTAAGAAGGAAAACATACTTTGATATGAAACTCCAGGTTCTCATCCATGGAGTAAATGTAGTTGAAGATGTCTTGAACAATTCTGGGAATGATTCCCATCATGTCTGGGTCATGGAGTTTCCCCTTTAGGAGACAATAATTAAAACAGTATAAATCAAATAGCAAAGAATCTCAGGCACAACTGTTTTTTTACAGTGGAAAATACAACATCAGCATTATGTTACCTCCATCGTGTGTGTTTTGCCAGAGGATGTCTGACCATAGGCAAATATTGTTCCATTGTATCCTTCCAGAACATCTGTATGTATACATATAACACACATAGTATTGAGGTTTGGGCATGTATTTCCAGGGTTTTAGTGTGTCTGCCACTGAGACTACATCTGGATTCCACTGTGCAGCTTACCTTTGACAATCTTCTGAGCTACAGCATTGTAGAATTGCACCTGAGTTGTGTTGGACTGGAATACACGGTCAAAGTAGTACGGTTTACCCTGTGAAGAAGAGGAGGCAGCAACAGTTACACACAGCATCAATAATTTTTAAAAAATGATTTGGCGACTACAGTTACCCCCTAAAACTGGGACGTGACCAAGAAAATGGTGAGAATACTCTAACTGCATGTACTGGATTCACAGTACATATGTACACTTGGCCAAATCCTCTTTGACCGTTACTGCATAACTCATATGTGAAGATAAATATAGGTCACAGGATGCACTTTGAGTTATAATTTGTGCTTCATCAATGATTTGTAAAATGACTAACATGCTGTGACTCACTTATTTTGGTTTATAAAACCAAAAACAAATGTTACCTAACATTAGCTATTTAGATACTAACTAAGCTGACTCAGTAATGGCTGTTACATAGAAATATCTATCTAATAGATACATGGAATCATTGTAAAAACATGAACATAACATGTACTGATATTATATATCTCTATTAGACACTGTTGTGTAACTGGCATTTCTGAGTCAGCTGACTAACTCAATGACTCTTCTCCACCTGTGGTTGGTTTCTCTATGTTTTAGCATTTACAGTGATTCTATTACTGACACTAGTAGATACAGGCCTGCAATTTAGCAAAGCAGAATTATAATTTCCAGCTTTTATTCTTAATGTCAGATGCATATTAACCGAAGCCTTACACATGAAATTCCACGCCAATAATTGACCCACATAAACATCTTCAAATAAAAGTTTAGGGTAAAATCTGTGTGCTTCCAAGTGACCTCAGATGATAATATGATTGGAGTTCAGGGACACAATTATCATATTGTAACAGCATATCTTGTGTTAGGCAGCACAAGCTGACACAGAAGACAGCATAAGACCCAATCTGAGAGATGTTTAAAAGGGCAAAAGCAATAAAAAAAAAAAAAAAAAACTATATGGCCATGATAATAAAAGCACGTACTACTGAACTTGAGTACACACTGTAATGTCAGTTGTTTGATATATAGGAACTGTTTAATCCACATCCAGATAGTTTCCAAAATATGTCCAGCAAAAATAAACAGCATCAGAGAGAGTGACTAGGATTCAATGTCTCTCAGAATTTGCAGTTCTGCAGCAATCTCCAGTCCCTGCTGTTAAATGTTAATTCCATTAACTCAGCAGCAGCAGTCTGCCGATCACTGTTAGAGTGAGATAAACTATTGAGTCTGTCTCTGTAGTCTCTGGCACTGTGTTGAGATAGCTGAGTGGATAGCTGATGTTAGATGAGGAATCACTAAAAACAAGCACTAAATTCCTTTAATCTCCAAGGCTTTATGTGCAATAATAGGCAATTATTCATAATAAGAAATAATCTGCGATAGTAACTGAGGCATTATGATCTGACTAATGAATTAAATTAGATTGTCACCATGGTCAACGGTTAGACAGAGCAGATAGATATGCTTTATTGACCCTATGAGGGAAATTGTCAATAGTGTGATGGAGATGCCGGGGATTGAACCCGGGGCCTCATACATGCAAAGCATGCGCTCTACCACTGAGCTACATCCCCTGTGTCAAACTGAAGAGAGAAACACATATCACACCAGAGGAGCCACACCCACCTCTGAGCTCTCTGTCACTACACTTGATTACCTGAGGTCTTGTTATGGAACATGAGTTAGGTACTGAAATTTCATGAACTAATGTTATTTTTAATTTTCTAATAATTAGCACAACAATAAAATAGTATGGTACGGAGAGTTTTTCTTGACTTTGGAAACAGTAGATTTCAGTATCCTTAACTGTGATGATAAAACAAGTCTCCATAACAACTGAGCAACTTATTGTCAAAATAATTTGATTTATGTGTTAATCCAATTAAATAACACACAATACCACACTAAACACAGCTATCTGTCAAGACAGGGATGTTAATAGAGATTCAACACTCTCTATGCAGATGTTTATTATGTGTTATTAGTAATTGTGTGGAGAAATCAACGAGGCCTTATCTAATGCTGTCTTAGATGTGATCTCCTCTGACAGAACAGAGCACTGCTACATCCACATTTCTCCCTGTGAGGCCACTGGTTATCAGTAGGCCTGTAACTTGAAGTCAGTACCTTTGAACAAAGCAGCCATTCATTCTTTTCATTTTCAGTGGTCATGAACATCAGGGGTTACAGTTTGCCAAGAGTGATACTTTTCTACTAAATAAACTTCAGATTAAAGACGGGTGAAAAATGAAAGGAAAACACCTAAAAATGCATCACTATCATCCTGAGCTTCAACCCCTGTGTGTTAGAAAATATGTTCATATGCACAAGTAATTTGCAACAGCAAATCATTTCATAGGAAACCTAACTGTGACTGGATTATATAGATTTTTTTGTTTTCTGTTCTTCATTTACACATTTGGGGAGTTGCAAACATGTTGACACTGAATTTATCAGTAAAATGATGATGGAGGAGGACAGCACTCTCTAACATGTTGCTCCACAATCTCACATAGGTGTTAAAATGGGTTAAGATCTGGTGACTGAAGGCCATAGTATATGATTTATATAATTTTCTTCTTCATTAAACCATTCAGTGGAACTATCTCAACTCAAGATTGAACTCAAATACATTCTCATTCAATGGCTGGCTTGGTAGGAAGGATAAGGGGGATAGGGATGAAAGGTTTTCTCCTTTCTCTTCCTCTTTTTTTTCTTTTCTGTCCTCTCCTTCTCCCCCTGATCTTTTGTCTTTCTCCTCTTCCTCTTATCCTCTTCTTTCTTATCTTTAAGAAGACAGGAGAGGAACGACTGGTGTCATCACTCGCTACCCTTGCATAGGAATGTCTCTGCAAGCATTTCCTGATGGTTCAGAAAAAGCGTTGAACCTTATTTATTTGAGGTACTGTTGATCAGAAAGGTCACATTACATTATCAGACTTTTGCATCAAGTTTGGTGCAGTGTCCCAAGTATCCAGCTACGAGTTAAAGCACAGATATTTGAATGAACCTTTTGTTAGAGTTGCCGTCGTTATTCGCACAAGAGAAGCAGTTTGAAGACAGAGGAGAGGGAAACAACATATTGTGTATCTGCATCATAATTAACACATTTACTGATTATTTTCTCGAATAATGAGTTTCACTGAATGGAAAGTAGAACAAGTAAGTTCAGTTGATCCTCTGGTCCCTGTCCGTGAAATGTGTCACACACTCACCCCTATCGTCACACAGTCTTCACCCTGAAACTTCGGGATGTACTTGTCTCCCCGGGCCACCTCCGAGCTGTTCAGCGGCCTGAAACGGCACACCACCTTGATAGAACATTGCGCCGGGTCCGCCATTTCCGCCGCTGTGTGTGGATGGAGCGCTCAGTCCTCCCGTCACAGCTACACAAACTAAACCAGCAGGGAGCCACAGGCAGGCCGCGCCCCTAACAGAGATGGTGCACAGCTGCTGGTTCTCGCTGGTTGAGCTGTAGTAGTAGTCCTCAAAAGATATTTACTTCGATTTAATTTATAACCATTTCCTCTAAAATGTTATCACTGGTACACCTGAAGCTGGTAACACATCAGACTTTCTGCTCAGTAAAGGTAGAGAGAAACAAAGCGGACGTTTAGTCTTCAAAATAAAGTTTAAAATAATCATAAAATAAATACTACAAATATTAATTTATATTTAACACAGTTTTCCAATGACGGCCTTAAAAATCTATACAATCTGTTTGTCAAAACGCAGATCCAGGTTCAGCTACAAACAAAATAAGAGATGAGGTAGAACTAGAATCTATAAGAAGGTAACTAAGAGCGCTGCAAGAGGTTCTGTTTCATGACCAGAATGAATAAAAAGTCCATCTGTGAGCAGGGCGGGACTAAAGAAGAGTCAAAGTGAATGTCATATGAACAGAAGAGTCACATGGGACTTTCAGGATGTGAGAAATTATTGATGAGTGTAGGCAAAGCTCTTTGTGTTTGTTCTGTCCAGAGAGGTCAGAGATCAAGGTCAGCTACAGATTTGAAGTCTGCTTTAATAGAGATAGATCATAGTTCTGTCTGTGTTTTATTGGTTGCTCTACATCATGGAAGGAGTCGGGTGTTCATGCTTACTCAGTGGAGTTTTTCATTACTCTGTAAATCAAACCGTGTAGGAGGAGAGATTGAAATGTTATGTTTTTCCATTATTTCAGATGATGCCCACCTCAAACAAAAGTTTGACGGGACATTTGTGAGAAGACATACTGACTATTGACAAAAACCAGTGATGTAGTGAGCCAGGCTGGTAAAGAGATGAAAATATAAACAACATCTTTTTGATGATGTCTCTCTGTGCAGGTGCCTGTCTGTATGCACAGATTATAGAGCTGTCACTGACTGAATGGGACCTGAAATTGTCACAGGATACTCATATAACAGTAACAGTAGTGTTTAAAGGGTATGATGATATATAATAGGCTATCACTATAGACAGTGTATAGTACATATTTCACTGTATGTGTAATGACTATAATCATTAGAGACAAAGGATACTGACAGATGAAGTGTTAGATTTCCATCTTTATGTTTTCTAGCACTGCTTTTAATGACAGTAAAGAGTTACAACTGCAGAGGTGGAATACATGATTCCTATGTCTGATCTGACCAGACTGTACGGCCTCTGGGTAAGAAAACATGATGACAGTGAGTGCTGTCACATGATGTAGGCTATTAATATAGTCATGTTGTATTAATATGATTGCTTATGCTACTGAAGTTAATGTCAAATAGAGTAGTATCATTTTGAATGTATTGTAACAAATATATGTATTTAGAGATGTTTGTAATTGTCTTGAAATAAACTGATGAGACTGACAGACATCAGAATAACTGCATCTGCCCAGAGTGAATAAAGAGAGATACATGGATGTGTTGCACTGTGAAAGTGTGATTAGTATTTATTAGTAGTAATAATTAAATGGGGGTAGTAATAATTAAAAGTTTCGCTTTTAGGATACTTCGAAGAGACGGTCTACATCTATGGGCATTTTTATGCAAGAAGTGACATTACAAATGATCTGGTATGGTTGTTTGGAGCTTTAAAATCTTGACAAATTTTTAAAATGGATTGTGACACTTTCACAAATCTTCAAAACTTGAACATAGGAGATAGGCCTCCATGTCATGTGCCCCCTTTTATCTCTCTATTGAGGGAGAGGAGTTTAATTTATATACTTAAATTATGAAATTAAATCATGAAATTAGATCTTTCTTGGGATCAGTACAACAAAGCTGACACAACAGTATATACGTATATGTAAACAGTTCTGTGGTCAAACAGGCCCTGCTGGCCAAATAGTGTAACTACAGAAGAAGACAACCCTGTGGTAGATTGCCACTGGTGTGCAAAATACACCCTAGGAGGAACTAAACACACTGAATAAATAGAACATCAGTAAACACCATAGACTGTATATGGTCAACACATGAAACAAGTGGCCCAAACTAATGTTTAGAGCAATCACACCATCCTTAATCACCACTGAAATTCTTAACAGAAACATCTGAAACAAAAAAACAGAACCACTAGAAGAAATTAATAACAGAAAAGATGTCCTGTTATAGGTCTAAAGGCTGATGTCTGGTCTGCCTCACTAAAAGACAGTTACAGGCCAGAATTTTCAGTGGCCACATAATGACCCTCAGTGTTGTTATGATACAGTTAAAGCAGCTATAATCTAACAGCAATGTCTCAAATGACAATGTGAGAACAATGTGACATTGTGAAGGGGTCACTTGTAGTAATGAACCTACAGAGAATTATCAGCAGCATCTGCAGCTCCCCTCAGCTTTATGGAGCGCCCTAATAACGCTGCCACAGCAGGCAGCTGTTTTCAGAGAAAACACTAACTGCTTAGCACCAAACAACAAACACACAGTCAGAGACTAGCTAATAAAGATAGTGGGGTATTTTGCAGCTTAAGAAACATTTTCCTCAACAGTTGGTAGTGACCAAAAACAGAGTTGTAGTTGACTGAACAGCATTTAAACTTGCCTGATGATTATTGCCTTATAATGCAATAAAATCTGTTGATTTGATTTGGAAGCCATCATCATGCATCAAACAACAAAAGTAAATATATTCAAAATATAATTCAAAAACCTGACAACTTCTTTGTTCTACAGTAAAACACTCCCTGTCATATTTCCTCACTGGATCCTCTGGAGTCGCCAACTTCCCAGAGTTTGTGGCTGTCGTGTTGGTTGATGAAGTTCAGGCAGGTTACTGTGACAGTGACATCAAGAAAGCAAAAGCCACAGTGGACTGGGCAGAAAAATGCACAGCAGATGATCCAAGGCACATGGAGTTTTACAACCTGAAGTGCTTCACTCATCAGCAGTTTTTTAAAGTCACCAGTGACAGTCTGAAGCAGCGCTTAAACCAAAGTGAAGGTGTGTGTGTACCTCATTATTATTATTTTTTTTACAGCAACTTACTCTCATATGGCAGTTCTCACAGATGTATCAGTTTTATATGATATGACGCTTTTATCCATTCACAGTTAAGATGTAGATTCAGCACACTGTGTAGACTCAGTGTGTTCTGCAGCAGTCACCGATTCTTTGTTCTACATGTGTAGATTAATGTTTGGTGATCACTGAGTTCTATTTTTGTGCATCATTGGTTGTTTAATCAACCAAGTAATCTTTTTTCTATGAAGACCATTATGAATTTCAGCCTCAAACACAATGTTTGCTAACGAGTAAGCAATTTGTTTGCCACTAGCGGGTTGTCACCACAAAGGAAAGGTCATCAGTAGTCCATTAGCTGTTGTGGATGACTCATGAGTCTTTATCGTGTCTGTCTGGCATTAATGCCATAAAAAACTTTTTCTGTGTGATCACATATCAAAGGATTTGTGTAGTTTTAAAGATGTTTATATGGGCTTAAAGCAAGTCACCAAGATACCAAACCAGTGCAGGCATGGAAGTAGCCTCAGTGGCCTCCGGAAAATTCCAGTTCACCGTGCACTGACAGCAAATTTGTTATTAGTTATGTTGTCACAATGGGGTTAGGGACTCAGGGGTGACCAGCCCTGAATAGTTCAAGGATTTATTACGAAAACCAAGAAAGCAACAAATGGCATGCTGTACCACAGGAAAAAAAACACAGGACCCAGGAGATACTCAGCACAAGAAGACACAGACCAGAGCCAGGAAGAAACTCAGTACTCCAACAAAAGACATAAGAGAGACAGGACTATATATACACACATGGGATAATTGCCAATAAGACACAGATGAGGCTGAATAAAAGGAGGGAACAAGGACAAAGACAGGAAGTAAAAACACCATAAACACCACAGGACAAGTAACTTCAAAATAAAACAGGAAGTACTCCACAAGGACATCAGAGACACAAGGGGAGGGAATACCAAAATATAACAAGAACACAAATACCAGAGAAAATAATAATTATCAAACTAATGGTGTTAACCTGCTGAAAACATGTGTTGTTCCCTGCCTCTTCAACCTCTTTTTCTGGCTCTTTTCCTCCTCCAGGTATTCACATTTTCCAGAGAGTTAATGGCTGTGAGTGGGATGATGACACTGGAGAAATTCAAGGTTTTAATCAGTATGGTTATGATGGAGAGGACTTCCTTGCATTGGATTTGAAGACACTGATGTGGACTGCTCCAAAACCACAGGCTGTTTTCACCAAACTGAGATGGGATGCTGAGAAACAGAGATTAGAATATAATAAGTACCAGCTTACACAGGAGTGTCCCAGCTGGCTGAAGAAGTATGTGGACTGTGGGAAGAGTTTCCTGCAGAGGACAGGTACAGTCACATGGCCTGATACAGTTTCACAGACACAATTTTCATATGAATTCTGTTTTTAATGTACTGTAAGATTACAGATGATAGTTTATGTTTCTTAGTGTACCAATCTGTTTCTTCTTTCTCTCTGTCCAGAGTTTCCCACAGTGTCTCTCCTCCAGAAGACTCTCTCCTCTCCTGTCACCTGTGACACTTCATGAGAACGTGGATCACGGAGAGATCCTCCCCAACCATGACGGAACATATCAGATGAGCGTTGACCTGGATGTTGCTTCAATCAAGTCTGAAGACTGGGGGAAGTACGACTGTGTGTTTAAGCTCTCTGGTGTTAAGGACGTCATCATCACCAAACTGGATCCAGCAGTGATTAAGACCAACAGAGGAAAGACTGAGACCAGTATTTATAAAGGTGGGGGTGCACAGTTATTCTCATTGATGTTATGAGCCATCTGCATTAGAAGTTTATCTGGAAGAAAAAAAAAAGATGGTGAGAAACAAAGATTTATTTAACTTATGATAATGTTAATCTTAATGCACTGTTGGATTCAGCATACTGTCACTGCTATATTGTTAATGTGCATAGTATTTATTTGATTTTTCCTCTTTGTTGACCACTAACATGATGAAAACACATACTGTAAATAATATGAATACTCAAAAGGACTGATATTTTACTGCATGTTGATCTGTCTTGACAGGACTGATCTGAAGACAAAGAAGGACTGGGAGGTAAAACTGAGCGAGGAGATGGACAAAATACAAATGCTGCAGCAGAATAACAGCAATAGTAGAAATAAAACATAAATAACACTGCTCACTGTTTTAGTATCTGCGATCTTATTGTCACAAAATGCAGTTATTGGATTAAGCGACTAGCTCTGGAGAAACTCTGAAGATGGTAATCAGGAGGCTCCTCTCACAGAAAGAGGGGATTCAAACTTTGTCACCTTATCACCATTCAGGACTCCTGCTCACCATGTAATCAGTAATCACCCTTCCATTTTAATAAAAGCCAGCCCCAACATTTAACCATTTACATCTCTGACTTATTATGAAACTATAAATCATTGCTTGGAGATAATCTTCATTGGAATCTGATTGATATAGACTCTGTGCACTGCTAGGCATATTAAGGTTTAGTATCATTAATGCAGGTTATATTACTGCTGTTTAAATACACCATAATAACATACAGTTTACTGAATGGCTTTAGCAGTTATTGTTACAATTAATTATTCCAATAATTATTTCATCTGTAACTTATCTGTTCCTTTGACGTCTTACTTTTAGCTGTTTTCTGTGTTGTTTTATTTAAACTGGCATTATGTTATTTTATTCCTTGTATTTGATTTTACTAGTCTTCTTGCTTTCTTTTATTTGCACTCTGTAACAGTTGTTTTGAAAAGTGTTATATACTGTAGATAAAAGTATTATTATGATGTTTATAATCAAACAAATGGAAAACCACAGTGCTTATAGACAATAAAATGTGTTTCAAACTGTCACTTAGGCTTAATGCATGTGTTTTTTTCCATTAGGTTATTTAAGCTCAAGTGTTAAATGGTCATATCTATCTTACCTTTAGTACTGTGCCACATAGCTGCCTCCTGAAAAGATGTTCTTTCTGTTCTTTAACAGGCCAGAACAGTTCTTAGCAATAAAACCATGGAGTCTCTGAAGAGCAGATTTTGTGTTATGTTAAACATGAGTGAACGAGCTTCACTTGGTCAGTACTGCACTCTAACGGTGATTATACTGTACTGTATCAGCTCATTGACATTCCTCTCATTAAATATTCAGTGCTTCAGAACCAAGATATTACCTCATCTGTTTCAGAGTCCTGCCTACTGCAAATACATGCAGAGATCAGCGTGAATCTGTGTATGCAGTTGTTACGGGGACAGCTCGTACATCCCGTGTATATGTGTAACCTCTCTGTCGTAGCTCTGTATGTAAATTTGGATGTGCGGTCCCCCGCTCACGATTGGCTCCAGTTGGGGAGGTGTGGACACCCTTCGTTTCAACGACTGGCCTCTTCTCCATGCCATGTGTTTCCTGATTGGTGGATTCCGGTTCAGCGCCACCAATCCTGGTGAAGCAATTGTGGACTCAAATTTATTTGATTAAATTAATTTAAGCTCCGACAGCCTGTTCTTCATGGCGGCTGTGGTCAGCTAGTTGTTGGAGGCTAGTTATCGCTTAAACGCTGATGTTACATCAACTCGAGTTTTGTAGTAAATAAGGCATGTGTTAAGAACTACCTGGGGACTGAGCCAGGGGCCTCTGGGAATGTTGAGGTTGTCACTTGCTAAAAACTGTTGTTTAGCGGCTAAACAACAATCTATACGTAGCGTGGCTAAAGTTTAGCCAGGTTAGCCGCTGGACTTTGGCCACGCTAGGTATAGGGGTGCTGCCGTTCCCCCACCTTTTTGCCAAACTCTCTAATAAATAACTTACTCTTACTGATATCACCTGGTCTTACGTTGCTTCCCTTTTCCTTCCAGCGAGCCAGGGTTTGTAACAATGGTTGACTAGTCAGCAGCAGACGGTTAAAAGTATTAAGTGTGTGATGTGGGAATACGTCTGCCTGTGTCATTATCATCATCTGCATCACAATGAGACCATAGGGTAAATTCAGTTCCTGATGCTCATTTTGCCCTGCACCTGCACCAGCTGACATGAGAAACCCTCTGATCCTGTGATGTTCTTTATTTGAAGCAGGTGCTAATGATGCATTTACCACACAGCATGGGCAGCTGGTTGAGGATGTGTCTGTAGACCTATTTAATTGAGTCTCCGTGGAGGAGGATGAGTTTGTGTGGACATGGGTAAACCTCCAGTTAGCACAAACTGACAGTAAATGCAGCAAAGTTTCCAGCACTTGAAAGAACTCAAGAGCATCTGATTAAGCTAATGTTATGATTCACTGTTGGCTCTCAGAGACCCTCTCACCCCTGGGACACAAAACAGTTCATTTACTCTCAGCATGAGACAAAAGCTGATTTAAACAGACTGGGTCATTGTGAGAGGATGTTTATACACAGATGCCAAAAGCGTTGCAGTTCTGGGTAATGAAACAAATTAAGCCAAGTTGCTGTGGTCTAAAAACAGATGAGGAATTGAGAGACAATGAACTCAATTAGGGGAACAATATACAGTGGAGTGGTAGACTAGCAGCCAGCAGGGGGCAGCAGACATTCTCACTACGCCCTGCAGCTATGGAGGAGATGGACTGTTGCCACCAAAAAAAATTACTGAATCTGAGCAATAGCAGGTCTTTTTTTTTTCTTTTTTTTTTTACCTTACACACTTGAATATATCCAAAATTACATGCACACCTAGATATTATAAAGGAAAAAAATAAATAAAGGATTCTGATTCTGATTATTCAGACTTTAATTGCTTCAATTATGATTCCAATTCTGTCTCCAAAAGATATAACATTAAAAAAAACAAAATTAGAGTCATTATGGATGTACATTTTTTTTTAATTCCATAGAAACTGCAGCATTAGACAAGTGCTGAAGAGTAAACCATGTTGCAGACACACAAAGTCACACTTTTTTCCCCACGTTCACATACATACCCTCATCCACACACATTCAAGTCAGTGCTGAGCACTGGTGCAGGGAGATGAGACAGGAAACCTCTTGGACAGGAGTCATACAGTCGATTCAAAAAGAAAGATGGGGGGGGGTCATTTAACAGAAGTGCACTATCACACTTTACAGCACGCAGAAAACTCGGGGGGGCTTTTATTTCTGAAACACCCACTGACCTCCTAAAAATGGCATATCATCCTGAACGGATAGAAAATATAAATTATTCCTACAGTAAGTACATTCTCTAGATTAAGACCCATAAATATGCGTTTGAGAGCTCAAATTACAGTATGTACAGAGGTCCATGCGTCCACAATATACATACATAACAATAAATATTGGATATAGTCACAATACAGCATCAAGATGGATATTTTTCTTTAAACAAGTAGAGGGCACAGCAAGACAGGGCAAGAGTCAGCATTCATAAACCAGCTGAGGAAAGGTGTGGAGAATCTGTATCTGTCAGTTATTTTATTAAAGGGAGTTGTCTTGGTTATTCCTGTCCTGTCTCCATAAGATGTGAAGAGAAGAGGAAATGTTTTTTTGGGGGGGGGGTCTGTAGAAGCACCAGTGAGCTTGTCCCCCAGGCTTCAACCTGACTCACGATAGAGAGAAAGAGAGAGGGAGGAAGAGGAGAAACTGAAATCGAGAGTCACCCTGTGAAAAATGTGAAACAACAGATCAGTGAAAAGCAAATCAAAAACTGTTGCCTTGACTGTGCCCCCCCACCCCCCCATCGGGAGGTGTTGCTTTTACCAGTCAGTCAGAGAAAGTGGAGGGAGAATGTGTGAAAGTAAGTGGTGTGTAGACGTATGGAGGAGTGAGGGCAGTGTGTTACCGCGTGAGCAAAAATGAAAGAAAGAAAAAAAAAAAAAAAACTAAGACAGGACCTAGTTTTGGCAACGTGGCTTCCGGTTGCTAAGTAACGGTCTCCGAGGGCAGAAGAAGCGCCTCTTTGAGGTTGTTCGTCTCCAAAATGAACAATTTTCACCCGACCCCACCAACACCTCCACCCTCCTCTCCCTCAGCGAGTGAGGGCCTTTCCTGAACAGTTTGTGAATGCTGGCAAAGCAAGAATAAGCAATTCATCGTCATGACTGTCAGCAAAGGAGGCAGTCAAAGTGCAAAGTTTGAACTTTTCTGAAGCACAGAGTCGGCTCATCCTTAACAGGCCACAAGCAGCGAGCTAAACGGTAAACAAAACAGTTCCTGGCAACATAAATCAAGACATAAAGAACAGTATTTGTGTTGTGGGAAACACAAGTCCTCTTTTGCAGTCCTGTACTGCAGCATAACATCATTTCAACATCATTGTGATGTCTGAACATCAGCTATGACATGTAACAACTTTCAGTAAACATAAAATATTCAGTGATTCAACATTGAAAAGAAAACATGAGAAATCAGTCAAAAGATATTCAACGAAAACTATTTGATGCTGCTGACTATTTAAAATGCATCAGATCCTCATACTGTACTGTATCAGCTCATTAAAATTACTCTCATTAAATATTCAGTGCTTCAGAACCCAGATATTACCTCATCTGTTTTCAGAGTGCTGCCAACTGCAAGTGTACATGCAGAGATACGTGTGAATCTGTGTAGATGGTTCACTAGTAAGCAGCAAATGGTTAAAAGTATTAAGTATGTGATGTGAGAATACTTCCCCCTACATCACTCTGATGGTCAACATCATAATGACACCTAGAAAAGGTTCATTAAATTCCTGCACTTTTCTGTTTCCGGCTGAAATGAAAAGCCGTCTGGTCTTGTGATATTCTTAATTCGAAGCAGATGCTAATGATGCATTTACCACAGAGCATCTGCAACTGGTTGAGGATGTGTCTGCAGAGCTGTTTAATTGAGTCTCCATGGAGGAGGATGAGTTTGTGTGGACATGGACATGTAAACCTCCAGTTAGCACAAACTGACAGTTAATCCATGTTTCAAGAACCTGAAAGAACTCAAGAACATCTGAGCTAATATTATGAGTCACTGTGGGTTCTTCTAACCCCTGGGACACTAAATATAGTTAATTTAAATGTCAGCATGAGACCCAAGCTGATTTAAACATACAGGGCCTATTGTGTGTGGATTCTTACACACAGATGCCAAAACATGGAGTTCTGGGTAATGACAGATTTAAGTTGCTATGGTCTGAAAACAGATGATGAAGTGGGAGACAAAGGGAAAGAACTAGGAGCAAGTAAAATATCTGAAAAGATGCACCTAATGTCATTAAAGCTGAGTTTAATTTCCCTAAACACTTTGTGTTGGAGGTGAATGAATATCTACAGTTTAGTGAAAAATAAGGGTGGACAGTCAAGCACTCCTCTGCAGCATTTTCCAGCTAATTGCTTGCAGAGAGCATGGTAACAGCACTGCTGCCACAAGTGTGCAGAATAGAGACTTGTATCATGGCTGCATCACTATTTAGCTAAAAACAGGAAACACTATATTGTACCAGTCCATCAACACCCAATAATCTCCAACTGTCTCTGAAGTTTCCTGGAAAGAAACATGTAATTTGATGCTACAGGGAAAGTGATCAGTCCATTTTCAATGATATTTTCAATGATAAACACAACACAGCCAGTTGAACTAACTACAATAAAACTCTCAGAAGTTTGTATTTTAACTGTAATTAGCACCAAATTACATAGTTCTTTCCAGGACAGGAACGAAATATATAAAGCAATACAAACTGTTCAAGCTACTTAAGAAAACCCACATCTGTAGAAAAAACCCAATTGATGACTGAATGTAGGAACCATTATTTGGACCTTGAACCATTTCTCCTTTTTTTTCTATTTCTTATATAGTACCTGACTACCCAGTGACTGCTCAGCCCCCTCTGACTGAGGCTGCAAGTTTAAATCATGACATAATTTCATGCCTCCTCACTCATAACTCTTTAGCCGCTTATCAAGGCAGACCACAGAAAGAGTAATGAAAAATAATGAAGTAAACCAGTAAATTCCAGTAAACATTTTTCTAAGTTTAAATCAGACATTTATATTTTGAGAATTGTTATCAGACAAAGGGGGAAAGTCTATATGCAGATTTGATAAGGCGCTTGGTACACAAGGGGCAATAATATAACTTGAGATAGCTTATCAGTGTTTTTCAGGCAGACTGGTTAGCAGTGCTGTTTATTTTGTCCTGAAACATCTAACTACGCTGAGTGTTACAAAGTTGTGTGTAGCTGATCACACCACAGCATGGGTTGTAATATGCTCTGACCTCAGCATGGTGTGTCACAACAAATCAAAACACTAAACAATAAAAGGGGTCAGACATTACTGTTAGATACTACGACCTATGAACAGTTACAGCTATTGACTTTTCATATCAGAGCTTGCACTGGATGACAGTGTGGTTATGTTGGATTATGACTGTGATGATTTATGACACTTCACTGATCTTCAGCTCAAACATAAAGCATTCTTTCACAACAGTGTGTTTAAAAGAAGACTATTTTGGTAAATATTTCATAAATGGGGAACTAAGAAGCTCAATGCTCCAAGGCCTCAGTCTGCTGTTAATCTCCCAAATACACTGCAGGTCAGTCCACAAAACTGCAAAAACAAAGAATAAATACCTTAACACTCAACCGAAACATGTTTCAGTTCCTTGGTTTTTACAAATAAAATACATACAGTACTTGTTTATTTCTTTAGACAAACACATATTGTTTTATAATATTTTCATATGTTCATTTTCAGTAGTCGTTACATAGATAGTATTTCAGCACAGCTTAAGAACTTGAAACCACACTGGGGGACAGAGATGCATAAAAAATCAATCTTTTGGCTTGTAGGTCAGTGTTGTTCTTTCACCTGTATTGAGTGATACCAAACCTTAAGTCAAACTGTATTTGCAAATACTTTCTGATGGTTTGTTTTATGAAAAGACAAAAACCAACAGTGAATTGATCCTATACTCACAAGTACTGCCTATGTAGCCAAAAAGCTGATATATTTTTTTCCTCGGTGCCATAGTGCTCCATTGTTTGAGTATATCCTACATACACTATCCTAGACCTGCAAGTGTGTGCATTAGTCCATGACTAAATGCAAGACTGCAAAGTTACAGACTGTATAATGAAAATGATGAGTCAAAAGATGCTAAAAAGCTACTTTGAGGGGATAACACTCAATGAGTTTGTCAAGCAACAACTTTCATATTACACACAGTCATCTGACCCATTGTTGATGAACAAATATTGATTGGTGCAGCTTTAAAGACTTACATCTACAGCAGGCATCAATGGGTTTCAGTAAGCAAGTCAGACAGTACTGAGGAACAGATGAACACTTTTTTGGTTTTGGTCTTTCCATGGGATTTTCTCACACTAAGAATAACACCAGCCTTTAACATCCTTTAACACCTCTATTCCACTATCTACTGCTGTTAATTGGTTGCAAATTTCCAGTCTTACTCTAAGTTTGGGTCCAAACTGAACTTGCATGCAAATCATACTGACAAGCTTGCATGTTACTGTATGTTAGAGAGGCTTTATAAAGCATGTCACACACTAAATGACATTAGCTTCTAGCTGTATTGCACTGTATTGCAATATGTGGATAAAACCCCTACATAGCTTAGTATTCACTTGCAACTTAGTGCAAGACTGCATCACTACCCACACTTAAGGCTCAGTACAGATGTGTACTAACACATCACACAGAATTCAGTATACTTCATGGCTATGCTTAATGATGACAGAAAAAGCATAGAATAAACAGTATCACTGCTTTGGCCACTCATACAGGATTCGCAAACTTATTCACAGGCTACTGTAACTGCATAAAGGCATACCATAGTGCATCTTAACCCTTGACTCCAGGCTGGAAGATAAAAGTATTTCTGCTGCAGACTACAGCCTGAATATATTGCATACATAAACCAGAAGGTAAACCCCCTCTGAAAACCCACCAGCCAAACTATTGATTTTTTTCTCTCTTGTTTCACACATACAGAGGAAGCATACAGAGCAGACACAGACTGAAGCTATCAAGCACACTGATTTTTTTTAAAACATTCACTTGGTAAAACTAGCAAGTACTTCAGATTATAGCAACAATAGAGCGGCACAGTTTTAACTGAGAGGACTGTCGTTCTTCCTTGGCTGTCCTTATTCGGACCCACAGTGTAAGGTGTTGACTTCCAGACCCTGTCGTGTGGAGGAGGAGTAGAAATGAGAGGCGCAATAACCTTATGGTCAAGCAGAACACAGTAGCATTAGTTTCACTCCCAGGTCTGCCTCCACTGTAGGACTGTATCTTGTCTTTCTGTTGCATGAATCAGTTTGATTTACAAATGCATCTCCCTGGAAGTCCTCTGTCAAAGGGAAATAAACAGGAGAGACTTCCTCATAAATAAAGGTTTGATTATTAATCACATTGCTTTTCCTCTACTTTGGAGTCAGGGTGTCAGGAACCATAACTCTCTGTATTATAGTGGTGTAACCTCTCTGTCTGTAATAGTACAAATACAGACTTGACAGTATTAAAATAAACCAGTGATGAATTTAAGAACTGAAGCCGGTAATTGTATGAAAAAAGTTCTGACAATACCAAGGCCATTCCAGCGCCACCTCCAGTTTTTAAGGTAACACAGGCGTTCAGCCATCCTGATGAGATTAGCACATAAGCCAGAAGCTAACAGTAGAGTGACATTCTGCTCCGCCGCATGGCCTCGCTGATTAAATAGGCTGGGCTGACCTCTGGTTCTTCTGTCATCACCACAATGTTCTGCCATTCCCCACACTGGTTGGATTTCTTGATGGTATCCACCACACAAAGAGCATAAAGGCAATCCTCAAAGGTGGCAGCCATTGTCAGAGGCCTCCCATCCCACGTCCGCCGGTCATCTTGGTCCTGAAAGGCCTGCCGCACAGCCTGGATCATGCGGATCGTCCCGGTGAGATACGGAGACGGAATGTCACTGAAGGCCTTCTCCGGTAAAGAAGCCTTCTCAAGAGGCGTGGTGTCTTTGAGCAGTAGTTCAGGGCCGCCACCGCTTCCTCCGCCCCCGCTGTTCTTCTGCCCGTACAGGTCCGTCCCTGTGACCGTTAACCGCCCGACGGTCCCTACGACGATTACCTCCTGACGAAACTCTCCTGGGACGTTGAAGTTGAGCGTGACGGTGCAGCAGGCGCCTCCCTCCAGTACCATCTGGAACGTGCAGAAGTCGTCGCTGGTGATCTGACGGATGCCCCGGATGTAGTCTGTCTGTTTGACGAAGGTCTTTAGGAAGCCGTGGACTTTTGCTGCACGCTGGCCCGTCAGAAACGTAAGCAGGTCGATGATATAACTGCCCACCGAGTGCAGACCACCACCTCCCATCAGATCATCACAGCTCCAGTTGTATTTCTTCCCCAGGAGACTACCACTGTGGACCTTTAGGGCAAAGAGGAGATTTTTTGGTGCCATATTAGGTATTTTTTCACTTAAACGTGATTGGGACAGCTTAGAACAAAAACATGCAACAGTATGGGTGGCATCATAAAGCATCCATCATTATAAATGGCAAGAATCTCCAATTTAAAAACAAGCATTGGAGGTTTTCCATCTCACCTGGGCCTCACAGACCAGAAGCTCCCCAATGTACCCTTCCTCTAAGAGCTCCTTCATTCGAACAAAAGCCGGCAAGAAACGTAGCACATTTCCCATAATGCTCAGCAACTTGGGGTAGTACTGGGCCGCTGACATCATTCGGAAGGCATCCAGAGGCGTGGCGGTCCTGTCGCAGATGACGTTCTTTCCAATACCTTAGAAAAAAGAGGAGAGAGATTTGGGAATGAGCCACACAAGCTTTACTGTTTTGCAGTAGAATATCATTGTTTTGACAGTACTGTTTCCCTCTATACAGCCAATGTTAAGAAGAAAAGAGGAGGTAGGGAACAAGAGAGGAAGAGAGAGAGAGAAGTTATGTGGTCAGCCTTAGCAACACTCACAGACATAATATCCTCTTGAGCTTGAAAACATCCCCTGAAGAAACAATGCAGTACTGCAAAATGTGGCAACTCCCTTAATAGCTGACTCAAGAATTCCTAAACTTTCTAAACTTTCTCTTCTGAGTCATGGGAACTTTATGACAAAAGAATTCTTGCAAAAAAAAAAAAAAAAACACACACACACACACACACACACACACACACACACTGTATACAGTATTATCCACAAACTAAGGCTTCCAGGGAAGATGCTCATCTAAAATCTTAGCGATATTAGAGAGACTCCTTTTTTAATGTAGCTGCTACTCTGCTAAAATTATACATCAGTGTTGACATTCAAACTCATTTCCAGAATTAAATATAGAGTAATAAAACAATAACCAGAATGCTAAATCTTGACAAAATCTGAATCCCTGAATGCAGTTTGGAGGGGCTTTAATGTTGGCAGGCATGCAAGATGCTGCAGTCATGACTGTGTGGTGTGTGTGGTGTAAGACTGCACAGCTCAGAGAGCTTTACAAAGGCTTCACTGGTATTACTGGAGGCCTGATGAAAGGTTGATAAAAAGTACAGAAGGCACAGGAGAGATAGAGAGGGGAGGAGAGAAAGTCTGTAGACGCTGTACGAAACCTAATTAAAATCACTTCCAGCACATCAAAAGGTCCACTGGTGCCAGCAACACCCAAACACAACAGAGAGAAGAGGTTGGACGGTAATGTGAAGGGAGACTTTATACAGGACAGTTGACTGGAAGGAGACAGCAGGAGCCAGTGAATGGTATGTAAAATAGATCATTAACTGACCCTCCAATGTTACAGGAACATGGTCTGTTCTTAAGGATTAGATTTGCAACTAACGATTGTTTTCATTACTGATAAATCTGTCGATGATTAATCATTCTCACTCTAGATTGTCAGATACAGAAAGATATCCATCACAGCCCAAGAGGAAAGAAAAGAAGCAGCAAATCCACACTACAGCCACACATGAGAGAAAGCACCAACACCCACCCACAGTGAGCTATAACGCTCTCAATGCACATATGTCCAAATCAGTATTGTATTAAGATGGACTTTAAAAAAAAAAAAAAATCAGTACCTATCCTTTTAGTGACTTTCTCCAAAATAACAGTTAAAGGAGAGTGATGCTTAAATTTGAAAAGTGGACTATAGTTTGGATAAAAGAAAGCTGTGTCCCACCTGTGTCAAACTACCAATGTGACATCTAGATGTTCTTGTGACCATTTCTGCTGACAATAGCTTGCAATGTCCTCTAACTGCTATTGTATGCTATGAACATGGAGTCAGTCTGGAAGGACATGCACACACAGTGTATGGGCATCACATAAGCTCCCAGAGTGTGAAAAGCAGCACGCGGTTTCTCCAGTCCTGGTTTTGGGGGTTTTGGGTGGAGGGGCCGTTTTGGAAGTGAAACTTCCCAGGCTAATCTGCCATTAGCTCCAATCGGCCAGGCCAGGAAATTAATCCCTCTGACCCAGTTCTGAGGAGCGCCGTGGGAGCCCCCACCCACCACCCAACCCCTGCAGACACACAAAGCCAAGCAACAACAGTGCACCCCCGTCCCTTTCTTTTTGGCAGCAACACATACAAACAAATACTGGAAAGATGCATAGCCCTGGGTAAAACCCTTCTGGGGTAAATGCTCTTGACTGACTTTTCTGGCACTTACATTGAACTCAGCGTCTTTACAATAGATTGGCTAGATTTTATTAGCTAGCCATTCTAAAGACAGATTTCACCCTCCCATTTAGCCAAAATACATAAGTCTTCGACAGTAATTTCCTCAATTATATTTAAGCTATATAACCTCAACGCCAGAGATAACCCTAACTCAAGACTTTTTTATGCCGTGTCATTTCATCTCATGACAGTACTGACATGTCATCTCAAGCTAAGTGTGACCTTTTCAGAGATAAAAACAGCTCCTCTTCAGATCAGCAATGACCTTTTGCTCCTCATGTACAAAGCTCTGAAAGGTCAAGGCTGGCTTAGACAGGTCAGCCTGTTGAGTCATCAGAGCTAATCACCCACAGCCTATCCCAGAGAATGAGAGGATGTATTGTGTGTGTATGAGGCAGAGGTGAATAGATTATGGATGCACCTGAGAACAAGGTAAAGTCACAGCTACAGCCACTGCAGTAAACCAACAGTTAGGAGATGAAATGACATTGCACCAAAGTGTTGGTAGAGGGCGGCTGTGGCTCAGGAGGTAGAGCGGTCGCCCACCAATCTCAAGGTCGGTGGTTTGATCCCTGGCTCCTCCAGTCCGCATGCCGAAGTATCCTTGGGCAAGATACTGAACCCTAATTGTGTCATCAGTGTGTGAATGTGCATGAATGAGTTAGAAAGCACTGTGTGTGTATAGAACAAGCGCTGTATGAATGTGTGTGTGAATGGGTGAATGTGACCTGTAGTGTGAAGCGCTTTGAGTGGTTGATAAGACTAGAAAAGCGCTATAGAAGTGCAGTCCATTTAGAGCAGAGGAGAGAGGAAAAGTAGAGAGCAGAGAAAGGGGAGTGAAACAAAAAAAGAAGATGAGAAGAGTAAACAGAAAAACAATCACAAAAGGAAGAAAGAAAAAAAGGGGAAAATAGGACTGTGAAAGAGAGCAAGAGCATGTCAATCTAACATTTCATGTGGAAAATGCTTGGAGAGGCAGCCCTCAAGAGGGACAGTATATGTGTGTGAAGTGATGTTCCCATAACCTTTCCCTCCCTACACCCATGCTGCTTCTCCAGAGAGATAACTGCTTGACACAAATGCAGAACGGATGCTCCCAAAGCTTCAAAAGTGATATGACAATACCACAGTTACCACAAGAACAAAGTCTACTGGCTCTATTTCATTATCACTGAATCTAAGATGTGAATTAGGACAAATCTGAAATGAGGGTATTCCTGGATTAAGTTGGGAGTTACTTGCTGCCCCAAGTCTGGGTAATGATTGAGGGTGGGATGGAATATGGGATCAATATGTGGACTGCTACAGCATCTGAAATAATGTGAACCATGTACTAGACTGTCATGGTGACAAAGGAAGCTGAATGTCTTGATTTATTGATCAATCTATGGTCCAACCCTCACCTGTGGTCATGAGATTTGGGTAGCGACCGAAAGATTGAGCCTGTGGCCGAAATGAGTTCAGCTCTATGACTGCCTTTGAAGAGACTGTCCAAAAGCGAGCCTATTATACCTACGAATCAAAATCTCTATGATGGGCTTTTCACCCCACCTTTGAGTGTGGCTACTTTGAACATCTTTCCTTGTTGGACAAATTAGTTTAATTTTGATCAGGCCTCGGCCTTTAGAAACAGGGTGACGAACACAGACATCCAGAAGGAGTAGAACCACTGCACCTTAACACCTTAAGTTAGTGGTATAAGCATCTGATAGGGATGCCTCCTGGACTCCTCCCTTGTGATATAGCCCAGAACCCAGAACATGCTAGAGGGATTACATATCTTCTCTTGCCTGGGAATAAATACTAGATAGGGAAAATGAAGTCTGGGCTACAGTGATTAGCCTGCTGCCACCACAACCTGGGCAGTGATAAGTGGATAAATGGATGGATAGACGATAACATTCAATTTTCACTCTCTTTTCTGCAAGCTCTTGGATGATGGATAAACTTTATGAATTCCTGTGGTGAAACTCTTTTCTCTTGTGCTGCTACAGAGCAGAAGCTGTGAACCTGGAAGGGATCTCCCTACAGACTTGTTCTTTCTGCTGCCCCACTAGAACTGGTTCTGTTAAGGCTGGATCGCTCCGAATCATACAACTAGTACTGGTTGCAGCAACATGTGATTTCTATATGTTCTAATAATATGGGAATTGTCCCACTTTGCTAATACCATCTAAGCAATAACATGAAAACATAAAATTGACATAAAATAACTACTATGATAGTACAGCCTATGTTAATTAGACCAGTCTTAACACAAGAACCTGACACTGGGGGCTGGGGTTAGTGAAATAGCTACAGTAACTCCGTGGTAGCTGGGGTGAAGTGAAGCTCAACTCACAGGTAAAGCTCCTGGCCCAGTGGGAGAGCAGTAATGGAGCAGAAAAAACCTCCAGCACTGCTGCTCAGTCCCTCAACATTAATAATTCATGTACTGGACATATCTAACCTAGAGACTTTAAAGACAGAGCCAGAGAGAGAAAAATCCTGCAGAAGTGAAAAGGATGACAGCAGTCCTGCAGATATTATGCAAGCATGCAAGGGGAAAATGATGCAGAAAGCACCATAATTCAAAAATAAATCAGGTCATAATAAACTTGGCATAGATTGATAGCATATGAGTCACAAAAAGGTCACTTTAAAGAAGGAATATTGCAGAAATACTATGCTTTTACACAGTAAAGAAGAGTTATTTCTGAGGGAACTTCAAGAAAAAAAAAAAACAGCAGTAATCTTGTGTAACATGAGGGGAACATTTCGCAAAACAGGTGGTACCCGATCACAGTTCATGTACTCTCTGCTTTTTAAGATTAGAAGTGCTTCCCTCAGCAGCTGTGAACAGTGGCAGCCTGCTCGCCTTCAGGTGCATCCAGGTGCCTTTGATGTGCAGAGTACTGACATCCTGTCAGACAGAATCAGCTAACCTCACAGACTGAAATCACATCCTGTCATCTCACAGACCCGAGGCCTAAAAAAAGCAAATCCAAGTCCAAGTGGTTAACATGGAAAAGTATTGTCACCACCAGCAAAGCCTATTTTCTGAGATAGAGAAACAGACACACACACTCTCAGTGGAAAGGGAACTTTTTTTTTCATTTCACCTGAATAGTGTGGAACACATGCTCTACTCAAGATCACCTAGCGAAAACATAAATTAATTCCTTAATCTCATTTAAGAGAAAGGAAAAGAGAGCCAGAGAGAGAGGCGGTATAATTAATTGGATGGAACAGATGACTCACTGAATCAGTAAAGGTGCTGTGTGCAGCTTTTTAACATCATTACAGCCTTAAGTATCAGGCCTTGTACAATAACTGTAAACAAATGAAACCACTGGCAGGATTAGCAGCATTTTATACTGGTTCAACAAGGTAAGGTTTATCAGGAAGTGTGCTGGATGGTTGACAACATTCAACACACTGTTCTTCCAGTGAGAACAGATTCTGACAATGGCAGAATCAGAGTGAAAATTATGAGAAATCATGTTATCAGTTATAAGCTCTTAATTTTCTTGATGTCTGTGGAGATTCTCAGTCACCCAGGTCAGGGTTATCCAAGAGGGGCTGAACACCTGAGGATGTTTCACCTGTAGAACTGGAGCTGAGGGTCATATGATAAAGTGGAGATTCAAAATAATCTGAGAGACATAATCTCATTATAATAACATGTGTGTTTGCTGTGATAGACTGGTGATCTGTCCAGGGTGTACCCCGCCTCTCGCCCAATGTCAGCTGGGAGTGGTTCCAGCCTCCTGCGACCTATGTTTAGGTTGATTGTGAGATTATTTGTAATCTGCAAGTGTCTCCAATCTGTAAAATAGTACTACTACTATACTACGCACATTTATCTTTTTATCATCTTGATGATGGTTGAGATATTGCTGTGATGAATTAATGACAATGCCAGTAAAATTGCATCTCTTCTTTCCTGTTCTTTTCACTGAAGTATTGATATACAAAAAAGAAAAAAAAAAAAGAAAAAAAAGAACCATGTGTGTACTAGGACTTAGTTGGAATGTGTGAAAATGTTGGTATTTGAACTGTAATGACCTGTTTGAGTACAGATTTTTCAGTCTACTTGCTCAACAGACTGTTTGAAATAGTTTTCCTTATTGTCCAGCAGAGGGAGTTTGTGAAATTAAGTATCATTATGAGCTAATGTATTGTACTGATGCTATAGGGGTTGCAAGGAAATTCATTTGACCAAATTCTATGTTAATTCAAATTCCTTTGAACATGGCTACACTGTAGCTCGTACACAGGTTAATATATGATGACAAAAAGAAATCTGATGGATATTTTCTTTATGCATACACACAGTTTTAGTCATAAACTTTATGACTTTACTTTTAAAGATTTAAGCATATGGCTGCTGAAAGGATGATAGTGTGAAATAGAGAAGACCATATGCTCTAGGCACTACCATGCTTTCTCAGGTGTTACATGTTATATAATGATGATGTATCACAATTTCATAAACTTACACTGAGTGCCTTTAATTAAAGCATACTATCACTGATAATTATTGTGAACTGGACAACTCACCTCCATCCTAATGCTTTAGACATCTGGATTAATTTAGAGCCTATGATGTGTGTCTATTTTTAACATTTTTACTATCTTGCTAAAACAGTAGCAGGGAGAACACATTTCATTTCTTTTTGGAAAAACACACATAGTTCCAGAGAAAGCAGGAGACATACAGAGACAAAGACAGACCAAGAGAGAAAGCAGCTGCATCATTACAAGTGAAGGCCAGCTCTCTCCAGTCCATCGCCTCTCTCGGCTCGCTGCCACACTCATCATCTGGGCCTCTCTGCATGGCTCCAGTGTATCCTACTGAACACCAATATTCACAGGAACACACACACACACACAGGGCGTTGAAAGGAACAAGATAACGCTTTATGTGTGACAGAGGGAATGCCATCGGTGGATGAGATTTTGTGCTTTCTCACCTCCAGGGATTGTGGACAGGAGTGGTAATACTGAGGAAGGAAGGGCTGGAAGTGGTGACTGTGCAGGAAGGTCAGGTTGGGTGTAAGTGAGGGTGGGGTTGGCAGATTTGTTCTTGACAGCAAAGCTTAGTCAGGTAGTGTGTAATTACTCATTGTTTACTATTGTACACTTTTTCACGGCAGGATGGAAACATGTCATGGCAACTGTGATACATTTCACTTGACCAGCCTCACAGATTGAAGAAGCTACAGTAGTTCTAACCATTTCTGATGGTCTAAAAGAATCAAAACTTAAATTTATATACACAAACACCTCCGCCAATCTTTTTTCTTTCGGAAACAAATCACAAATATTCACAGCTGCATACAAGTCCATATGTTTCCATGCTAAAATTACATTAAATTAATCTTTAATGAGGCCCAGTGGCAACAGCTGGAAGTCAGCAAAGAGGAAAACCAGGTGGATTAAAAAGGATGCTGAATGCTTCAGCATGACAGCTTAGACAATAGGCCCTCTGCTTGAGGATGCCAGAAATAGAAAAGCCAGGGAAACCGGTTGGGAGTGATAGCCATCTGCCACGGTGCACCGTGCATGAGCTCCTGCAGGGCGAGGGTCAGGAGGAGGAGACAAGACAGTGAGGAGCTTTTCAGATTCCTACACACTGATGAAAATGATTTAAAGTACCTATAGTAGTACCAGTAGTACCAGTCCCTGTCAACACATCATTCACAATTTGCTGTACTAAATAGTTTTATGTTGTGTCTACACACACTATGGATTTGCTAAAACCTGCTTTTATATTTTTATGCTCAGAGCATCTTTAAATTCTGAGGAAAGTGCCATTGTGTAATCTATAATTAACTTAGGTTAGTTGATCAACAGATGTTAACATTTTTGTCAATGACTTAATAGTTTTGGAGTAGTAGTAATAGTTTTTTTTTTTTTTTTTTTTTTTTACTGTTTCATATCATAATAAATGAAAGACAGTTTTGGCTGACTTAAGAGAGACAAAGCGATTTGAAGACATCCCTTTGGGCTTCAGTGACATGATATGAGCCAATGCCATTCACTGAATGAAGAGATGAGATCAGTTAGTAAGACCTTTGAGCTAAGACTTTTTTGAGTCACATACAGTTTATTACACTGCCTTGTCATAATGCCTAAATTGCTTCGAAAAGAAACAAATGCATGTCTGTATCTGTGTTCCAACCAACAAAACAGAACAAAGTGATTAATCAATAATGTAAATAAGTGTTAATGACCTCAGTGGAATCAATGTAATAGTGCTTTGCATTTATTATACAGTAACTGCCACTGATGTTCTTGACTACATGATTATTACTGACTATTAATACTGAGGGATATTGTGTTGAGATTTGTTGTGAATGTGCAGTGTTCTACAGAGCTCACCTTCAACATATTGTGGATGAAGTGCACAGTATGTGTTTGTGTGTTTGTTTGTGTTTAAACAGAGTCATTTCTTTAGGTAACAGTGTTATGGACATCCCACTACATACAAGCCAAGAGCAAAACTATGTCTGCCTGCTCAGCTATCTGCCTGCCTGCTTTGGAAATAGTCTGCGGCTCTCTATTGAATATGTGTGTGTGTGTGTGTGTGTGTATGCTGAGGTGCGTACACGATTACACAAGGGTATAATACTGTGTGTGGCAGCGTTGTGACCAGACAAAGCGAAGCGAGTGGGCCTGAAAGATCATAGCATCCCCCATCACTGAAGCAGTGGAAAAGTAATTAGCTTTGTCTGTTAAGCCTGTGGAGGTGGAAATGCTCTAAAATCACACACAAACACACCTGCAGTACAGGTGTAATCAAGCAGAGCCTTTGCAAATGTTCAAAGAGAAGCTACTGACTCATCCTTGCAGAAAGAGCCTTCTTTGTGGAATGATAAAATGCACTATAGCGAGGCTAAACCATGTCTTGACCAATGCAGTGTCCAAGGCAAAGAAACACTCAAGCAACAAAATAATTTCCTTAGTTAATTTGAAGTCCCTGACTTGTGATTTTATATGATATTGATTCATGATGTGTGTACATGTTACGGTAGATAACATGGGTTTTTAACAATGTAAAATAAAGCTGTATGCACTGGCGGCGGTACAGGCGGTGAGCACTGCAGGCAGGCTCATGCTGCTGCTGGTCCCTCCCAAGTGGGAATTTGGCTTAAGAAGCGGTGCAAAGCAGGGATGATCGGCAGAAGACACAACTCTACCGCAGTCTGCAACTGTACAGCAGTAGAAACCGTATTTATCTATATTTATGTACACAACATCATGTAAGAGCATGAAGTGTTTGTTGTAATAGCAGACACTGCGATAATCAGACAATATTTAGCCCTCGCAATTTATCACAGACCTGAAAATTTCTGCAGGCTGTGTTAACTCTTTGGTGACAACAGTACACCTGACACTGCGTGTGTGTTTGTGTGTGTGTGTTCAGGCATTCTCACTCACTGCTCGTATTTCGAGCCCTTTCGCAATCTGGTCTAACATGTATTCACGCTGACGCCGTCGTGTGCGCCTCGTATGCACACACACACTCGACGGGAAGCACGGACATTTCAACGGTGACGATGACGACGCTGGTTGCTCTTGGTGGATACTGTTGTGAAATGGCTGGCAAACGCAAACAATGCGCAGGCACATGCTGTGCTTCTGGAACATGGTCGGCCGTGTGGTCAGGGGCGTCGATTGACACTATGTAACGCTATTACGATGATTCACTGGTCGTCGCTGTTACATTGATTGTCCGTTTTGTTGTTGATTGTTTACAGACACAGATGCATTGTTTTCGACGGCCCAGGCGCATGACTCAAGCGTTGAGAGATGGCAGCTCAGTCTTCAACGTCTCATCTTCATTCATTGATGGCATTGGCTGTATCATCAAATCGCTGTCGCCAAGTCGTAAGCTCTCATTATTATTCGGTAAAACCTTCTCAAAACAATGAAGTGTTCTGACAAAATGTTAACATCTGATCAACAACTAAGTGTGAATACGCAATATTTTCATGGATGCTGATAAAGCAAAAGCGAAAAGTTTCAGATCGCAGTGTTGCAACATGGGCTGTTTAGTACTGACAGGCAATAGAATGATGGGCGAGGATGTTACTGTTTTGAATCGTTTTATCGTCGTGTGTCGGTTCGCGGTCTAGCTGTTGATCGGTTTCTGTTTTATTTCTGGCGTCCTCGTGTGGCTCCGGCAATCTTCGTTGAATGATTTAATGTGGTACAACGTGAGCTATATGGACTGCGGCTGTGTCCGAAAGACGGCGGTGGTTTTGATTCTTGAACCGTCGAAATAATTTGCGTAACTGTTCGTGAAGACGGTCGAGGTGAATGTTGGCTCGCGGTTATTCCGTCATCACCGTAATGTGTTTACCTGACGCTTTCTTGATGGCTAAATCTGTAACGCGGTACACGTCTGCTTCCTCGGTACTCGCAATCGCCGGTCAGAAGCGTCTTCGCGCCCTGTGTGGTCGTGGGATACTGAATGCAGAGGAGCGAATGATGATGACGAGCCGGTGACCTTCGCAATGATCGGCTTCTTTCTCAGTCTGTCTTCCAGTCTCGCAACCATCCTGCTGGAACCTGCGGCGTTCATACATAGCTACGTTTGACCTCGGTACTGTTGCAATGCATGTAGAAAGAAGGAAGAAAGGAATTTACCTCCTCACCACAGCACAGGAAGGATTCAGTGTTTGTTTGCGTGAACACGTTAGTGTAGCCTCACAGACGAAACCGTATGTACAGAAGCTTTATGGGCTGACATTAGTGTAGTCACTGGGTGCATAAACAGCATAGCCGACTGTACTTCATGCCTGTCCCTCTTGTTGGCTCAGGCTGCCACGCCACTGAATTTATCAGCTCATGAGTAACTAAGGCAGCAGTGTGAGAATGAATGGCCTTATCTATACTTACATTGGGAGTCATTCTCTTTTTAACACACCCATTTCAACCAGGTTATAACCAGCACACTTGGCTCGCTTACTATGTGGATCAAAAGCATGTAAAAACACCATGTGCTCCATGTCAAAAGGTCTGGTCACACATCATGACATTCAGCTAAAGTCAAAGGGAACTTGACAACCGAGTCCAGTCTCATAAGACCCGTCCCCCCTGCGTCTCACACACACCCACTGCTCCTCCCTCGTCTCTGTCCCTGAAACACAGATTTGTGGTTGGTGTTAATGCAGGCGCTCCTGTTGCTGTCAGGTCGCACTGCTTCCCCAGAGTGTGACGAATGACGTGAAGGTGACTGACAGGAGGAGCATCATTTCTATAGTGACGGCAGCCTTACCCATTAAAGACACACAGGCCTTGTTTGGATCATAGTCTCTGCAGTGCATTAACATATGAAGAAAACAGCAGATGACAAAACATGCTCACCTCAAGCTCCATGGTCCACAACCAAAAGCTTGAGAACAGCTATTAACTCACGGTTTACCCTGGAAAATTGTTTAGTGAAGGTGGTAAGAGGGAGCATAGGGATTTCTGGCCCAACTTCACCCACTTCCACAGTGCATGGAGAAGTGAAATAGTCTAAAAGGATCAAAACTTCAGCTAGACTTGTAGTATAAAGCCCTCCTGATGAAGGCTGAATCTCAGTGTGATCAACAGAGGAACCAGTGCTAAGTACCGTGATAGATGCTGATCATTGGTTAATCATTTAAGTCAATTATCAGGAAAAAATGATCAAACATTCACTGGTTCCAGCCTCTCACAAGTGATGATTTGCTGCTTTTCTCTGTTTTTTATCATTGTAAATTGATCCAATGAGACAAACAATCTGAAGACGTCTTCCAACATTTTATGGACTAATGATTCATCAATTATAAATGTAACCAAAGTATTCATCTATTTACAGTCCTGTAACTAAGATGAAATTTGTGTTTCCAGATATCCAGACATTTCCTCCCTGGATGCTTTGCATCTTTGGACCCATTTGTTTTGCAGTCACAAACCTGACCTATTAGAGCTAACTGCCAGCTGAGCTTTGCTGCCAAAACTGTGGGGTAAATAAAGCCTGTGTGGAGTAGAGCTCAGTAGTCCTTGCCACCATTCTTTCACAGCAGCTCCACAGCTCCCAAATGTGATCTCCAAAATAAGCTGCATTGCTCCAGATTTAAACTGGAACAACCTCCCTTTGTGCGTCTCTCTCTCTCTCTCTGCAGTCAGGCCTCTTCTCTGTGTCTGTCAGTTTCACTAACACAGGTGAAGTCTGTGCGTTTGGCCAAGGACTTTGTTTTAGGGGGAGTCCCCATACTCAGATTTAACCCACATCCAGTATTGCTGTAGCAAGTATCTGACAATCAGGTCTCACGTCCCCTCTGTATCCTGTCAACAGAGGTCATAAGGTCAAACTTAAAATGATGTGTCCATGAATTGAGTTATCCACCTTCTTTCCTAGTCCACAACGACTGCACAGTCCTACACCTAGAGCCTTGCTCAAGAGTCTCCACCTTAAGGCCAGCAACAGCCTCACATAAGTCAGACAAGAGCGAAGCCTCATCGATAAAAGCGGGATGTTAACAGGAAAGATAAATGATGCTGCTCATGACATAAGTCAGCTTTTATCCTCAGCCACACCTATTAACTAAAGACCATCCTCACAGGACTCTAAGTGTGTTCCACACCAGGACAATAAACCCACAAAGTTGACGTGGTATCAGTGGCCAGTGTCAGCTCGCCACCCAGCATCAACCCCCTCTACACCAGGGCCTCAGCATCCATCCCGCCCAGCAGCAGCAGCAGCAGCAGCAACAGCAGCAACAGCAGCGGACTCACCCAGTGTTTTGACTGCGATCTGTCGCGTCAGAGGCGGCGGCAGGTTGATGCAGACCAGGTCTACATCTTGATGAAGCAGCACGTCGTCGATCCGGTTGGTGTAAAACGGTACGTTCATCTCCTTGGCCAGCTCCTCCGCCTCCTCCTGCGTCCGGCCCCACAGCGCTTTAACGGCGAAGCCCTCATTCTTCAGCAGCGGGATGATCACCCTGGCGGTCAGGCTGGTGCCGAACACGCCGACCCCTGGAAGCATGACTCGGGTTTATTTGTCTGATTTGGTCTCTCTTTTGGTTTTCAGTTTGTTTTCAGAGCTCCGGGTGAAGCCAGAGCTGCTGCTGCAGCGGCAGCGGCGGCTGAACGGGAGGGAAGCGGCGGCTGGGACCGTCAGGTTGGCCATCCACCTGCAGCCAAACACCCGCTGTACTGCATTCTCCCGTCGCTCCGGCTCCCCGACCGGGCATGTATTGTTGTTATTCCCCTCGGGAAAGTAATCCAGAAACGGACTGAAAACCGAGCCGGGCTCCTTCAGCGTTGAAAAAAGAAACTGAAATGCACCATTCCGGTCTTCACCTCGTTCAAGTCTGACAGCGGTCAGCGCACCGACTGCGCCAAGCAGCGAAGGGCATGTCACCTCCTTCCCCGGCTTGTTACTCCTCTTCCAGCAGGACCCTCCCTTCAGATAACGCAGAAAAAAATCAACGAGACCGAGAAATAAGCTTCAACTGAAGGCAGGCTGACAGAAACACCGCCGTCGCCTTCTATCCGCTCCCCGGAGGATCCCGCAGCAGCGGCAGCGGCGCTATTATGCTGAAGGCTGCTATTGATGTTGCAGCTCAGACCTGCGCTGTCAAGTTACCGCGACAGGAAGCGCCACTGGTACAGAAATTTCAAAATAAGAGCTTTATTGTCACGTACATGCAGTTACAGCAAGTGATGTGTAGAATTCAATAACTTTTTCAATGTAACTTTTTCTAACCACCATTATCTCATCAGAGTAATATTTATATATGAAGCACATACATATACATACAAATGAAAAGCAGTTGGTGATCAATCAATCAATCAATCAATCTATCTATCTATCTATCTATCTATCTATCTATCTATCTATCTATCTATCTATCTATCTATCTATCTATCTATCATTAGTAATAATAGTAGAAGTAGAATTTCAAGTGACAGTAGCAGTACCACAACATATTAGACAAGTTTAATGGAAACCATGGACTATTTCCGGTCTTTTCCCGTCTTTCTCTGTGTCACTTGACGCACCTCTCACTCCTCCCCACTTTAACCCTTCAGCTCCTGGACGGACTTGGGCAGTTCACCCCGCTGAGAGGGGAAGCTACTGTGCTGCTTTGATCGAGCTGGTCTCTATAGTGGAGCTCTTCTAAAATAAATGAAAATAAATGAATACAAATATAGATAGAAATAAACCTAAGCTCGTGTGGTGGAGCAAGTCTGTCAACGGTCCTTATTCAAATTTCATGTTAACAACGGAAGTAACAAGTATCTTCTGCATACAGTAGAACTATTTTAAAGGTGCTATATTATATATTACTATATATTATATTAACAGTGGTTCCAGAAGTCACAACCACAAAATAGATTTTGTGCATACTTCCTTGCCAAGACACTTTATATTGTTAATGTACTGTATGCTAGCCTCTCTCGCCTCACCAGGTTTCTGGCAGAATCCACTTTCACTTCAGCCTACAAACACTCCACCAAGCTCCACAGTCCACAGTGAACTAAACCTCTAACCCTTATACTGCAGCCTTTACACCCCACAGAAGCATGTAACACAGCCTGACAGGATGCAACAAGACAGAGACTGTCAGTGGGATAGACATCATTTCTCAGGTTTAAGCTATGATAGGGTTGAGCTTCTTTGCATTCTGCAGCAGGGATCAGAACCCTTTGAAGTGAAGAGAGGATTTGAATTTCATCATGGTTGGGTCCACTGTGCTGCACTTCTCCGTACAGTACACCATCTCCTTCTGTGTGTAATAGACTACACACATACACAGCAGTTGATTTAGATTAGACCTCAACTGACTGTACAGAATAATCTTTTAAAACCATGAATATGTTCAATAATAAACATTTGAATGTATTTTACTGCACTCGGGATCTGAAGTGACTCTGCCTTAGCTCCAGTCTACGATGGTATGTTTTTGTGAACTTCCCTTAAAGATTTGTGAGATAACGTCTAAGATCTTTAATCTAACATTTCATAAATTGTTGGTACAACGACATGCAGCCACTGCTGAAGCTACAGTGCATTACAAGATGTGATGACTGCACTCAGAAGACTCAAAGCAATGCTAACCTCATGTCTGCTAACCCTACTTTAATTTTCCTCCCTATAATAAAACAGCCATTGTTTGATTTTCCATGAGTTAATTAGCATTTTTATTTCCAAAATGTAGAACACACATTCAGTTTGTAGCCATACTAAGAATGTATTTTCTATCAACATTTACAGAATGGATCGACATGAAATTTTGTTCAAGCATTTGTGGGCACCAGAGAATGAATCCTAGTGAATCTGGTGAACCCAGACTATTTCTCTAGCGCCACCAGCAGGTCAAATGTTTCCACTTACTCAGTGAAATATTTCAGTGTTTAATACAGCTCTAGAGTCTTTGCCTTGTTATGTTGTCAAACTTTCTTTTGTGTTATCTTTATGCACTGATGTCATTGTCTCAGTGCAGTAAGTGACTACACTAGGGACCTGGACTGTATCACACACCTGCCACCAATTTTACAGGTGTAGTTTTTCATTGCTGTTAGCATAGTGTTTATTTGTGGTTATATTGCTTATGTTTATGTTTGGTCAGCCAGTACACTGCATATTTTAAGTCAGTTGTGTAGTTTTTCTGTTTCTATTTTGCATTCAGTTCTGTTTTGTTGAACTCTTTTTTGGGTCTAATTTAGTTTATATTCACTTTTGCATTGAATTTTTCACTGCTTTGTATTTTGAGATAAATAAAACCCACTTTTCAAAAGTTAAATCCAGCATCCTTGTGTCCATTCACCCCCTAACACAACCCAGCAGGACCTCTACTGGCTCACAGCTGATGGGATTAATAATTTCAATGGATGGAAAAAGCTGAAAGTCATCGCTCCAATCAATATGGGAACAAGCATACATTATTACACTGAAGTGCACACATCACTTAACAATTATTTTTTGTCCATACTCCACACACGCATTCTTACAGTTTTGACACCACGGTCAGGTCATGCTGTCAAGTCCCTCATTGATTTGGTCAACAATGTACAGAGCAAACAGACGAGAAACAGACTGGTAGATTGTGCAGAGAAACTGGTTAAAAGTGACCACAGTCTCTAAAAGGTCAAAGGTCATTCAAGGCTAAAGCTCAAGAGTGTTCTCGTCAAAGGATTTTGGACAGTTGAATATAAACTGAGTAAAAAGTGCAGCTGTGAACACTGGATGATTTGGTAACAGGACTCATGTTCAGGGTGTTGTTGCAATCAGTAATACATAATTTCCTCCTGAAGTTACAGCAAAGGAAGCTTGGGGGAAACTTTTAGCTTTCAAAAAAATTCAATACCATGCATAATGAATGCATATTGAAGAATGCTGAGAGCAATGTCTCTAACAGCTGCTCTAAGATGAACTTTGAAGGATGAACTAATAAATTCTGTTAACATCATGTTCTAACGCAGTGTCTGGTATGCTCTCCCTCTTTTCCTCTGTCATGGTCACGCTCTAATTGAATCAGATGTTGGTATGGTTTGTTTGTGTGAGACACACCATGTGACCAGTTGGGGTCAGGCCCGTCAGTGCTGGATAGCTGATTGTCCAGTTAGATAGCAGGGGAGGTGCAGATGGGGCAGGAGGAGGGTGACACCTCCCTCAGCAGAGGGGCTGGGTGATGACCTGACTGCCGATGATGTGGGTGGACTGGTACAGGCCAGAAAACATTTCACTGAGTTGTCATGCATTTAGAACTGAATCTTTGGAAGTCATCTGATACAAAAATGTGGACATTTGGCTCAGAGATAATCTCAAGCCATCAAGCTGCAGCATGAAGACAATGTCATGGGAAGGCAAGGCTGCCCTCTAGTGGATGGCTGTTGTCCCTTCAACACGATTTCATAATGAAATCAACTTACTTCTTTAATCACAAGTGTGTAATCACTAGTGTAGTGTAGTGTCACACTACAGAGTGACTACAATCAGGACACAGACGTGTTTTGGTTTATTTCAGCACTTTAATAATTACTCAGAGAGGCACGAATACAATTTACAGGGCTACCTTCCTCTACATGTGCACCCACAAGTGACTTCATGTTCCAGCCTTTGAGACCTGCCAGCTGAGCTGGACAACAGCAGAAACACACACAGCTTCACCTTAACATGGTAGTCACAAGAACACACTCTCTCACACGCACACACACGTACACAACTCTGCTGGTCCTCTCACATGGCAGAGGCTTTGTTTTTCCTTTCATAAATCCATATATAACATCGGTTCTGAAAGAGAGATGTGATTGAACAAGTTTTTATTTTTTCAGCCGAGCCTCAGTGATAACGTGAGGTAGATAACATTCTCCAGTCACCTCAAACATTAGAGCTGTGAAACACACACTGCTGACAATCCTATTTACCTCCAGAAACATTTTTTTTTATTTAGCATCTTATGTTTAAGGTTTTATGTAGTTTATGTTTTCTTTATGTACAGCAACTGCTATTCAGCTCAGTAACCAAATTAAAACAAAAAGAAACTTTAATAACTTATCTTTACAACTTTCAATGTTTCAAACTTCTTAAAACTAGACAAATTCAGGTTTATTTATGCAGAACTGTGTATTGGTCTTTAATGGCTAAAACAGAAAATAGAACAAATAAACTGAAAGAGTCTGGACTTAGTGAATGATAATTATTGAAACCATTAATTTTTACCCTGGTAGCTCCATTCGAGTGTCTTAATACTTTCCGTCCAGGGTCCCACTGTATCATGAGGGGTCTTCAGTCCTGTGTGTTGTGTGCATGTTGTGTTTCTGGTGGGTTGAAACAAAACACAAAAACTTGACAACTGTTGTCGTCGCACATACCTCCTCTCTCTGCCTCCTTCCAGAAAAAAAATCACACTGAAAATTAACACTTAAAGTAACAGAAGATCCGTTATAATGTAACAAACACTACAGAGACCATAACTATATAGTTACACAGGCATACATCAACAACTGAACAAAACACAACAAAACACAGATGTTGCATAACTGACAATCAGAAGTTCACATTTCCCCACAGAGAACTGCAGGAAAACATCACTTTCTGCTTTACAAAATACTGCAGGGCTAATTATGAAAAGAAACTGTGGAGATACGTGTGTGAAAGGGTTGTATCAGTTTTCCTTCTTTCCCTCTAACCAAAAGTGATTCTTTTCGCAGCAGTTAGCCCAGGTTGGAAGGTTTGAAATGCCCTGGAAATCACACTATCTGCTGCGTTTAGTCAGTCATTTATTTACAGATTTTTAAAAGGATTATGGCAGAAAGGATGAGCTCTATCATAAAAAAATATTGTGCTTTAATTTTAACAGGGTTTCCACTGTCAATGTTAAAAGCAGTAGCTACAGTATGTCCATGCTAGAAGCAGCATTAGTAATACTTCCACAGTTTCTTTTCGTAGTCATTTTGGCACTTTTTCTTCTACACATGCTCAGAACAATTAATCTGTTCAGTCTGGGACTCAAAGCCTAAAGATCTGTGTTTGGTAAAATATTATAAAAACATTGTAACAACATTGAAACATGAGCATTAAATAGTACGGAATTTCTTGCTGTCTGAACGTAGTGGTGCATTAACCAGTAGAAAGTGTCACTGTAAGCAACAGAACCGAGTGAGAGTACACAGTGATTTAAGTGCTGAAAGATTGGTAGTGCAAAGTTGACAGTGCTGTAACTACGCCACTATTAGCTCGATATGGGATGAAACCATGTAAAATAAATCTGAATTACACTAATTCACGTGTCAATTTGTGCTTTTACATTTCAAAAAGTAGAATTTGTTAAATGCCAACATTTCTGAAGGCAATTTTAAGATCTAATGTGTGAACCAACTAGCCTACCAATCTACCAATTTATTGAGCTACTGTATGCTGTCAAACAGCCCTTATATTTAAAATCTACAGTCATTCCCAACAGAGCACTACTTTGAACACCATACATATATATGTGCATTTAATATGTTATACTATAAAGCTCACAAAGAGTCCTTGAATATTAACTATGGCTATTTTCCCTATTAAAATAACAGCATTATTTGAGGGTGGGGATTGATGACCAATGATCAAGTATCAGTACCTGATATCTTAAAGGCTCACACCCACACAACAGAAGATGATCCCACATCTGGTTATGTCCAACATCCTCCTGGCTGGTCCTTCACTAAATCACTGACAAGGCAAACAACGACAGAGCGACAACACTACAGCTTTAAGGAAGACCTTTCACCTACAGGCCTGAGCCAACCCTCGTTCTGCAACATTAAAGGGTCTACAACCTAACCAGGATGTTTAACAGCTTCTAAACAGACTGTATGTGCTTTCTGCAGTTCAGACTGAAAAAGAGTTTCTGAGAAGTTATTCTGAACATTTAAGTACAAATGGTGATGCAGATCACATAGATCAGCAAACTGTATTTGATATTAAAAATTCAGTACGTGCTGTTATTAGTGAGCTTTCTGCAGCAGAGCATTGAGAGATGATTTTCTCTTTAGATTTACTTGTTTGAAACTGAGCTCAAATCCATTGTATAACTTGTCATCTTTTTCTCAGGTTCAGCCAACATCTCTGACCTCCCAGAGTCAAGTACACCAGACAACATGAAAGACTACGAGGTTCATATCAACAGCACACGTTCACTTCTTTGCTTATCTTTACACAGTGAGTGCCAGTAACTCGACAACATCAACACAAGGGAAAGAATATGAAAATGTAACAGAACAGAACAACGTTTTCAGAGTTAAATGAAAAATATAAAGTGTCTCTATGCTCTATCTTCCATGTGCAGGGGTTCTGTGGCCCAGCGTGGACTCACTGTGCTTGTTCTCTCAGCCGGTCAGCCGATTCAACACGGTTTCCTTCATCCTCCGGTCCAGCAGACCATCAGTCAATCACAAGTGGTCCCGCCTTCCAACAACCCCCGCCCTTCATAAAAACCCAATTTGGATTCTTTCCCAAAAATGCCCGGTGACCGGTATCCATGGCAATAGCCCATGTGTGCAGTGTGGGGCATAAGAGTTTTTCTTTTAAGAGTAGATGGTGATGACTTCACGGCCACCACCTCGCACCAGAAGGACCCGGTTCAGACCCTCGAGGAGAACCTCCAGGAACTCCATGTCTGAGACAGAAGTCAAGGTATACCACACATATACATAATAGCACCACATAACAGTACATCACATGATATCCCACCTCTCAGCCCTCATTCCATCAGTGATGACACCTTCCCATTAATCACATCAAAATGCATCACACTGAACATTAGAATGAACTGGAATGACAGAAATTCAGGATACAGTTTTCATCTCCTCCTCTGTTCCTAGGTGGTCCAGGCATATTAAGCAGAACCAGGTGAGCTCCCTGTGACTTGTTCACCACCACCTCGTTCAGCTTGACAGCTGTGTGCATCCGACGGACATTAGACTGGTTCCTATTTTGACAAAAAGTTCAGAGTGAGAAAAGACAGCACTGAATAAAACATCACATACCAAACTACACTAATCCCTAAATTTCACGAGTGACAAAATGTGGAACTGTCATGGTATTTGCTTGTTTCTAGGCCTTCTTCAGTACGTATAAAAACCAGTGTGAAAACTGCACTGTAGCTTTCATAACTTCATCAAATGTAAAACTAGACTTGCATTGAGCATTTAAGACATTTTCTCTCCATATAGTGAGGGCCTGAATACATTTTGCTTAAAAGACTACAACAGACCTTTTTCACAGCAGATATTTTGACTGGTCATAGCTGAAAAACCTCAGGTGTTACTGATGACATTAACGATGGTAAGCCAATACCAGGACCCTAAAACTGAGGCAGCTCCTCAGCCATTGTTAATTTAATCATTTCCACCTGTGCTCTTCCTACTGTAACGTGTCAAAGTGTTTTTGTAAAAAAAAAAAAAAGGCCTATTCTGGCAATATGGTATCACTCCTGGGTAACACAGGAGCTGCATATCGGAAAATCCTTTAAAAAATTTCAACTTTTGAGGCAGCACTTGCTTATGCCTTCCTCTTTCAATGAATAAAAGCTTTATTTACAGTAGAGATGGAAAACTCACTGAGAACAAGCTACAGGAGTCTCTTGTTTAAGTGGTTGTCAATGGAAAAACTAATGTAACAGGATGTTTTTCTGACTTGCCTCTGAAATTTGACCTCACTACACCTTCACCAGTTTAACACAAAAGGAAAATAAATAGACTGAAATCTCCTCCTGTCACAGCTTTTAACACATACTATCAGGTGGTACACTTTGCCATGCATTAATTTCTATTCTAAGGACGCAGATATCTGCCAACATTAGTTCAAACAAGCACTGTTTTGTTGGTTTTGAGCCCTGTAATACTAACTCTACCACTATAATATCACTATATAGCTATACCAACTTTTAAAATCACCTGTCCTAGCCATTTCACTAGATTTTATGATATCAGGTACATAAAAAGGTTTAAGGATACAGATGACGGAGGTGGTGCTTAATAGCCAGTTGTCCCTATGGGGATGGACTTCTGGGCATCCCTCCAAAGATCACCCTGACGGTTTGAACCAGCCATGATGCCTGCAAGTGGTCACAACAGAAATCAAACATGTTGTTAAAAATGAAACACAGCTCTATGCTGAGCAATTTGAACCATAATAGTAGTACACAAGTACACAAAATAACACCCTCTCTATAGATAGTGTGGGTGTGTCTCGCTTTTATCACTCTCCTGCCCCAGTGACAGAGGGGAGTAGATGCCGACCAGCAGTGTGAAGAAGGTGGTGATATCATTGACTACATATGGCATGTAGATGTCCTTGGCAAGGGTCACTTCACTCCAAAGAACTGGCAACTTCTTGTTTTCTACTAACATACTCAGAGGACCGCTCTGACACATATTCTCCTACAAAGAGAGACGAGATGGAGAAAGTAAAATGAGTAAAATGATTACATGTGAAAATCACTTGCACCTCTGCGACTGCTTACTCAACTGCTTCACCTAGAAATATGACCGAATGCATTTGCATTGACGAGTTTAGATAGAAGTAGTTTCTCATAGCCAATAGTTACTGTGGAGGAATGTTCTGAGTTTGCACTATTATTTTACAAATATTTTCCAAGCCTGTTGAATGATCTTTTGTACGTAATTTCAAAGTTCATTCTGGCAGAGGTCAGTATGTACAGTCAATAAAGCATAGTTGAACTAATTAAGAACACAGTTAAAATCTTGTAGATATCATATTAAAGCTGTAACTGTGATAACTGTATTATATAAAGGAACGAATCAAGGGCTTTTTTAAAATCACCACATTTGCACACTGCTACAAAACCTTGCAGAGGAAACACTGTGTTCCAACCTATGAAATGACTCCGCTGGTCAGCCCAAGGATGCCCTGCTGGAAGTAACATTGTTGTTGGCAAAACCTCATTACCGGTGTGAGCTCGAACCCCTCACAGAGCAACCCACAGCTTGGTAGTGACCGTCACGTTGTCTATGATCTCTGTCTTAAGACCTTGTCAAGATTGTGGTTCTGCATTTTGATTTCCCAACGCAAACACTGCGGCGGAGAAAAAAGATTATAGTTAGAGATATTAATATATTATACTATTTTAGTGTTAGAGTGTTGCAACTGCTATCAAATAAAGCTAAAATATGCATCTTCTGTATTTAAAAAATTGTAAACTAGAAAAATATGGCTATATACAACATACTATCTTCATACTATGGCTGGCTGACGGCCTAGTCAGTACCATTATGACATAAAATGGTTCAATTCAACACCAGAAGAAGCAACTGGAGTATATATAATGTAAGCTGGACTCATGAGAAAGTCTGGTGGCTCAAGATAGTATATGACTCCAGCATAGATGGCGAGGATTGAGAGAATGACACAGGCCAGGAAGACTAAAGCTAGCTTGTTGACATATTTCACCCCACAAAGACAACCACAGCCATCAGTGCTATGGGCAGCACGTGCCATAGCTCGCATGTTGTTGGCAGGGCATCAACCTGGAGTCTCCTTTCTCTCTGCCACAAAGATGGCTGCTTTAGGCTGGCGGGTCTGAAATGTCAGGGGACAGACAAGACAAAAAGAATATAAGATATATGGTCTGGTTAAGATTTGCTTTTGCTCATAATTTATATCCCTGCATTTAGACCAAAACATTATATTGTAATATTTTATGCAAGAAAACAAATTACCAAAAAGTAAGATAGCTTCTGAGTTGTTCCTAGAGCTTTCTGAATTAATTCTAATTAATCTATTTTTGCCTAAGTCTGTGTAAGGTCTGGGTAGAAGCAGCATTGAACTAGTGGGCGAAAAGACAATCTTACTGAATTGTAAATACAGGTGAGTAATCATATGAGAGTAATCAAGCACAAACAACGTTCACTTACCAGTAAGTCTCTACTGTTTAGGGATGTACATGGAGCCAGCAAGGTTGTCCCCAGGTAGAAACAGAGACCTACAAGCTCCCCCAAACTCTGGGCAAGAGATCACAAATCATATAGTAGGAACCTCAAAGCTGAAAAAGACAGTGAATAGATTTTTGAAAGGATCTGGGATTTTAATAATAGTTCAAAGATACTTGCAAGGAGCATTGTTGTTATCAATTAATGATAGCTGTACCACTTAACACAAACCAACCAACATGGAAGGAAAACATAGATTCCATGTGATACATATACATTTAAAACTGGAAAATGTATTTATTCAGCAATCAGTCAAATGGTAAGACTCCAGATAGTCAGGCACACACCCTAAAATGTCATTTAATTTTATCCTCATAAACTAAACCAAAAGAATGCTAAGATAAATTAACATCATGATTTTTCAGTTCATGATACATCCCTTGTTAAGTCTCGCATGTCTAAGCACCAAAGCGTCCTACCTGGCACAACACCGTTAGTAGCGATTGCCTCGCGGATATGGCTGTCAGCATGGTCTCACGAAGAGGTGAGAAAAAGAGCAAAACATCAGTATAAAATTCCAAAAGCTAAAGACCTTACACAGAGGGTAACTCTCTCTGAAATCGGTAGTTTATAAACAATTATTATTCCTTTCTGATATCATTGTTATATTCAAAACAAAGTGGCAAGATCAAGTTTCTTTAATGCAACACTAAAGATCAGAACTGAAACAATTAAAACAAACCTCCTTGTCATCACCACGCCCCTTTTCCAGGTTTCTCCAACAATAGGATCTTGAAAGGTCAATCTAAAATATTTAGCCTGTAAATACTGCAAGGGCTTATGCTCTAAATCTTTTGGATTGGTAATGGATACAAGCTTTTCCGTGAAAGCGGGCATTGTGACTGAGGATGTTTACTTCAGCCTGTTACCTAACAGCACTTCCGGATGAGAGAAAGGACAGGGCAGAGAGAAGGGCAGGGACTCTCAATATAAGAAGTACAAAGAAAAGAGAAGAGAGAAAGACTTGAAAGTTAAACCTTAAGGAGTGAAAGAAAGAGGGAGAGAAAAAAGTGTGAAGGTGAAAGAACAGAGGACAAAGGAAAGAGGAAGAAGTGAAGGAGGGGAGGAGGAGAGCAAGGACAAGGACACAACCAAGATAAACCGTGTGCTCTTTGATGGGCGTCAGGTTTAAACGGGCAGACAAGCTGGAGTAAAGCCAATTACCTGACAGTTTTACCTCCTGCTTCCACTGAAACCCTAAGCAGCTACTGTGAATGGTAACTTGGACTTGACTGCATCAGAACAAACACAAATTATTTTAACTATTAACGTGCAAATCATTGTATTGTTCTTGTCCATAGAGAATACATCATTCAAACATTCACAGTGTAGGTTAGGAAAAGTATGTGAACCCCTTAGCTAATGACATCAACAAAAGCTAATTGTAGTCAGGAGTTAGAAAACCTGGAGTCCAAATCAATGACACCAGGGAGGGAGCATCATGATTTGATGCTTTACTGCCTCAGGGCCTGGACAGCTCACTATCATTGAGGGGGAAATGAATTCCCAAGTTTTTCAAGTTATCTTACAGAATAATGTTGGGGTGGATGTTTGCCAGCTGAAGCTCAGTGAAGGCTGGGTGATGCAGTAGGACAATGACCTACTACTACAGAATGACTTCACACAGAAAATCTGCCTTTTGGAGGGAAAGGTTTTAACTGTGTGTTATTAGCTTAAGCTCGTTGTGTTTGTCTATACTTTCTTTAAACTTCAGATCAGATCACATTTTTAAGCAATTAAAGCAGAAAACCATTTAGGGTTCACATACTACTTCTTCTCACTGTAAAACAAAATATCATTGTGTTACACAGTGAATATAGTGCTGATGAGGACTAATTTTTGAAAACCCAGTGCTGCCAGTGACCTATAAACACAATACACCTTCTGTATACATGGAGTTGAGAAACACACAGTCCAGAGAACAGACCAATCATGACATGATGGAAAACATTCTGTATACTGCGCTGTGCACTGAGCTAATGAAAGAGCAAGTGAGTAACTGAATGCATGTGTTTAGAAATGGGTGTGTGTTTTCTTAAATCTGTCCGCTTGTACTCACAATATCTTAGCGTGAGACCTGGTCTCATTTCTGACTCACTAAGTGCTTTGTTTTCATCTTAAAATATAAATGAAAATGTCTCTCTATTTGTAGTTCTTGTAGTTCTCAAATCACTTCCTATTTACTAAATAGCACACCACATCTAGCATCGTCCATTTTATTTGAAAAAAAAAAAAAAGTAGTGTCCATTGCATGACAGAAAAATGACTATTGCGCGACTCTACACCTATCTGTAATGATGATGACGATTAATAGGTGTGTGAAATCTTAACTGACTGTTTACTATTGTGTATTATATAGAGAGTAGTTAATGAGTTAAATAGGGAGTGATTTCAGACAGCTCTCTCTTGAGAACTTAACAGAATAAACCATAACTGCTCTCAACTGATGTTGACTCAGTTCTCTTTAGGTTATTTTTAGACATTTCTGGTGTTGGGTCTAGAACACACAAAATATGACCTATAAGCAGGTGGCTGATGAGGTCCCATCAGTGGAAAGTCAGATGTGGTCTAAGCAGTGAAAATGAACATTAATCTGTCTGACTAAGCTTGGCGCTCTTATTATGTAACAGCAGTGATGCAGTGGAGGGTAAACCCAGCTAACGCATTTTAGCTAGATTGTAATATATGAAATGGAGTTTCCATCTTTCTAGGCACACAGTTCATGTAACTATGAAATCTGATATTACTTCATGCCATTACAGACACAGTGTACTGGGTTACATTTTTCTTCTGATCATATAGAATACATATCTAAAAACTGGTAATTATAATGAATGAAAATATAAATAAATATGTGGGCTTCAATTACTTCTTTCAGTTCTTTCAGTAGGAAGTAAATTTTAAGTTTTTCTTGACTTTAAATAGTCTGTAATGTGGTCACTTTGTCACGCTAGGCCATATGTGAAATTGATCACGATATGCCCTTAGAATATTCCATTATGAGGCAAAAGGAGTTCATCTGAGATAGTACTGAGAGGTTTTTGTTTGTACTTTCCCTGATTAAGCTGACGTAATCCATTGTCTGCGGTGGGACTGGCAAATATAGCCACTGTGTGGGTGTACATGTAGCTATGTTTCTGACACTTTGCAGATGGAGGGATTACACGTCAAGCTGTCAGGTACCATTAGAAGCTTGGAGTGTATGGGAAATGGAGAGTCACAGTGGTTAAATATAGTAAGGATCAGTGGCCAGTGAGTCAACTTGCCAGTCAGTCATCACTGCTGTCAATCCAACATTTTCATGTCTGCCATTAAAAGTTGAAGCAGCTTCTACTCCTAGTCTCCGCAAAAAACACTCAAGCACACAGACGTATTCACTCTCATGTGCTAATGTATTCATAATGCACTGAAGAGCTGGATCTGTACATTAGGTTCACTCTTACATAATCTTGCACGTCATTGCTCTAATGACTTAACCTCTAAATCCCTTGATAAGGGACAAATAATATCCATGTCAAGAGTCAGACCAGCTCCTTTCAGTTTGTCTTCCTCTATTATTTAACAAAACATAAAGACTGCTTTCATGTGTAATATTAAAGGACAGCACACATGTTTAAACCTTTCTTTAACTGTCACTTTAAAGCTAAGTTTGACAAAATATAGTAAAAAGGGAAGTCAAATAGGGATGAGTACTCACACAGGAGCAGCACAAGCCAACAATAGCCAGGGACTCCAAGATGCCAGCAGTGCCAACAATCCAGGTAAGGCGCAGAAACAAGATGACCCCCAGAATATTCTGGAGGCAGGGGAGGTAGACACCCATGAAGGTCCCCATCTGTGGGCTCTATAGAGAGAGACAGAAGGAGTAGGTGGAGGGAGATGGGAGAGAAAATGCAATTAAAAAGTGTTCATGTGTGCATGTGTGTGATTAGGGAGAGAGGAACACATGGTGAGAATTACAATATTGTTGCCACCTACAAACAGGAAAATAAGGAAAAGGAAAGAATAAAACCAGAGAAGAAGGCAAAGAACAAATAAGAGGGAAATGGAATAAAGTCAAAACATATTTAAAGGCGAAGTGAAAGGAGCACAAAAAATAAAAAATGTATACATGGTAGCACATGGTATGAGTCAATCAAAACTACTTCCACGTCAAAATCAACCCCATGGATAAAGCATGGCTATACTGTTAATTTGTGCTGTTATGCAGGATTATTCCCCATGCTTAATAATGACAAAATCTTGTTCTAACCGTATCTTTCACATGGCATCATTATAAATACACAGGGAAATGCTCAGTTTGCGAAGCAAAACTGCTGCTATTAGCATCGTGCTTGAAGATCATGCTTCAAACCATATTTGATGAAAATTAGCTAACGTTAAAAACAGATGTAAGACTTACACTCAGTGACACAGGCATCATTTTAATAAACCACTCATACTATCCAGTAACCAGTAACAAAAGCTGCTGAAAGTCCTTCAGTCCTTCCACCCCAAAAGATAGCATTCCTTGCAAGAAACCGTAGTTTCGCAACACCATGTAAAAAGGCACAAGCAACAGGAATATATTAAGCTTTTCTGACAGAAAATAAAAAATGTCTAATCGATCACCTCAGATCAACAAGCAGCTACCTTTTTAGCCATTTATCTCCAGATGTACAGCACTAGTCCCACTGGTTCAGACAAAGAGAGGCGACAATGGTGTCAGCGTCATCCACTTATTTCTTTACCAAGATGTTCCTGCAAGCCAATGGGAGGTACCCGAGGCCTATTTCCATTCAGGGGACAGAATGGGGCAACTGGCATGGGACTTAAGCTGTGGTTACACAAGCATCTATGTGCTGCATGGCAGCACTGTGGCTACTTTTAATTCCTCTTTTCTAAGAAAACCGAAATATGAGTACCCAAAGATCCTCATGGAGAAACACAACAAATGGTCTGTGGGACAAGGGAACCACAAAAGCTTATGTTGACTAATAAACAGGAGATTGTAGATGCAGGACTGCCAGTGTTGTATTTGTAATTTCATCTCTGTTACAAAATTTTACCCCTGTCCTCTGACCCAACCAACAGCGTTATACAAGTATAAGGTAAAAAATATCACTGTGATCTCTATAAGTTATTGCCTTTAAAATAAACCTACTGCATCGAAGGAACCTAACTCTTACGGTCCAATTTCTCAGTTAGGGTTATTAAAGCCATACAGACTTAATGACTGGATTTGTAATAACACTGTTGCAACTGTACTACATGTAGACATGACCACCTTGGTAATACACACATCATATGAAACAAGGTTCTCTGCTTTACCTTAACAGCTTTCTTCTTGGGCCCCTCATCATCATCAGCTTCCTCGTGCTCCTGGGCCCCTTGGGTGAGATTGGTGTAATTTGCCAGTTTATTGAGGAGAGATGACACCATGGGGTTGCTGTCCATTTCCTCCTGCAATACAGAAAAGATTATATATCGTTTGACTTAAACTTCTCACTTAGGTTTCCTTTATTCACATGTTACAGTAACAAAATGTAAATGTCAACAACCTGTAAAATATTATCAGATCTTTAAAAATGCTTTTTTCGACTATAATTTGGCTTTTAGGTGGTTAGTTACCATATTCTTAGAAGGGCAAACTGTTCCAGGATCAAAATGACAAGTACAATATTTAGTTTGCTAACTGTTCAAAGCATCTTAGAATAGCATGGCTGGATCAGCTTCATGTGGTGAAAACAGAAGCCGAAGTTCCTAATTGATTCTATACAAGGGCCAGTGACCAGAGAGTAGCAAGGTCTGCCAAATGGCAGAGGAGAGCACCTGGCAAAGGGTAAGCTGAATGAACTTAAAGGAATGCACTGGCTTTTATGGCAAATAAACTCTTTGACTAACGCATTGTTGAGAGAGAAGAGAAGATTGATACTTTCACCTCCTTGTGTGCTATTTATTTAGTTCACCACAACTTACCCTGACGCTTTACCATACTGTGCATTAATGACTGGTTTGAGCTTTATAGGTTAGGTCTAATTTAAACTGTAGATATAGTTTTGGCAGTGAATGAGAACGTAAAAAGGGTATTGGTGTATTTGCAGCTTCTACCCCACAGTTTGGGGTTTCTCATTCATGGCTTATAACGTCTTGCCAAAATAAATCACATAGTTCTGTTTCCTAGTTTAGTAAAACATCCCCCTGCCCTGTGTGTATGGGCTACATCAAGTTGAAGAAGATGAAAACTGTTGACAGTTACCTCAAAAAGAGCCATATTGGTGCCATCGTAGCTGTTGCCTTTGTCATTGTCTGTGTTGTTGATGAAGGGACTGTTTTCCTTTGGAACACCATCACCTGTGGAAACACAACACAGTTGTTTCTTTGAAGGAAATGCAGTGTGGGTTTAGCATGTCATGTAGCCAAAGCAAAATATGGGTGGTGGCTGGCAAATAAATACACACTGTTTTCACTGTCAACCATGTCTGCAACATTCTTCAAAGAAGAATACTTTTGGTCTTAGGTTTGTAGGTCCTTTATTTTCCACACCACAGAAGCTGTAAATGTTTGTATTAGAGATGTTTGCACCCGATCCATGCAGTTTTATGACAAATATGACAATACTAAGTCTCCAGTGTATTTTAAAACTTACATTTTCATCCTCCTTTTAGTTGTAAAGTGCACATTATGCCTAAAATATACACAGAAAAGCAACTGAAATACAGCAGTGCTTTCCTTTGATGGGATAAGAATATTTTGCAGTGTTCTACTTTGTTTAGCATATCTGTGGTGAGAGAAGTGTCAAAGTGGATATGCCCTGGCAGGAAGGTTTGAAATAAAAACAATAAACTGTTTGTGTGTGCAAGTAAGTCCTGCTAAGAATTTCAAACTCTATTAAGTAAAAAAAAAAAAAATCAATTTTGAAAACAGAGAGACTAAATGCACCAAAGCCACTTTGAAGTCTATGCCTCATTTTTAATAATCCAGATCATGATGAGCACTTATTATGTGCATTAATCATTTACACCTAAACTAAAAAAAAAAGATGAAAGGACTCTCATTCTCTGTGACTGAGCTAATACACACACACACACATACATAGCACCTCAACTCATCTTTCAAGGATTTACACTGTAAAAGCATTGGATAATACACAGAATACAACTGGACCTCGTTTTAGGCTCCTACTCCATCAGCTAAAGGACAATAAATGCCACAACTCTTAAGGTCTTGCATTTCAGCCAAACAAGTTCTGTTATGGCCTGTTGTTGGTAATTTTAAGAAGTAAACACCATTTTCTATGCATCTCCACTTTGCCAACCACAACTGAACTCACAAAGTCAATCCATGTCACACACAGCAACTGAGCTTTCCTCAGAGAGGACATTCTAGCACCAAACTGTGAACCACATTCACTTCTGAGGCTGGAAACCTTCACAGCAATGCACTGAGCAAATGTTTTGAATGAGCAGACAAGTTAAAGTGCAGGGGCTAAGATATCTAACATGCTGCAGTCAAGTCCAAGTGTAAACGGTGAGGAATATCATTTCCAGACAAATTGTTATGTTAGCTAAAGATGAACTGCTTGAGCATGTGTGCTTCCCTTTATGCCATCATATGAAAGATGGAAAATCTTCTTGTAATTTAATTCACATAACCATGTGATGGCTCCACCAATAAAAGCACAAATCTACTCACACATACAAATAACCATGATGCAAGTGAGGAGTGAGTAAGGATGAAAAATACCAATTAAAGCAGAAGGATAATTAATTTCATTTATTTTCTATAATCACATTTACCAGATTTTCTTGGCATTAAAAAAGTAAAAACAATATAACCTCCAGGCTGGTGTTGTCTTTCTGCAATGACTTAAGTGAGAAGAATTGAGAAAAAGTATCAGCAGCTGAAGTAGATCCCAGTTCTGCCATGCAACATGGGTAATGATAAAATTCTGCTGGCGTAACCCTTTGCAAAACAAACACACTGACAAAAATGTTACACTGTGCTTTATGGACAATAAAATACTATAAATAAAAACCAATAAGAAGTTCAAACGGAATAAAGAAGGAAAAATATGACAAACAAAACAGAGGTGGAGACTATAAACTGAAAAGCAAAGACATCCATACCAGAGCACTCACAAAGAACCAGCACAAAGACAATGGAGGACAGAAAACCATCATCTAGGCTCAACAAATGCATCCTGCAGTTGTTTTTTGCAAAAATAGCCCACCACTATTGAACTGATAACAGCACCCACTACTTTTCCTAACTCAAAACATTACAGAGCGACTGTCCAAGCTTCTCTGCAAAAGCCCTGACACTAACTACATTTTTGTATTTCTGTATTTTAATTAAACCTTGTTTAATCAGTGATTGAAGTATCCCATTATTTAACAAAAGGTCTTTTTTAACCATTTTGTTTTAAGCTACATTCCCTAAAATTGAACTATGCAGCGCCTCAATGTTTTTTGTTCGCTTTCCACCTGCTTACATTGTTGAGTCAATCATAACCCCGGCTCTCTGCCTGGTCTTCCTCATCCATCAGTGGAGATGCCTACCGTGAACTCTGACTGCAGTGGGGATTTCATGGGTAACTTTTACTGCTTGATCCAGCTGCAGGGGGAATAAGAGGCTTGCAGCATGGCTTAGCCCGCTGGTAATCACAGGGAAAGTCACTACGTCCTTGTACTGTGTGGCTCTTTAAAATACAGAGTGGGATAACAGAACATATTAGGCGCACAGCATTTCAATAAGCTGGGATAACCAGGAATGAAATTAAGATAATGACCATTCTGCATGGTACTGTAAGGATGTAGCCAGGGGTAAATCAATCTGTCAGTCATCACTTAGCTCTATAGATGCTACACACCACAGGTAATCATTGTCTTAAAAGACACAGGCTAAATCCTCTTTGAGGCCCGGCGGCAGGCTAAAACTGGCAGAACTGTTTCCAAATCAGGTGAAGTTTCCATGTTTAGAATGTGCCCATGTGTAAGGTGCTTTAGATGTCAAACAGGAAGTGATCAATCATTTAAAAAGAACTCAAAGTATAATAATTATATTACAGCTCCCAATACAGTTAATAATGACACAGTGGTCAAATCCCACGTGTCAACAGTTAAATTATAGTAAAAAATACTCTACTCTAGTATTTAAACACAGTAGTGAACACACAGTGCCACAGTCAGAGGGAAGTACTAGTACTGGAGGTCTGCCTCCTAAACTTTAAGGCTCATGCTGTAAGGAAACAAAGTGATTACAACTGATCACAGACGTAGTGCTGTATTGCCAAACATGATCTGTCATGCTGGACAGCACATCTATTTTTGTCTAATTCAGTTAATGATTATGTTTAATTAAGATCTTTAACAATTAGTCAATTGGTCTATTTTTGATAATTGATTCAACATACACAATAAATTGTTAAATTCAGCAAAAAATTCAAGTATCTGCTATTTCCAGCTTCACAAACAAATTAAGGATTTTTTTCATTAGGCTTTAACAACTGTGTGGCAACAAATTTTGTCCCACCTCCATGTCATTAAATCCTCCAGTGACCTCAAGCTGCACTTGCACATCACCATTCCAAACTAGGCAAAGTTGCCAGCTGCCACAAATCCTCCCAGTGGATACAAAGTACTGGAGTTACTGTAGTAAATGTTGTTAGAAAGAAAAAGCACAGGGGCAAATAACACAGGGCAATGCAATAGAAGATGCAGATGATCTGTCTATCCATGTCAGTCTGTCTACGTATAATCCTGACTGTTGGTGTGTAAATGTCAATGTGTGTGTATGTGTGAGTGTCCTTTGGTGTGCTGTAGCGAACAGTCCTGCGGGACATGGTCCAGATTTATATACAGTAGCTGTGACACGACTCTGGCCTAGTTAACAGATGTTAGCCTCTGTGCACATTACACATGTTGTCATTTACCTTGGACTAATTTATTTAGTTTCCTGGAAATTCTTGCTTATGTTCAAACATGATCAGATCTAATTGGACTGCAGTGTCTCACTAAAAAGGCGGAGGAAGACTGACCTTTCACTGGAAAGCATGGATTTATGCATTTGGACATTGGTACAGCACCACCAAATAAAGAAGTGAGTGATTAGTAGTTTGGTTTAAGGTATCAAAAAGCAAATCAAAATAACCTCTCTCCAATTGGATTGTTGTTTGGGGGAGAAAAGCTTCAGATCCAGCTGAGCCAAAATAATTTCTACATCTCTGTCCAGCTCTCCCCCCCCGAGAAACCCAGCTCAGTTGTAATGACTGACCAAGTACATACTGCAAAGATGGCAGTCTGCTCTTTGACATTATTACCCATCCTGCATTGTCCAAAGTCCTAACATCAGCTGTTCTCATGTCAGTTCAGGAATGCTGAAGGTGCACTGCACAGTCAACCTTGTTCAGAGGAAGCAAATGAAGTATGTATGTATATTAGTGAATATGCACCTGGTCTAGGAGGGTGTGTGTGTGAACCTATGAAATTGCTAATGGATGCAAAACATATCCGGCCTTAAAAGGCCAACAATGTCTACAGCTAAATGGATCTTTATTTCAACCCTATCAGAGTTATCCTGTCTTTCTGTTATATGTGCACTATACTGTATGTACGCTGATATGGAATCTATTTATAATAGAGGCATGTGAATGCTTTTGCACATAAATAACTGGAGCAGCATTGTAGTGAAGCCTTGGTCAGTACTCAAACAGCTGCAAAGGTTGAATCCCATCAAACCTAAATCCAAACTGAAGCAGTGGACCTGATATTTAGTGAACAGTATTTGAGTAGAGTTAACAATCTTTTCCAGACAATGTACTTTGTGGAGCTCAGAATGAGCAGTGTCACCACATTAACTACAAATCTACATCTGCACTGAAGAAACAACTTTCTTCTTTCCACTTGGTACAATGAAAGGTGTTTATGTGATGTATTTAACGGTTTGGCAGTAAAAGAGTGCATGCAGGGTTACAGTGCATCTGTTTGCCCTCTTCCTGACACTTCCCCTTCTCACTTTCCATGTACTGTATATAAACATAGTGGCGTCTGAAAATATACGGAAAATACCACCACACTTGACATCACTGTCGCACAATCAAGGCCATGCCATCAAAGTCTACAGTTATGTTTTGTATCTGAAATAATTAAATCTGGTGCTGAAGTTATCCATTTTTGACAATTGTTACAGGAAGAGTATCTGTGGTCATGACAGCTTTACCGTTTCCCCATTTCTCACGCCAAAGTTAACATTCAGCCAGTAGCTAATGTCCAGTGGTATGACATGCCTGCAATTATTCACACATTCAAGTCAACATACCAACCAAAGCAAGTGGTCCCAACCTATCAATTCAAATGTAATGTAAACCTAGAAAAAAAAACCTAGATTTAGTGCTCTTATTTACAATGAATATCTATTGTTTTAATGGTGGTTACTTCAAATAACCAAGACCAGACAAGATCAGACCTGATCTTTTTGCTGCAAATGGTAAACAGTGTAACTCTGCATAAACTTCTAGCCATAAATTAGGTTATCAGCCAAGAGAAGTTGACCAAGGCTGAACATTTAGTAGTCATTGAATTGCTTTTACCACTATTTTTCTCTATTAGTGTGAAAACTATTTCTCACACAAAAGAAAAAAGGGACCACAAGACCTGCACCTGCAAGAAGTCGCTTACAGTAATGAACCCACTGCGAATTATCACTCAACTCTGCAGTGCTTTTATGGTTTGCTAATTTATTGCAGTGTTTACTATCTCTGCTCTCATGAAATCCATTTCCAGCTGCAGCAGACATCTATCTTCAGCAAACAAGCCCTGATAGATCAAATGTACACAACCTGCCCAGCACCAAACAGGAGTATCTGAAGACCAAATGAGAGTTTAAAAGAGAGTCACATTCGCCAAGTGGCCAGAAACGCAACTCCACATGAATGCTTATGATGCCCCAATAACTGCTGTTAAAAAATGAACATATACTGTAAACAGGATATGTGTCTCAAAAAACGGTCCTGTGTGACCATATTTGACATATATAAGAAGTCATTCAGTGGCACTGTAACAGTCAACTTTGTATGCAACTAATTATTGAGCCTGTTAGCCAGGCTGAAATGATATGTCGTTTGAGATGATCTGTCATAAATTGGTGGCAATATTTTTCAGCTCTAATGGATTTAACCCAGACTGAATACAGAATTCAAGCAACCCTATAATAAAAAGGGAGAGAGACAGACTGGTGAAACCTCTTGTGTAATTGTTGATGAATGAATGCAGGTGTTTTTGATGGTGAGAGCTGTTTGTGTGCACATGTTCCACTTCTGCAGGTGGTGAGGAGAGTCTCCTTGCGTTATGGCTCATTAGGTGACCCTGAAAAATTGCTGAAGGGAATACAGTATACTATGTAAGAGGCAGGGACCATAATCAAACACTGATCAAATGAACCCTCCTTGATAAAAACATGAACCTCCTCTTCTCCCAGAATTCCTAAAGCTAGTATGATATAACATCTCGGTATATGAAAAATATGACAACTACACAAACTACCAAGCAAAGTTAAAACTTATCAGTACCTAAAATAGCTTGAAATAGGTACACATGGTTATAAATGTAAGAGCACAAAATTCACCACTGTCAGAATTAACTTTTGTCAGTTTTGTCAGTTACAAGTGTGGAATGTTTTGAAAATCCTGACTGTTGGTGTATGCTAAACTGCTTCAACATCTGAGATTTAAAGTGCATCAATTTACATCACAGTGAGTGGTGTTACAGGGAGAGGGCTTCCCCAATTCTGCCACATCAAACTACACAGTAGAAGATGGTTATGAGCCAGGACAGCAGTTAGTCATTTGTCATCAGTGAAAGATGAATGTCATCCTCTTCTGTCAGCACTTCTTTTTGGAGTTCTTCTCAGTGCTTTGTGTCTGTGGAGAAGCCTGGACTAAAGTCAGACTTCATCAACTTCATCATCAGATTCACCAGCAGGTACAGGCACATTCAGGATGTGTTAATGGTTTGGCTCAGCCTCTCTGGTCACTGTGGTAATAAATGACCATGCATCCTATTTATAACCACTAAGCTGCACACTGTGACGACGCTGTAAGCTGCCTAACACTGCCGGAGTTAGACCATGGTTCATTGTACCAAGCAAAAAAGAGAAAGAGGGAGGTAAAAGACATAGATCTGGAGGAGACATTGCAAGTCAAAAGCAGTTCCTTTACCTATATTAGATTAATATAAAAAATTTATTTTATAGAAATGCAATTATCAGCAATAGCAGCAGAGACAAAAAACCTACTTAATTTATCTGCACTTTTGATAACTACTTAGTTTTACTCCTGAGCACCATCAGTGCATACATTTTTAAGATTAATTTTCTCAACTGGAATTAGTCAGTACCATGCCGACAATGTCTTCAAGAAACCTAAAGAAGTCCAGTTGCCTTCAACTTTAGCACTTAAGACTACCATGACGTGGATGACTGAGAACCTACACAGACATGTCAGTACCATGCCCTGTCCTTACAGAGCATGGCACACAGGACCGTACTTAATTCAAATACAATGACTTCTGACTCTATGTGTCTCTAACAGCTGAAGCACTGAAAAGCTCTTTGCTGATTAATACTTCTCCGTCACTTACACAATTCATACTAAATCTAGCACAGGGACACAACAAGCTAACGCCTCCCTTAAAGCCAGATTTTTCTTTGGTGGAACAATTCATCTTGAGGAGAATTATTGCACAAGACAAATGACTAGCCGTAATGCAGATGCACTACAGAGAGCCCATGTTATGCTTACAAACCTGCCTGGAAAAAAAGCTACAGATCAGAATATAAATATTACACACTTAACCAAATATCCTAAATGAAGCTGCAATGTATTAGCTTGAACATAGTTTTGCTAGTAAAGGGCAACTGAAGGAGTTTAGCTTTAGTTAAGAAAATCTTACCCTTCCGTCGAGAGCCTCCCCTGTGCTCCATTCTGGGGAGCAGGGCTAAAAAGAGGGGTGGAAGGGAGGGGGTCCTAGAAGTGGTCCCTAGGGAATTCCAGTAATGGGGGTCCAAAGTATAGAGATACTGCTAGTGAGATGCAGAAGTCAGGAATGCTGCCTGTGCTGTGTGGATACTGTGAGGATCAGCTATTTCTGTGACAGCGTGTGTGGGTGTTTATGTGTGTGTGTGTGTGAGAAAAGTGACCTGTGACGACGATGTCAGCGACATCAGCCATGCATCACAGGGCACCCTCACCCTCCCACCGACAGACCTGCCCACACACACACGTGCACGCACACATGCACACACACCTCCCTTCCCTCAACTTCCCTGAGCTTCTGATCCTTGCTACACACACATCACATATGTGTGTACATGTTTGAACATACACACAAAGGGGGAGGAGCAAAGAAAGCGCAGGGAAGCAAAAAGCAGTAGTAAAACAGACTTAAGAGGGAGTGTAGCAGAAGAGAGAAGGATGGGTGAATACACACACAGAAAAACAGGAGAAGTGAGACAGCATGATGGAAAAAATCTTAAAAAAATCAATGCAAAATTGACTATTTTGGCCGTTGTAAAGTTTAATTTGTGACCTTGTGGCGCTTGGAGAGAGCAGAGAGACAACATCATATCCAAAGTAAAAGCTGCTGTGCAGTATATCATTTTGAATCAATAATTGTTTACTATTTGAACTGCAGGTGCTGCCTGAGTGAGCAGTGTCATTTATTATCTGACCTCCTGACTGACCTCCAGGGTGCAATACAAGTGGAGATGGACAATTGATTGGTAAAGCACAGGGAGCACACAGGACAGCAGACCTGGGAGCTAAGACAACAAAACCATATTTTATGGGATGCCTATACGGGAGCAATACATTTTTATGCATTTTAAATTTTCTTTAATTTGTTTTTAATTTATTCAACATTATTCAGCAGTCATTTCCAGTGCAAGTAGCCCTAATCTGAGCTCATGTGAGACAGACTGAGCAAGATGTTACTTAATGAGTTGAAGATGTAAACGCCAGAAACATACTGTTTCTGAGCCGCTTGCACATCTTTTGCCCCAGCGAAAAGCTGAACCAAGTACCTGCCGCCTACCTTCTTTGTCTGGCTCCCCATTAATCTGTCCGCCTAAGAGCATGTGAAGGGGTACTAACTACTTAACCAGATTAGGCATCCTGAACTTTTTGAAAACACAGAAGCTACGCCGAGGCCCTAGGGTTGAGGGAAGATACGACTTTAACCACAGACAAGTTGCAGCTCAATTTCTGCTGTAGTGCGTTTCGCCACTGGCTGCCTAAGTGAGTCAGGTCAGTGACGCGAACAGGCTGGAAAGATATTGTCTGTTGGATGATTTAGGGTAAAGCAGGTTACCCTGGGCTATATAATATATAGAGTTTTAACTGTGAGCAGTATGCTGGAAGAAAGAAAAATCCTGTCACAATTTCCCACCCAGCTTTCACTAGCCATGAAGACAAACTGACATCCGCTGCCAGCATCATTAAACTGACAGATGGCCAAGGCAGAGCTTAAAGAGGGGCCATCAAATCACACAGTAAGAAGGATTTGCAGTATCAAGCTCACTTGGTTTGATGTCAGATGGCTGCTGCTATGCTATTTTGTGTGTGTGTGTGTGTGTGTGTGTGTGCATAAGGGTTCGTGTGTGTGGCACTTAATGAGTCCTAAGCCTTAAACCCTTCAGGTAAACAACACTGTTCGCAACACAGCATGGGCGGAGAGAAAGGACAGAGATACAAGGTTGACAGCAATAATGTCTTCACAGGGTTTAGGATTTATTGACAAATTAAACATCTATACTAGCAGGCGTATTGGCGACAAAATTGATCCGGCCTGGTATGAGTTAAATGACTGAGCATGTTCACAATGATAAACAACTGATTTTGGGAAACAGCCCAATGAGCAAGCAATTGACCTTTGATAATGTGGTAACTTTAAAATGTATGTAGCCAAATAAAATTTTGATTGAGGTTGTGTGTGTGTGAGTATATTATAGAGGAAAGAAATGAGGAGGTGGGAGTATGTCAGAAAGGAAAAAGAGAATATATCACTAAGGCTAGCAGGATCAATGTTACTTTAGTGCTGCTTACACCTGAATACCCACTGCCATGTGTAAACATTATACATGAGACGGTTTTTGAGTTGGGCTGGGTCCCAAGCTCAATACTTGGCACCTTTACTACAAGAATCATCTTCTAAAACGACGAATCGCTATGAAATAAAATGATTCAGGACTGAACGACATGTGAGTGAAATGAATAAATTAAATAAACATTTGTAAATCTATATCAATCAGACTTTGTCTGCTTAAGAATTCAATGGTCATTGAATTAAACTATTTAGCACGTGGATATCATGTATACCGCCTTAGTCAGTGCACTTTGTTATCATACAGCAGCCAAAGGCAGAATTAAGATAGAAACTAACTGGAGAAAGACTGTAAGAGAATTTAACATAGACGAAAAAGCACTGTTGTATGCTAAGATGTCTCAAAAGTCCTACACTTTTTCTTTTCCACATTTTAGAAGTTAGATTGAATGAGAAAAATCTTTGGCAATTCACACTTCCTATGCTTTAACATACAAACAATTTTTTAATTACAAATAATGAGAATATAATAGAAATATAAATCACTAAATGTATTGGTCATTCTAGACGGTAGCTGAGCAAATGCTATCACATGTAAATACAATGAAAGAGTACTTGGTTATTTCACCCAGTCCTTCCTATTTGTTCTGACTAAAAGTACAATGAATCATAGTCATGTGGAATGACAATGAAATCATCTGACTTCATGCAAGTAAGGAAACCTTTTTCTCTGAAACTAAGTACAATCCATTTAAAGCTTTTCAGCCAGAATGACTTTGAAAAATCACAGAGAGAGAGAGAGAGGCAGGAGGAGAGAGAGAGAAAGAGAGAGCAGGAGAGAGCCACCATTATACCCAGGTACTGCACCCTTCTCCAGATGGTGTCACTATCTCACAGTTCAAAGGAAACTGTGCACATACATAAACCTTTTACTATGAATTGTAACTGTAGTTGGCAAGCTAAATTCCCCGATTCCATCCTGGATCACACCAGACCATCTCTGAGCCTTCTAATAACCTTGAAAGTCCACTTTAATGCAGCCAAGGTACTTTAGAAGGGATATGATAGCTCTAAGACCCAGATGTTGGCTAGAACCAAAAGATCATCATAGACTCCATTTCCCACATTACATAACTTCTTGGCTTCTGAACTGATGATAAAGCTGGTAAACAATTAGTAAAGAGACAATCATTTCTAGTAATTCAGTCAAGATTTATTGTCTCCTGAAACTGATACGTATCATAGCACTGAGGCAACACATCACTCTTTATCACTTATAAACAGCTGTGTGTGTTATGTCCAAAACCAGTACTGTGTATGTGGTGCGTGTGTTTGTGTGATGCCTGAGCTAAAGGCTCCTCACATTTGATAAATGTAGGCATATCAATAGCACTGAGCTATCACTTAGCCGAGAGTAAGATCACACAGCTATTGTTGGTGACCATATCCAACAGCAGGGAACATTTCAGAGCTATTAAATGTAGCTTGGTTTCAACCAGAATTTTTATCAAAGAGCTACTGAATAATGTTTATTATTTATTATGATTGGGAAGAGCCACATATGCTGACATAATCAGTACTGTCACAGCCACAATGTGCATAATTTAAACAGATGAAAAATGGTTTATCAGTTAAACAAGTTCCCAAAGTCCCAAAAAGAAAATAGAGTGCTTCATGACTGAACAAATAAACTGATGGACATACTAAGGCTCAACACCAGCGAGTAGTGAACTTACGACATGACAAAAAGAGGATTATGTTTTGCTGTCACTATAAGAGAAATCTGCATTATTAGTCTTGTAAACATGGAAGAAGAAAAGAAAAGAAAATGGAGGAGTTTACCGTTTGCACTCTCACGAACCTATATATTAACAAAAGTCATGTGAACCCAGAGGGCCTCATACAAACTACAGCTGATGGCGAAAGTGAATAGATAGACGGGAAAGAAAAACCTACAAAATGTAATATGTGCGTATTAAGGAGGGCTTATCAGAGACACCATATTGAGAGCAAGGAGCACGGAGGGGGGATCACTGAACAGAAACAGCAAGCAGCAGTCAGAGAAGCTAGGACTGTCGGCCTAAACCATCCAATGAGCGAGGATGAGAATATACAAATTTGGACAGGCAGTGCCACCTCTGACGATATTTATACGCAAGTATTATGAAATATTTTCACGTTGAATACTTTGCCTGATCTTATGACTTGATCTTGGCGAGTCTCCTCAAATTGTTTTTGTATGTACAACCTGTTTTGTTCTTTGCTTTTCCTAACCTGTATATATTCCAGCCGGGTTTACATTTTATCTTTAGTTTTATTAATGCTTGAGGCTTACTTTAGGGTAAGCCTCATTTTTCAGTGTTGGCCTTGATAAAAACCAAATATTTGGTTGATTATAATTCATTTTCTGCCTTCCGCCTTTGCTTCACTCAGCCCGGCATTCCCAGCAAATACTATTTTCCCTCCCCTTCTCTTTTCTTCAGATCCATTCTCCCACCCATCAGCATAATACACCACAGAGACACAGGATAGTACAACGTCCAATTTTTTCTAATACACTGGAAATAAATGTGAACGTGTGAATTTACTGTATATGTTGGGGAGCTGTTCATGGGTGAATGTATATGGATATTCAAGGTGAATTTTCTGCTTAACAACATATTGATCTAAACAGCAGCAATACACTAAACTCACAAACAAGAAACAAGACTCACAAAGCATTACAGTAGGTGACCACGGGCACTGCAATAATGCATGATATGTGGAGGATGTATATATAATGTTTCCCTGACACACATAGGGTGCAAGTACTTTTGTTGAATAACGATGTCTGATTGTGTTGCTGTGTTGTAGATGGAACAAGCTGAACTAAGTAATGTGGCCAATACAAACACACTGAGAGTTGAGCAACATTGCAGGTCAGGCTGGACACACGCTGCAGTATAAATAACTTAGAGCAAAAAAGACTTTCCAAACTGCTCCCAGAGGAAACTGAGACAAGAACCAGGTCTGTACCTGTGTCTTCAAGACCTCTCCCAACTGAAGCAGAATCATCAAACTATGAGGCCTGACCACACCAATGTTATATTTCAGGTATTCCTGAAAAAGATACAGTATGCTTGTTTAGGGCATATAAAGAGGCAAAGAGGCTCTCTCACATCCCAAAACAATCTGGGAACAATGATACAGCAATAAATACAGAACAGTCCTACCCCAGAACAGAATTATGTAGAGGCATAATCACAGTTCATTACGTTCCCACACTGAGCAAGCCCTCCCTAAATCATTGGGGATTTTGAGAAGCTCCCCTCTGGCAAAGTTTTGCTTGATTTCATTCATTACTGATGGCAGCTTGGCAGGCTAACACAGTAAATGCACAAGGATAAAGCACAATTTATGATAGACAAAAACTATCTTGGAGAAAAAAATCAACATTATGTGTGATTAGGTTTAGGGCAGCAAAGATTGGTCGATTCATTAATTAGTTGATTGCCAGAAAATTAATCAGCAACCACTATCTTAGCAATTTTTTCAAACTTTTCAGTTGATTTTTTCAATTCAAAATGTTAAACTCATTGACTCAAGTTGCTTCATTTTGAGGATTTTCTGCTTTTCCTTGTCCCACAATATAGTAAACTGAAGATGTTTGGGTTTTGGACTTTTGATTTTCTGAAGTATTGCTGTCAATTTTTGCCTTTTTTATATGACTCACCCAAACTTGTGAGTTTTTATTGGCATATGAGTAAGCACGAGAACATATATCATTACTGGATTAACTCTTCTTTTAAATAAAGCAAAGATAATTTCGTTTTAGGTTCTCTGTTCACTCATAACCTGTCTTCCTCACCTAGATTGTTTACATTAGGCTTGTATGACAGTTTGCTGAAAGCATATTACATGTGCTGCTTACACTTATCAGTACAGGCAATATGCAAAAGCACAGGAGGTTACAGAGTTAACAACATAATAGGGAGAGAAAGAGAAACAAAAATACAGACAGCCACAGAAAACAGATTTAAACAGAACCAGACCTGCCTGGGAAATAAACAGGAAACACATGTCTAGGACAGATGGGCACACAGACCAACTGACAGAGGCAGCAGCACCCCAGGAACTTGGTCAGGTCACCTGCTTAGTTTCAACTTAGACAACACTGAAATGAGGTTGTATTTTATTATAGCAGGTTTGCATTTATCCTTCGAGTGATTTATTACTGGGGCACAACCAACCACTACCAACACTTATACCACTACTGCTGAAGCCATAAGCTCCACATCATACCCACTCTCTGTCAATTATTAACAAGGCGTGGCTTTGAGCAGCTTTGTCCTGAGAACTGTGTAGGATTCCATGTGTACCACAATGAACAGAGTGAGGCAGTAAAATACATTCAATCTTGGAGAGTTTATAGAAGAGGTCTGCACAGCACTGCTTTTTCAAACTTGAACCAGTCCACTCCCACAAAATTTCAGACCATTATGTACGCTCTTGCTCACCCTCCATCCCACTCCACCCACTCCCACAGATATTCACTACTGTCCGTAACATGTGATCTATTGAAAATCTGCCCTGTCCAGCAGGGAAAACAGACACATATATCCCTCAACATTTTTATTAATCTATACAATTTCTAATATAGTTGTTTAATGAGTGAGCTATAGATGACATGAACTGAAAATAAGTCTCAATAAATGATTTTTAAAAACATAAAACATAAAGAGCCAAAGAACTCTTGAAACATATTGTCATGACACATCACCACAATGGTGGTATTTCCAGAGAAAGTATCAAAGATTGGTTACAGTGCTCAGCAGTACATAATCAAATAGAGATGTCCAGTCTAGCAACACACAGTGAAACATACCGTGCACTGGCACTACCACATCTCTGCAACAACACTTAAGTGGTTTTCAATTTTTTTTAAAAGTGAAACTGAGGTCATGAGAGTTTTTCTTTGGCAAAAGATAAGTTTTAAATGTTTCAATATGTTTGAATCTAGATATACATAAAGGGGCAAAACAAACACCTCTAATTTGGCCAAGTTATCATGTTGGCATATACAGTCTTGCTTTATTGCTTCAACACTTGTTACTTTCCCTCCACACAACAGCTACACTTTTTCAGCTGACTTTGTGTCATTCTGAAGAAGACAAAATGAGACAGGCTAGCCACAAACAGTTTTACTACATGTCAACACCCAAACAGCTGATGGTTTTCTAAAAATCTAGTGTCTTTAAATTGTGTAAAGAAACAGAAAGTGTGGATGAGAACTGATAAAAACAGCCATGGTTCAGGCCAGGAAGCTTGAGTTGGTGACACTTGGTTTGTTTGCATTTGTGTGGCTGACATGGGAGGAGTAACACAGCCTTTGTTTTACTTATACAGACTAAGCTTAGAAAAATGTGAGTTCGAGAACTTTGACTCAAAATGGCTTGAGATCATCTGCTCTATGTTTTTACTGACCTGATGCTGTTCCACTGTGGTATTAAATAAATGTGCCAGAAGTTAAAGTGGACCTTCAAATTGTGGGTTCATGAGATGCAGAGCTAGCTGGGACACCAACACCAGTTTCAAGAGGGAGTAAGCAACCAAAATATAAAGAACCAGAAAGGGAGAGGAGGACAAAGGGAGAATTCAGTGTGAATGAGAAGAACTGGAGTTCATTACATTACAGCATGGGGGTGGGGTCTCACCTCCCCCCACTCAGCCAACGGGAAGCAAGCCAGCAGGATAATCAATAACAGTGACTGCTATTTGACTGCACAACATGCTCATGAGCCAACAACACTTATGCTATCAATGACCCTCCCTGGTAAATCATACAAAACTGACAGCTTCAACCACTCTCCCTTCCCCGTCCAGCCAGCCTGTCTGTATTATTTGATCATATTGTACCCATCAAGTTTTCACCAAATCGGACAGCAAAGATAAAAACATACAAATATGATACAGTTTATGTCCTCTATTCTGACTGGTAAAGATAAGCTTGAATCCACTGTATATTATCTGTGGATTTGTGTAGACAATAGAGTTGCCTTCCTTAAAACAGTATCAGTGCAAACAAAATAAAGTGTGTGGTCCTGATGCTTCTACAAGTCAAGCTACAACACATAATTTTGTGGCTTTAGATCCAGTGCATGGCCTTTGTGACATGTCATCCCCTGCTCGCCGACTATTGTTGTTACTACAGCCCTTGTAAAAGAGAAATGGTTGCATGTGCACAAACATGCGCAGGGGAAACCAAAGCACGCCACAGTATGATATCCTGCATAACCATCAAAATAAGATGCCATTCTCTCTGTAAAATCTTACCCAGCATGTAACCGTAATTGCAGCTCCACAGCAGACATTAAATACTGGGAACTGATTTGCTCAGCAGCATATGAAGTGCTGTAAAAGCACCAACTTCACTAACAGCAGTCTGGAAAAACATGGAGTATTAGAGAGGAGTTTGTTAAATATGCACTCCATGACCTCGCCTTGCTGAATAGTCCAAAAAAAAAAAAAAAAAACAGAGGTTTAAAAATGTTGCCCAGTGCACCTTCAGACAGGTTGATATCAGGTTGGCAGAGGCCAGAGAGAAGGGAGAATGTTTTGTTCCAACATCAAATTCCTGATGTTGCATTCATGTATATGTCCAGTTAGAATGAACAATGCAAGATGGAAAGCTGGGTAGAATTTCCTGAGTGTCAGGAAAAAAGTACAGATAGTATGGCAAAGTTAAGCCAACTGTTACATCCACAAAACTGGCCTTTGACCAACTGTCAGCTCAATAAATACAGGATATATATCAGGCTTCACAAAGTACAATGAAGTTTTCCAATTTGTAACTTGGACTGGTTTCATGAATGCCACATATAATATATCTACAAGTGCTATTTAACTTCATGTATGTATTTTGTTTTCATGCCTAAGCTAAGGCATTGTGTTAAAGTTATCCTGTTGTTTGTTACATAGTAAAGTTCACTGTTGGATCTTCAGAGGGTGAGTCATGTTGGAGATTGCATGTCAATGGTAATCAACACAGAGAGATGGGGCATGAGTGTCCAATTAGACCATATGTGTTGGTCCTGTGTTCGTTACTACAACACTTGGACATGTGGCAGAATGGAAAGCAGAAAACAGAGCACAGTAGTTTGTTAAGAAAGAGGCCAGGCAAACTACACTGAAGACAAGAATACAATTTTTTTTCCCAAAAAACAGGCAACCAGTGGTGTGGAGGGGTCATTGGGAAATAGGAGAGAGAACTGGGCCAAAGGGGAAACACTGGCATGAACAAAAAAAATCATGTCATACTCCCTTGAGTGGCAGTAGCGTGTGAGGGAAACCCTCATCTCACGCAATTGCTGGAAAATGAACAAGCCTTCCCTAAAATTCACTGTCTTACCTACATATTATCCACCCACACACAGCCCATAAACAGTTTTAGTAAAAAAAAAAAAATATGGGCAACAGTGACCCATGCAATGAAGCCAAATTATCAGCTTGCCCTGGTGAAGCAAAGCCTGGAACTTTCCATAAATATGTCTCTACCTAAGATGTGTCCCACCTTTAAAAAAATGTGCAAATATTGATCGAGCCTCACATGAGAACAGAAATCAGGTTTGTCTAGCATAAAAAGTTGTATTCTTTGAATTAGCATTATTTGTGTTTATTTGTGTTAGTCACCCACCCTGATGGAGCTAAATAAAACAACATCTGATCTCACCTGTGGCGTCCTCCTCTTCCTCTTTTAGCACGTTATTGTCATCCACATCATCCTCCTCATTTCCTTCTTTTGCTTTTCTTGTGTTGTCTTTCACCGGGACCACAGTGAAGTTGGTGGGCATTTTTACAACATGTGCTTCCTCTCAATGTCTCCCGCTTGTCACACTCTTATCTCTCTCTTTTCTCCTCCCTCTCTGTTCTGCTGCTCCTCTCGCTCTTCCTCCGTCCAATAGCTGTCACTCTTCTCTCCTTTATTGCTCTTGTTCTCAGCTGTTTGTTTTTTTCGTTCTGACTTACTGCCCTGGTGTACTAAACTCTCCTGGACAGGCGTCGGGTCTTACTTCTGAGTTTTTGTTCCTATTGCTAGGATTCTACTGTACACCCATGTGACCCCCCGGCCCCCACATCCAAATAAGGAAGAGCAGAGCTGCCCCGCCCAATGGGGGCAGTACACACAAACACACACTAGCAGAAAACATGACATGCATTTGTGCTCCCGAGTGTGTGAGCACATACATACAGCTCTTTCTGTGCCTGAGGCCAGATCCTTTGCCCAGGAATGTCGCTCTGTCTCACACACAACAAAAGCCGGCAGTGTCAGCCTTTGTTCAAAGAGAGGAGGAAGCCCAGAGCTGCTCCACTGAGGAGAGTTTTCACACACACAAATACACACTTACATCTCCTCACTTCCTATGCAGTGTTATTTGACCCCATGTGCATAGACTGAAGTGGGCAGGGCTGATTTAAAGACATATGCTGGTCCTCTAAACACACACCCCTATAGAGGGTAAGCTCATGTGCATGCACATGCTAACACACACATTCAACTTCTGCATTACATGTATGTCTCATTAGCAACATACTGTATGTCACTGTGAAAGTACTCTTAGAGAGGGGAATAGGAAACTGATGGGAGGCATAATGACGGGAGGCAACGGAATCAATACAACTTTATGCTCTTATCTCTTCAGAGCAGCCTTGGAAATATGAGGCACGGATTGTTGTTAGATTCAAAACCTGATAAAATATGTTTCAACATGGGATTACGAGAGGGCAGTGGGAGAATTTTAAAAAATGTCACCTCATCGGTCAATTTCTTCAAATAGCAATTTCTTCAAATATTATAACAACCAAAGGAAACAATTAAGATACCACAATATCACTTGTTATATCTTATTCACCTTTCTCCCATCCCACTTTCTTTTCTATCAAGCTGTGTGTCCTGTGTATCACCTCCATTCTGCAGCAGCCATGTATTTCTGCTTATATTCAGATCCATCAGCTGACCTTATCGCTAATCCAACAATGAGTCATTTCCTCAGAGTAAAGAGAGCACTGAAAGTGATACAAGGTATTAGGTCACACACCAAGTAACCAACACCCCTATGTGATGGGAAATGCTAAGAGAAACCCTGCTGGAGGAAAAAGCCACAGCATGAGAGACAAATGTTCAGTTCTTTCATAATGCTGCAGCCCTAAAACCTCATAGGCATGTTAAAAATCTAGAGTCCCACCCAGAACAAGTTAAACTCTCCCCCCTTTAGTTCCCCAAAATGACGACATACAAGATCAATACAGTCGACAGAAGGGTGGGTGCTACAGGAAATAGGAAAGGGAGGAGGAGGTGGAGTTGAAGGCAGGGGAGTCAAAAAGACAGAGACCGGCAGGCAGTGGGGTCGATTTACAGGAAAATATTTTTTAGCATTGCAACTTATGCATGGCTTAAAAGAGTTCATTACAGAGGACTGAGCCACAGTAAGAATAATTTTACCTGGCACTACTGAGGTTGAGAGAATTCCTGAACATTCTTAGTTTCATTTGCTACAGAGGTATACAGTCCCTGACAACAGATAGATCTTGAAATTTAGAAATATCAAGGTTAAAACATCACATCACTGTTTTGCTATCAGTTTCTGGCGCCTGTGTTTTCCCTATACTCTTTATGTACTGTCAGGAGAAACATAGTGGTCCCATAACAATTTCTAAACACTGTGTTTCACTGTTTCTACACTGATAAATACTGTCCATGTTTAAACCTTGAACTCATTTTATCTGCCTACAAAAAGTCTAATATTAAGAGTAAGAAGAAACATTTTGGGGGATTTTCGGGGACATCAGAAATTTGCTTTTTACTACGTTAGGGAAACATGAAGAACACTGTCTTGTCTTGTGACTGTATCAGCCATCCAAATCAGGTATTTAGAAATGGCAGGTCAGGTATCAATGAGATGTAATAGTTGCAGTAAATGGGTGTGGTTGTTCTACCCAGGCTTCATGCAAATGAAAAGTTTAGCATATATGACTGATAGCTATTGCACTGTCGAAAGCAACTACCATTTTGAAAGGGCCAGGGTTTCTGACAACATTAATCAATACAGTGATCTGACAACTGAATATTCACGACATTATTGTGGTCCTGCCAAAGAAACAAAGAGAGCACTTATCTACTCCCTGCTCAGTGGATAAGCAATGATGCAACTGGCATCCACTGATTAAGAGGCCAGACAGTCTGACTGCCTCTCAGGACAGTCAGTGCAGGCCAGGAGGACAATGTCCCTTTTATGAGAGAGTCAGCGACAACGCACATTGGAGACTGAAAACTAAAACTACTTGTGACTAAATGCTGTGCCGTAAGCAGTCCACAGACCATGACCATGTCATGTTTGTGTCATGTTTTTCATAGCCAAAGCACAATATATAATGATATAAATTCATTCCAGACTCAGCTGTTGCTCCAAAAGAATCATAGGAAGAGAAAAGAATCAAATTATAAAATATCAAAAACAGATTAAAAACAAAGTCTTTACAGGGGTACTACTTTCTGCATCTTCTGGGCCATTTAAAGACAGTAAGAGACTTGTTCTGAAGCCACTTTTCTTTTCTCTGTATGATTCACTTCATTGTCATCCTGAATGAACAATGCCTAGTGTTTGCCAGACACAGTGTTTGGAGTTACACCCAAAGATTATTTTTTGTCTTTTAAGACCAGGGAATGTTTTACTCTGCTCTCAGAGTCCTTTAAATGCTGTTTTGCTCCAAGTGGGCTGTCATATGCCTTTTACTCAAAGTGGCTTCTTTCTAGCCACTCTATCATAAATGATGAGCGATGTTGAGATGATCGTCCTTCAAGCAGGTTCTCCCATCTCTGCAAGGGACTTCTGAAGCTATGTTAGTGACAAATGAGTTCTCGGTCACCTGGCTGACCAAGACTTTTCTTGCACAGTTACTAAATTGTTGGTCAACTCTTGGAAGAGTCCTGGTGGTTCCAAACTTCCAAACTTATAAACTTATAATTTCACAATTATAAAGCCCACCATGGTCCTGGAAAAATTAAAAGCTTTAGAAAAGGCTTTAGAACAGAATTTATCTTTATTGTCATTGCACATTTACACCGTACAACAAAATTACTTATACCCTTGCCCTGACCCATGCCATGCCCCTTTTTGTGCACAGGTCTACAAAGAGTTCCTTGGACTGATTTGTTTTTGTCCCGACATGTAGCATGAATTGTGGGACCTTATAAACAGGTATGTGGCCTCCTATACTATGTCAAATTAATTCAGTTTGCCACTAAAGGACTCTAACCAGGTTCTGGACATCTGAAGCACCTGGCCATGATTTGGAGTGACACAGCGAAGGGTCTCAATAGTTTTATCAGTTATAGATTTGCAAAAATTTCTTGTTTAAACATGTTTATGTTTCACTTTATCATTATGGTTTAATGTGTGCATATTGATGGAAAAAATGGCAATTTTATCAATTTTAAATTAAATCTACAACACAATAAGGTGGAAAAATGAAGGGGTCGAAATATTTTCTGAGGCCACAGTGTAGTCTATCACACAAACTGTGAGGAATTCATCTGCCCAGAGAAACAGTTCAGCTAAACTAAACTTTTTCTCCATAGGCTCAGATTTCTAATCCTAAAATAGGTTTATTGATTGAGTCTACAAGGGAAGATGGGAGGAGACTGGATATGCAACAGATACACCAAGTACAGCCCAAGGACATCAGTCAGAGTGTGAGAGGAGCCAGGCCCTCTTTTCTAGTGGCGTAGTAGAGAGGGGAATAGCACAGTAGCCAGTAAGTATCCAGGTCCCCAACATGGGTAGGGCACTCAAAAAGTCTGGAATTAAAATTTTGTTTACATTTGTAACTTCAATATTCATATTGGTATGATTAGTTATTAGCATTATAATTAACTATTATGATTGATGATATATTTCTTATCTAAAAATAATAGGAGAGGCTTTTTATTGCAAATAAATACTGTTTGGGTAATTAAAATACAACAGGTTATGCAGGATTAGGACAAAGAAAAAGTTACGCAGCAAGGTAGGAAAGTCAGAAAATATCACATCAAATGTCTGTGACACTACCAGTAAGTCCTGTTCAAGAGCCTTAAAGACACACTACATACCCACCAGAGACTGATAACGCCCTCTGGAGGAGGCAGGAGGAAGGACAACTTCCCTGTGGGGATAAATGTACACAGCATATACTAAGTGACATCCAATCAAAATTACATAAATCTAAAAGAAACCTTTGTCACATGGCATCTTTCCTTCTATTACTTTCTCCCGCTCTTAAAACTGCATTGCATGATTTTTAACTAACAGAGGCCAGAGGGTACACAAAAGAAAATCTTTTGGAATTATACTGTACCACACTATGAGCTCTGGTGGGTCAAGTGTGAGCAGAAAATGATCTAACATAATTTACATAATAAGGGCATCTAACTCAGTCATCAGTCATTTGTTCTGCAGTATTTTCGCTCCTACTGCCTTCTGCCATTCTGCTACTGAATTTGACTAGTGTCCTCTCATCATGCAGGGGATGGCTGAAGACTAAAAATGACACTCTGATGCCCCCATTTGATCATACATGGAAATACACCAAACTACCATCATGACTAAATATGGAAAAACTATTTGTTTTATATTTGGTACAAATGTAGACCAGAAGATTGAAATGTAATGGAAATGTCTTTTTTTTCCTTTTCTTTTTTTATTTTTACAAGCACTGACTCAAGCAAAACTAAAGGGAAACAATGTCAGCAATCATATTCTGTCAGACTTTCCTAACGTCTGTAACGACTGTAAAATGTTGAATGAACCTTTTAGTTCCCTTTCTGAAACATTTCCATGACATGTGTTTATTGGTGTTTATTGGTAGAGGAAACTTTTACCACATGTTAAAGGTAAATTAAGGTCTGCAGTGAGACATAAATTGTATGAAAAATCTATATAATGAAGAGTTAGGGTGTTGATGATGATGGGAAAATTCGATAAGTCACAATCAGCTCTTCAAAGTCAAGACAAACTGCCATATATTCGCTACTTTTAGATAAATGCCACTCTGCATGATTTAAGGCAACATGAAGTCTGTAATGACTTTACTGCACACATGGACAGCAACACCTCAGACATCTCAGGTAACAGCACACTTGTCTGCCGGTCATCCATTAAATGCTGTATTTGACTCAGGCTCAGGTGACACTTTCTTCTCTTTTGGACGCGTTTCTTCCCCCTTACAGGGTTAGGGTTAGGTTAACCATTTTCCCCTGTAAGTTTGGGGCTAATTTGAGGTTACAACTTAAATTACCATTCAATCTCCACTTGTAGAGTTGTTTCTGCAGAATTTCACTTTTTGGTTTTCACTAAATGGTACAGGCAACTGACAGTGTTCACAGGCAGGAGGACAATGCAATCTAAAATAAATATACAATAACAATTCAGTGGATCTTTGTTTCATAGTAAGTCGGTGAGAGCAATGCATATGATAAAAATGTTTGTAAACCTGGTTTCAAAACCAATAATTGCACAAACATACACTTTTGTGGCTACACTTAAAGGCATACTTAACTGAGCTTGAAAATAAAGTCAGGCTTTTGGAAATCTGTTGCCACTTCTTGTGTGAGAACAGTTTTATCTCTCTTGCAATGCCAGGTAGCTGGACATTTATATCAACCAGTGAGTAAGTTCAGCAAAAACAGAAGTTGTTTTGTCAGCTCAGTTCCTTTTTGTGCAGACAGCTCAGTACAAGTCATGAGAGACACTGGAAATGACTGAACCTTGCTGTATCAGTTTCATCTGTGGTGTTTGACTGTATTGCAGTCATTAATGCTGCTTGTGAGAGGGGTGGGGTTACAAAGTTTATCCTTAGGCTCTTCATTCAGAGACCAGCAGAACTTGATACTCACATGATGCGTCTCTCTACACATTTCTGACATCTGATATCCACAGACGCCACCACCAAGGAGTTCCTACTATACCTAACTGTCTTTTCTCCTTGTACATACCTGGTGTGCACACAATAATGTGAACACCTTAACAAGATCATGGAGAAATTAAACACAAAATTAGTGTTAAATTTTTGTTCAGACAAACTGTATGACGATTTAATTGTTGTATGTTACTGCATAAAATAAAATAATTAGAAATAGAGCTAAATCTTTTGGCATCAACAAAAAATGTACATAAAATTCACAACAGTAGAATTTATTGCAGTGTTGTTGTAAGAAGGTATAACATCATCTGTTCATGTCTATGTGCCCACTCCCTGTATGTACTTGCTGATCTGAGTCTACACAGCAAATCTTTGCCAGCTCCTGATGTAATGTCAAAGGTAGATTTTGCTCTCCACTGACTTCATTTGGCTTTACTCTGTTCTACAACAGTACTTATTTGGTGTATTTATTGCAATAGCAAAGGCAATAAGACCCAAGTGACTCACAGTAAATGCCTTACTTAGCCTTTCACACAATGCTGACCAAGAGCTGGAAAACCCCATGACTACCCACACCAAATGTAGAGAACCTCCTGGGGAAAAACAGGTTATGTAGTTTTTCCCACGTCTGTTCAGTAGCAATGGCTTTCAGCTGCTACTGTTATCAATCTGACCACATGCAGTGTGTGTCTGAAATAAACACTGGCTGAATTTTATGTACAGAGCATTAAAAGAGATAAGAATGGGATTTAAGGTTGATTACATTAGTGTTTCCATATCCAGTGAGTCCAGTGCACTAATTATCAGATATTACGCAAAGCAATATTATTCAGGGGTGTCAAGTTTTGTTTTTGTTTTTTGACCCAATCCTGATTTGAGTCATTTAAAATTAGCTATCTGCTGATACTGAGTAAAATAATATACTCTAATACTTATATTTAACTCAGTGTTGATTAAATATGTATCTGACACATTGAAATAGCAGCTGTGACTTATACTGACCTTCTTATTTTCACAAGCTACTTGATCATATACTAGAGGTCCTAGTTCAATGTTCTAAAGTTTATAGGCTTAAATTATTGATATAGTATGAATGAAAGTTTAACTGGAGCAATACAATTGAAATTGACCTGATGCAATCAGATAGGGAAGATGCAGAAAAACATCCATTGTCACAAATGATCTCTTGCTGTAGGTTTGGATTCCAATTGCCAGTTCCATTTTGGACCTGGTTTCCCATTGGCAAAAAAGCTGAATTTGTTAAGCTCTAACTTATCAAACCTTTATCTATCCCTGTTATGTTTGATTAGCAAAGACTAATGTTGAAAATATGCAGGAACTGTTAGCAGCTTCTCGTTCACAACCAGGACCGACCATTGTTTTCTGTGATTAAAATGACACTGGCAGTAGATTATATCAGCTAATGTCATTTCTGTAATAGGTCCAATGAAACTTTAGTCTGACTGGGCTCTGCAAAAAGACATTTTGTGAGTCAAAAGACATATAACTCTGTAACATCACTCTATGATGACCAGTGAACTGTGTTTTTGTACTTCAGCTAATCATTTCTCTCCAGAGAAGGAGAGTAGGGTCATTTAAGTTTTGATGCAGTATTTTTAGCTCATTAGCTCTGATGACTTTGAATCAGAACCTCCATTATTTGGATCACGTAGGCTGTGAAAAAACTGGTATAAAAGTCAGTATGTTGCAGCTCATATTTCCCTGTCTCACATCAATCAACATTAATATTTCACACGTTATGCTGCTCATCTCATTTTCTTTTTTTTTTGTATTTATAAGTATTTCTGGCATATCGCCCAACAGCAGCTGATCACACATCTAAACTGAATCTTTGACTTGTACTTATTTATAACTTTAGTTACTTGCAAATGATGTGAGCTAAAGCTAGATCTGATAAAGGATTCAAAAGGATTTGGATTTGATAAGTGGATTTGATACAGGATTTGGATTCGATAAAATGCTATCAAACCTCAACCCTATTTGGCTGAATACAAACACCAGCTGCAAAGAGCACTTTAGCCAGACAAAGACAAGTTTAATTTTGGCCTGTTATCAAGTTACTCCTGTAATTGAGATTAATTTACGACAGCTGCTGCGATCCGCCGCCACCAGATTCATTAGCGTTGGATATTAATGAATCTGTCTATTTTGCCTACCTCTGTATCTGAACTCAGGGTTTTTCTTTCCAGATGCGCCCAACTCTATACATCTCTTTTTTTTGTTTTACATTGTCAGCCAGTGTGAATTCACACAACTACCACAACTATCATACAACCACATGCCAATAAGATCTTGTTGACAGCTACAGTATTGTGTCAAATCCACCAGTCAATTTCTGTCATGATGAGGGAAAAAGAAAACAGAGACAGCACAGTTCAGCTCTGTGAAAAACAGAATAAGACCTCCTCAGGATCTCAGATGATGATAATATGTATGCATTGTGTAACATGTCACGAGTCTATGAGGATAACACAGGGTTATTTTTAAAGTTAGTGATAGCTACAGAAAACAGTCTCAGACAAGCCATGACAGGAGTTGGCAATACAGATACAGTACTGTTCACAACTAGTTTATACATTCTGTAATTAAATATGTAGAGCTTCAATGTAATGTTCATGTCCTTAAAGTGATAAATGTGCCAGATAAAATAAAATTTACGATGGAGCCAGTAAAACTGATAAATAATAATAAAACAACTTAATAAAGAAATGTGCACAGCAGAAAGGTTAAACTATCATTATGGTCCTAAGTATACTGTAGCAATGGTATAATGCCATTGAATAAAGGGCAAGACATCACTGTTGACCTTTGAAAATAAATGACCAATTCAAGAACATTACTTGATAAAAAGGCTATTTTGAGGGCTATAAAGTGCCTGTGCGCATTACCCAAAAAGAGGAGGAAAGTTCTCTGAAAACCCTTCTGTGTGACAGCGAGGGACACACCCCTCCTCCTGGGTGTTGCGTGTAAACAACGAGCAACTGGAACAAACATCCCACGCAGGACTGGCAAGGGGAGGCAGCAGGCTGGGAGGCCACACAAGAGCAGGAGCAGATATAGTGGATGCCAGGGCCCAGTTGGTGTCCATGTGCTGACTGCTGGACTCCAAATAAAGCAAAGGGCAGCACATGATACCGAAGGTGCATGCCTTTTTAAACATGAATGCACACATGCATGCCAAAATAATTCTGTGTAGTGAGGACATTCTGAAGACTCATTCTTTCTGTATCTGAAACTTGCTGAATGGTGTCCAAAACTGCATCACTCTCTTCTCAATAATAATGATTTCATATACAAATCACATTCTCTGATTCCCTACAAATTATCTGTCCACCAAGATGAAGAGAAACTAGAATGACCACCCTACGGTTGTATGCCTCTGCCAACCAGACTCATTTAAGTGGTAAAGCCTTTGAAGGAAATTAACAAAAGGTTTTTTCTGGAAAAATTGAAGTTGTCGTTATTTTGGTATGTATGATTTCAATGAACAACTAGTGAGAAACATGCCGTCTTCACTTGGAGACTATTTTTACAGAGGAGTACAGAGGAGTGATAGAGAGGTTCATCACATGGTGCAAAAACCTGAAATCACCTGAAGCTCAATATCAGTGAAACCAATGAGTATGTGTTGGACTACCAGAGGAACAGGAGGCCTCCTATCCAGTTTATCATCCAATAGGGTGGACCCCTACAAGTCTAATCAATAATTAATCAATAAATCAATAAATACCAGGTTACAGTGATCTTGAACTTTGACCACCAAAATCAAATCAGTTCATCACTGAGTCCAAGTTTGTGCCAGATTTTAAGAAATTGACAGAACGTCCCATGGGAATGGGACAGACCAGACATGATAAAGCAAACATGCTTGTGAGAGTGATTCCATGGAGAGAAGAACATTTAACTATATAATTGCCAAAGTGCCTCAGCTGCAACAGGTAGTATGCATGAAAACCTGCTGCACTACTGTTCAGCAACAAGCCTCAACAGTGTTTCCACACCCTGAAGTGTGTGGACTGTCAAAGGTGGAGATTGACCGTCTCTGTCTGCATACTGTCGCATCAAGTTTAAACCTGACACCTTTTGGAGACCCTTATCCCCGTAGAACCTCATTTATCTTTCACTGCCTGCTTAATCTCCCATAAATCCAAATGTAATCTTAGTCATCCTCAGCATCTGAGGCGAGCAGCACGGTGCATCCTCTTGTACCATGAAACCTCTTCATGTGGTTTCATTAACTATTAATACATTCATTACATCTTTTGTCAAGACACAGTATTTTCAGAGCATATACCTTATACATTGTTATACAATAGTATGTTACTTTACACATTCTTAGCTTACAATAATCATGTTCATATATTCACTTTACTTGTCTTTTCTCACAGTCTGGCCTTTGCCACTCTCAGTCTGAACAAGGAACAAGCAAACAGCATGTCTACAGATTTTCTGAAAGGCTTTAAAAGAAGGGTAAGCCAGTGAAACAAACAGCCAGAATCATTCAGACAACAGTGTCTCATGTCGATGATTTCCACTTCTTCATAACCACTGCTTCCTCTTTACAATATCTGTTACTCAATCTTGACCTGAACATTTGTTTTGCAACCTTGATGGCACAGTTCATATATGTTCAAATATATTAACAACATGTTTGATCATGTAGCATAGACAAGCATAGCAAGGCCCACTGAAGCCACCATTAAAAACTACTTATGGGTCACACACAGTTGTGTGGTGATCTTTTGTAGGGTAACTGTCAACATTCAGTCTGCTTTATCTAGAGCCTTTAAGTGCTATCTATTTGACACAACCTACTTGACAAACTACCATCATCAGCAAGTCAAAAAATTAAAGAAGAATCTTTTTCAAGAGCCTGCTGATACACACAAGTTGCTCTGTGTTACTGAAAATACTAAAAGCTGGTGTTTCTGCAGTGGAAAAAGCCTGACCTTCCAGTATCTAAACATTATTTAAACTCATTATTTGCTACAGTTATCAACTTTATCATTGTAGGATTTCATTTAGCAGAGTCATCTGGCAGAAAATAGATTACAACAAAAGGAGTAGATATCCCTGTCATCACTCATGTATTGATTGCTATGCAATGAGTGTAAAAGAGTTAGGAAATGAGGAAACTGAAATCCAGGGCAAAAAAAGTATTCACAAAAAAGAGAAAAGCATGACTTCTGAGGCCCAGTTTTCATTGTCCAGTGATAATATACAGTCTACTGTGCCGGGTTTGCTCCACACTTTCCATGACAGCAAGAACAGCTGATACAAGCTCAAAGCATTACCCCGCCAAAATCTGTCTGCTGAGGACTGAATCCACTGTCCAATAGCTAAATCTTGCTTACATTATCCAGTTTAGTCAGCACTTTAAGATACTGAAAGTAATTCTACTGCACATCATTTAACCGTTAAGTCTATAAAGTGTCAACTTCCCTGAGTTCCAAATTACATGTCAAGATTTTATTGGGAATTTTTGAATTTCATTTCCACTGAAACAGTTCCAGTTCTTGAGTTATGGCCATAAACATGTTTTCTGCTGTGACAGTGACCTTGACCTTTGACCACCAAATTCCAATCAGTTCATCCTCGAGTCCAAGTGAATGTTTGTACCAAATTTAAAGCAATTTCCTCAAGATCACAAGATATTGCTATTACAATAATGGGACAGACAACCCAAAAACATAATGCCTCTGACAATGGCTTTCTTCAGTGTAGCAACAAAATCGCAGAAGCTGCAATTTATTCAAATAACTGCAGCTCCCGCGAGTTGGATATTGCATTTGGCCATATTGCAATTTTGATAATATTTCAATTAATTGTTCAGACCTAATTTACAGTTAAATAAAACAGCAAAATAGCAAATTCTCAGCCTTTGAGACATGGACATTTTCCGGTCCCAAATGGTCAGATCAAATGAAGACAACATATTTCAACCCTGGATGAATAACTTAACTTAGATTTGTCTATTTTAACTGTTAACAAGCAGAATTAACAGTAAGGCCATAATTCTAATCATATGACAAAACCATGGTCTGTCATTGTACCACAGCTGAGTTGTGTATGTGTCCACAGAGGGGACACAATCTTCTTTGGAGTCATGTAACAAATACTCAGGAGATTAAAATGTTTGCTGATGAAAGCTCACACATAATATACTCTATCATTGCCTAGCTGAGAGAAATGCATGACAAAGGACGAGCACAAGCACCGCATACACCACCAAAAGAGCACACCCATCTTCTTCTTAATCTGATTTAGGATGAAATTCAATCTAAGCATTAAAACTGAACAGACAGGTGCCAACCTGCCCTTGTATCATAGAGGAAATCATGTGGAAGACATTTTCATGGCTCTGCAGCTCTGTGTTGGCTAGACGCCCAGTTAAACACACCTTTTACTCTTACAGTATGAGGTCAAGGTTTGTCCCATCCAAAATACAATGCTGCTGATTTAGAACAATAATATATAGAGAATATAGTGTTCATACCCATGTTGCATAATATATATACAAGCAGTGTCTGAATTATTTCTTTAGTCCTGAAATCCACAATCATAAGCCATGAAGGTTAAAAATCAAAGCACCTTTTCACACAATCATAAGTACTTTACAAGTGAAATACACACTACCACTAAATTCTAAAAGAGACATAACACACTGGAACTCATATCTGTTGATATATTTCAGTAGTTTTCTGCAAATAACCATCAGTAGATTCTGTAGGGCCAGACACTGACTTGTTACCCGCACAGCATCTTGTATTGACCCTGGGCCAGTGGGATTTTTTTTTGTTGGACCTAACATAACAGACTGAGACATTGTGTCAATAGCAACATTCTGCTCTGTCACCGTGATTAATCACCAGTGTGATCTTTCAAATTTTTTCATCCATAGTTTTCAGTTTTTAGGGACTAAGAACCTCTTTTTCTGTTTTACTATGACATATGAAATAGCCTGCATCAACCAAAACATAAGCCCAGTCAGTGGTACAAGTGGAAAGCTGTATTTGTCTTAAGCTACATAACTTGCTATGTAAACGCACTGTAAGACACTAGTACATTAGAACATACTAAAATCAAAAGGAAACCACAACTACTGACCACAAAACAGTTTGTGCTTCAAAGATTACCAATCAATATACACAACAGATTGCCTATGCACACAGTAAACCATAAGCACACTGTAATTTTGCATGCTTGCCTGGCCAGTGTGCCAGGCAATTATTCTAGCAACTTCTAACCCTCAACCTGTTGCTATAGAAGCACCTTGTTTGTGAGCAACTGGTTGAACAAGGCTTGGGATTTAAGACTGCAGCCAAATTATGGCTCAGAGCAAGGGACATATTCAATATGATAAAAGAGCGAGACTGATCTTGCAGCATAGTGTTTGGCGATGACATGCAACTATCATTTCATGTATATAATTTCCTTTAGAAATGGCAACCAATACGACTTATTAAATCGCCCTCATTTTCCTTTGTTGTTGGTCCTTTGTTCAATTCCCTAATTGGCCTCTCTTAATTTTTTAAAAAGATACAAGTACCAAAACCCTAGTCACCTCAGTTGACGCTAATATTCTGGTAGTAAAAAACAAACTGACTCTACTTGCACGCTGATTATGAAGGAATAAACTGTGGTTCTCTCAAGTTAGAGGAGGGGGGAATGTACAGGAAGTTCAGCATAAACTGCTCGTTCAGTCGTATTCTGTTTGGTGAGGCAAAGTTTGTTTTAGCGTTGATGCTAAGTTTAATTTTCCGTTTTAATTAAACTGTTTAAGCTAGCAAAAGCCTCGCCAGCATTTGTTTGTAAATCCTAAAGTTAAGTAGGCGATTAATGTTGTCTGTTTACTCTCTGGTGACAAACGACAACTACATGTTTACAGTAATTTAACAAAAAAAGTCTTACAGCAGTGTTCAAAACTTTTTGTGACTCTAATTAACTCTAACTAACAGCTTCGGTTTTGGGGTACTGACGCGCCGTCTCTGTTACATAATTGCAGGCGCACAAACACAGCCGGAGTACAATGCGACGGTTAATCCGCTGCTAGATAGATGAGATAAGAAGTGGGACAACTGGCAGCCGTCTTACCGTACTTGTTGGGCTCCCTGTTGTACTCCAAGATAGGCACCACAACGTTGGGGTCCTGCGGCTCGAACACAGAGTCCTCCCCCGTCTCTTCTTCCTCCACTGTGCCACCGCCGCTGCTGCCGCCGGTGTCCGGTGCCGGGTCAGCAACAACCGCGTCGGAGTGCTCCCTCTCTCCGGTGACACCCCCTCCTCCGTCAACCGGGACCACCACAAATCTTTCCCCCATGTCCCTCCTTCTTGTCCTGTCTTGTCGCACTTTTAGTGGAGGAAAAAACACACCGACCGGCGTACGTCTGCGGTTCACAGTCAGTGAGGGCAGACACACGCACAGCGTACAACGGGACTCACGAGCTCACGCGGTGATCAGAGGATTGATTACAGTACAGAAGTGCCCGCCCTCGTCCTTCGCTCATTGGCTTAGAGGGCTAAAGAGCGCTGTCAATCACCCTAGAAGCAAATCAGAGTGGTTAAAATTAGCTAATTGTGGAATGAGTGAGTTCTAAAATTTGGACCAACATAATCATATCTACTCTATAATTAAGTTTGTTACGTACGTTCATGAAGTCCGATAACCCCTTATTTTAGCTATCAATACCCAAAACCCTTTTCCACTTTGAGAACTCTAAAACATCATGTATGCTTTACAGACATATAATTTTAAAAAATCTTTATGAATTTGTTTAGCTATTTGTCATTTAAACTGTGGTAGACAAAGTAGCAAAAACAATGCAGCTAAACAGAGAACTCCTTGTAATAGAGCATGTGAGCATGTGCCAGTCAGGCATGTCACACTAAACTCATTACAAGCTTCTTTAAATTGTCTCAAAATGATGGGGTAATTAACACTGGTTCTCTACATCCTCTACTATCAATAGCCTGCCACAGAAACTCAATAAATCGTTCTAATTTAAAAGACATTAATGGTTTAGTCATTTGCCAACACCTCCTCATAATAACTATGGCATGTTACAGCTTAGAATAAATGGTTCGTCAATACCTCAGGATAGAATGACCTCTCATGTTTCCGGGCAGTTTTGAGACATGTAATCTGCTCTCCCTGCTTACTACTAACAGAAGGGGAAAATTGAGCACATTTGAAAGTATAGAGCTTTCCTCTGAACATTCTCTAAAATATCAAAATGCACCATAGCATAATATCTTATTAGTGTATTTTCTTCTTCTTTTTTTCCACCAAACTATCTGCTTTGAATCTGGAGGCTTTGTGTTTCCCTCTCTGTCAGTTTCATAGAAAACAGATGATCATCTGGTGCAGGAAATCCCAGATAAAGATCACCAACCCAATTTAATTAATTGTTCCTTGGGCAAAGATCCATCTGTTTGCCAAATTCAATGGGAATCCATTCACACATCACTCTGACAGACATAGTAAAGGGTTGCATACGTAACCCATTCATGGAGATTATACAAGCAACAGGTTGCCTCACTAAACAACTGGAATGCACCTTAACAAAACACTTTATGAACCATGGAAAATCTTCACAGAATCTCAGGTCAGTAGGTCAGACTGCAGAACTTTTGTAGTTATGACATACCCTATGCATAAATAGTTTACTGTGAAGCCTGTTAGCTTTATAGACAAAACTTTAAATTGCTTTTGAAACATTAAAAAAAAATCTCACACTAATGTATCATGTGTGATTAATCACAACCTCTGAATAAAGTGACTGTTAACATGTCTTGTTAAAGAGACAAAACATTTTCAGATGGCACAGCCCCATAGTTTCTAGTTGTTTTGTGCCTCTTTTAGTCAGTTACAGGGATGGGGTGGGGTTGGGGTCCTTTTCCCTGTGTCCAGGAGCCTGTTGTTTCATAATCCCACCATAATGGTCTGCTATTTATAGTTACAAACAGCAGCTATTTATTGATATATTCTATTTGGCATTCATGACAGTGGAGAAAAAAACTATTAATGAAATATGCACTTTTATCACTGCCAACTACCAGGGCCTTAAACTGGAGTCTTAACACATTTGAATATATCTCACAGTTGTGCACCCCCTCTTTAAAACTGAACCCTCCCAGTTTGGCACCCCTGCACAAAAGTTCCTGAACTCACCATTGACTGTTGTGTATCTCAGTTTGCACGTAAACCATGTCAAGTAGCCATTAAATTATCATTTGCTTTTTAGCCATCCAAAATTCTTTCAGAGAAAATATTTTTGGACGAACTCAATGAGGGCTTCTTCGACAATAATTGCTTGAAGGGTGTTACGTGGACATCTAAAATAGACAGCTGGCAGGACAGTTGGAGGACCGAGGGGTGGGAGGGTAAGTGTGGGTGGAGTGGTGTAGTTGGGGGTGGGGTTGGGTGTGTTTAGTTTACATAAGCAGCCAAAGTCAATTCAGTTCAGTTTCTGATTAAAATGACAGAAGACTTTACTGCACAAAGTCCAGTTCACAAATGTTGTCACAAATGAAGAGCAATGCACTTTGTTTAAAATACATTATACATACATATATATAAGATATTTTTATGCTTCTTTGTCTGGATATCTTTGAAAGCATGAAGGGTGGATGCAACACAAACAGGACGTGAGACCAAAATACAGGGCTGACAAAGTAATTTGTAATCCCTTATGTCCATGTTGTTTTACTCATCCGCAGCTAAACTCATCACCTCAGTTCAGAATGACTTGCAGGCTGGACAAAATGAAATGCAGATTACTTTTTTTAAGATGTGTGAGAACAGATGTGGCCTTTACAGCACAATCACAGCTGCAAGTGTCCAGGGCAACAAATGTCAGCCTTCATCTTTGTGCTGTCCTCACCCTTGCCTTTAGTAAAATGGATCAAGTCCATCCAAATCTTCAAAGAAAAAAGAAAAAAAAATCTGACGTCTTGGCTCCATGATTGCAACTGACATTTATATGCTATAATATGCTTGAAAAGCACTGTGACAAATCCTTGCAGTAAATGAAAGGATAGTACTCAGTCATTTATGATTCTCAATATGAAAAGGGGAAAAAGAAGATTATAGACTAAAGATTATGCTAATTCTTAGGTAACCCTGGGCTACATTGCTTAACCTGCTGCCACCATGACCCGACCCTGGATAAGCAGCAGAAATTGGATGGATGGATGATAGTCATTGTAAATACAAATTATGACATAATTGACTTAATGAGTAACAAATTCAACTCACTATCTCATAAAGGTGACTTTGTAAATCAAAAGTTAGATTTATCATTTAATAATCATGACTGGTTATCTTACAATTTTGACTACTATTTTTTATTTTTATCACTAACAAATTTTCACCAACTTTTTCGTCTTTTCCTGGCAAAAATGAGCTGGTATACAATCCTGTATAGCAACAGGTCATGATAGCACTTCTCTATTTCTTTCTTTTTCTAAATAAAATCATGCTTTTGTACATTAACTAAGCCACATGTCAGCTTTAAAAGACTGGAATATTATATTCACACTGTTAAAATCAAACTGTTGCTTGGTTATCATGTAGATATATGTCATTCCACTTCTCCCTGACAAACAGAGTGACAGAAAAGAGCAGGTTTGTGCAGCTGGGTGTAATACGCATGATTAGACATATGGATCAGCAGTCTCCAAACAGTCTCCTCTCATCCCACTCTGTAGTCATAGACACTGTCCTCTGGGAGGGAGCTGAACAAACTGGCTGCTGAGGTGGAGTTGTTGTCAGGGTGCTTGAGTGAGATATACCCTTTTGAGCTGGCTTGTTGTTTTAACTGACAAAAGGGAAAAATCAAAATTGTGACACCGCTGACACTACACCGCCTTGTGATCCTGAATTTTGTACAGCTCCAGTTTCTTTACTTTAAAAACTTGCTCACATTGCTTCTAGTCCCTCTCTAAGAGTTCAGTGCTCAGAAAATCACAACTAAGACAAGAATTAGAAATGATCGCACGCAGCCTACTAATGTTAGTCACCAATTACTTAACTGCTCTCCTCCAGATTTCTAAATTTAGTGGGTAGGCAGTTATACTGAGTGCTCCTTGATAAAGCTTTCTCCATGGTAGCAATCACAGTCATTTACTGTAAGGCAGCCTCTCATTGGTCCCCTGAAGACTGCTTCAGCTGTGTTGGTGAAATTACTGGGGCCAGCGATGCGTGCCTGGACTATATGTGGGTCAGCAGTATGGCATGAAAGGAAGCTTTTATTCTGAAATAGGTCCCCCACTGCTGTGTTATTGTGTTCTCCCTGTCACAACAGACAGTGGTGGGTCATCAGTGGCACATCCTCAGCTCTATAGTCTGACTAGATCTCACAGGGGAACATGATGTAAGAGTGAACAGAGATGCTGTGAGGAGCAGAGGCCCAGCTGCCACACCCATATATGCTTAGAACCTCAATGCCCAAGACTCAAACAGCTTCTGCCTAGAATTTAACACTGTTGTTTTTAATTTCAGAATTAAAATATCTCTACTTTCACACAAATTATGGCAAGATTTACAAAATCTTACAAGCACTGCTTTTTTCTGTCAGGTAAAAACTCAAATGTAATGATTTTTATGTTACTTTCAGAAAATAATCTGCTTGTGTGTGATGAGGAAATTGTCCAGCTCTTTATTAAACCCTTCTAAATGTGACACAATGAACCAGGAAATGCACTGATACAAAAAAAGCAACACTCTATTGTATTTAACATTAAAGGAAGTATTTACAACACTTTACTCTAGTAATGAGGATATATAAGGGCATTTTAAATTATTCATTAATGTTTGTGTGAACAGTTGTAATATCTTTGGCTTTTGGTCAAGCTAAAGAAACTGTCAGCTCTGCAAGGTTATGCATTTTTCACCAGTTTTTCAAATTTCAAAAACTGTACAATTAATCTATCAACTGATAAAATAATAAAACAGCAATGAAAATAATAATCAGTTCAGTCATTCATTACCAGTAATTAACACTAAACATGTCCTTATATCTCCTTACAACTACAAATGTGTGTTATAAATCATTTTTAATAAAAACTGCTTATATATGCCATCTGGGAGAGCGGTTTAAAATGACGTGTAACTGAAAAGATCAAAACAAAGCTGTTTCTGTTTTTACTCATGAAAAGATGACATTTGGGACAACCCATTTCAACTTACATGGATATGATCATTGATGTAAAGCTTATTTCCTTTGGGTTCAACCTATAATAATTGGATAAATGGTTGATTTATTGTCCCTTTTTAGCTGTGCTGTACAACATAATGTGTATAACAGCTATGATAATGAATTAAAGGTTTGGCGGAAAGCATTGCCCACTGAAGTGGAGAGGTAGTGATTATGGAAGAGGTAGGAAACATTAACGGGACTTGTTTTTCTCTGCGTGCAGATGGCATGCTATGTGTAACGAGATCCCACGGGCTGTACTGTTCATAAGGGACAGATGTGTGTGTGTGCATGTGTGCAACGGAAAGACACAGAGAATATGAGTGCACTTTACATCTGGACTTGTGTTAAAAGTCACATTGTGTGTGACTGTAACCATCTGTACAATGTGTGCACGTGAATCACAGCTGGGTGAGTGTGCAGTCAATGACAGCCAGGCAGCTAAAAATACAAAAGATAACAAAACCGCCATGATGCAGACAATATGGCAAAATAGACATAGACTTGATTCATCAGCGATCAACAGTGTGGTTTGGTTTGGACTAATTTGTGAAGACAAACATGTTTTTGTTCATAATTTGATAGTTTACTTGGTATATTAAGCTGCATCTCCTGATATAATTCTTTCAGCCCTGCAAAAGTTCAAGAAATATAAAACTTCCATGGATTAGAAATTCATGATAGAAAGAGTAACAATCAAACTCAGTAGCAGTTTGTTAGGCAGATTTCTTCATCAGGAGAAGGCTTGTTGAGAAGATGTATCAATGATGTTCTTAATGAAGGCACTTTATTATCAGTGCTGGGTCAAATACAATCTGCTCATGCTACCAGAAAGACTGACAAAGAAACAAAGAGAATATAGTACTTATACAGGTTAATGGTCATGAGGACCATGGTTACATAAGAAATATATACTATGTCTGAACCACAGATGGAAGACATAAACATGTCCTAACATCAGACCACTTGGGCATTAAACACAACATACATTAATTGATGAATGGCTATGTAAATATTTGAGCTTCTAGACAGCATGGAGACTGAGAAAAGAGTTCAAACAGCGGACACTTATAAAAGCTTACCATCACAGTTACAGATCCTGTCAACAGTTTTACAGACGTCTCTTTTATGACGGTGGTCTGTGGTGAAAATGTGTTTTGGGCTGCAGGGATTTTTTTTCTTTGCAATATCACATATAAAATGTCATGTAAAAAATACTATAATAAAAATAACAGAAATATACTGTGTCTGCTATGATCACTAGACTCAGTAAATTGTTTTTCACAGTGGTTACAGTGGTATGGCTTCTTTCCAGTGTGGGTGAGCAGGTGTCTCTTGTAGTGACTTGAGCAACTGAAACTTTTTTCACGTTGTACAAGGGCTTCTCTCCAGTGTGGACATGCAGGTGTAGCCTCTAGGCACTTAGTTGGCTGAAATTTCTGCCACATTGTTCACATTAGTAGTTTCTCTGCGGTGTGACTGAGTCCATGTCTTCTTAGACTATGCAACTGAAAGACTTCCAACACTTCTGAAGCTGATTCTGTCTGTGTCTGTTTCAAATGAGAAAAATAGAGACAGAGAAATTAAGGTTAGACATTATATTTAGTATTTGATAAAATACTGCTAATCACTGAGCAGCCATATTATGGAGCCCCACAGCTGTAACATCTTAACCTACTGAACAATTTATCGTGGCTTTTACTAGTGGAGGAATATGACCAAGTTGGGTGTTTACCTGTTTTATGAAGTCTTTGAATAGGTCCTTTATGTCCTATTCTGAGATGGACCTCTCAGTCCACTCAGCAATCCTGAGACAGTAGACCAGTCCTACTTTTAAACATAGGAATGTTTGGGCTCTGTGGATTTAAATCAGTCTTCCCATAGCAAAGTTTTTCTCCAGTTTTAGTCCACTGAAAACTATACTGTATTATTCTCATGCTCACAGTGGTGGGTACTAGTAGTAGTTAGAAGTAGAAGTAGATCTAAACAACAATTTACTGAGCCTTTAATCAGCCTGTCCTCCAGATGCCCTCTTGTCCTCTCTCGTGCCCCCACCCTCTCACTCCACAGACTGGACTGACCAGATACATGTTGCGGCTGCTTTGCCAGATGACTGATGACTCACTCACACATTCACAGCAATGACACCAGCATACTTATTTCAGTGACAGGGTATTTTTACACCACCTAATCTAACAAGTCTACAACGAACTATTCTTAGCTGTTAATAATGTGTGCAATCTTGCTTAATAAGAGGTAAAATAAACCTGGACCTCTGGGAAACTTTTTACTTTTTGCATTAAGAGCAAATTCTAATGTAGTGTGTGATCTCAGGGAAAGATATTTATCTGCACATTTTAGATGCCACAGTAACCTGTAGTAACCAGTAACCTGTGCTGGTTTTTCAGTAATTTAAGGTCTGGTAGCAGATGATCTTGTGTTTGTCCTCTTCTATCTCACGGTTTTGCAGGGTCTGTCTCTCTGAAGTTTAGTCTCAGCTGCTGCCGGGGCAGGGAAGTTTTTTTGGAAGTAGACAAAGAGGAATGGGATGGTTGACATACCAACAGGGACACACACTACCATGCACCCATCCAGCCACAGATGTACGCACACGCACATGTAGTTGCATGCACACTTATTGGATGAGGGGCAAGAACTTAGTTTATCTCATATCTACATTCCTGCTTGATAAATGAATTCAGCTACATGATGTGATTGACATGAATTCCTGGTCACTGGTTGCAGTGTCCCAACTGTGAAACAGTGTTCTCTGTATAAAATATGTTGTGCAGGAAAATTTATTCTTAAAGATTTTTATCTTGAGTTTTCTGCAATTTTATATTGGAAAAAAACCCACAAGAAGACTAATTTATGCTTTTCAAAGCATTTATATTGCGTTTACTTAATTTTTAAATTTTTCAAAAAATGTATTTTAACCCATCTACCTAAAAGTTTTATGTCTCAGTTACACACACATAATATTAGCTCATTAGATTGATATAACATGCAACCAAATTAACTTTACTTTTAGTCCTGTTTTGATCTCCACTTTCACCCTTGGTCTTCACCCTTCTGAGAATTAAATTGGGTGATAATTCTTTGGAGGTTTGTTATTATGAGTGATCCTTTTCATAATATCCTTTTTTTTTTTTGCTCATATTTGCTCTATCCACCTAAGTCATTGAGACATACTGGAATACATTGTATGTGTCACTCATGTATGTACCATGTACCATGTCTATGAAGGTCAGTGAAGCCACAGTCCAGTTTTCAACTTCATCTGACTAACCTTTTCAGTCCATAACTTAGTATCTAGAGTTTGGAGACTGAGGCCTTTCTTTGAGTGACTCTGAGCTGATATATCAGTTTGTAGGTCACTTCTGCCATAAGCCACAACAATCATCACCCTGTGCATATACAGGTAGTTTGTGCTGTAAACAATGCTGTAATACAATTATATCTTTATCAAAAATATATTAAATATATAACATCACTGTTGTGCTTTCATTTTGCAAATGTCACTGAAATAAAAACACAGAGTTACTCTTTTCTCTCCTCTTGTTAGGCTGTGTGTGAGTCCTTTGTTACACTGATCGTAAATTAATTTCACCTTTGGTAAGTTGTTGTAAGTGTTTTAACAGGGACACTGATTGGAAAATTGTTTCTGAATTTGATTCTTGCATGGATTCATCTGTAACCAACGTAATACATTTTACACTGATACAAGCAGCTCATGCCTTTTTCCATGTACATACCACTGCTGTTATGACTGGCACATTGTCACATGATGCCTGGGGATTTTATTTTATTTTTTTGTCTATGAGGAAAATATAACCTCTGTACCCTTATTATGAGATGTAACCTTTGATACCCTTCACATACAGTAGTATATAGTAGTATACAGTAGTATACTGTTTGGTGAGGATTTTATACCAATGCTCTCAGCACTAAGTTCTTCGCCAAACTTGCATTGCAAATGTCAGCCTAAACTACCTCTATCATTTTTCAAAGATGTGTGTGAAAAAGTGAAGGGAAGAAGCCCACCCCACCCAGGTCTCTGCAGCCAAACCTGGAAACAGATGACATTTGAAAAAATAAATAAAAACCTGGAAAGAATAATGAGGTAGTGCTTTGTTTTATACTCTGTGACAGTGGCTGGTAAATGGTGTGGAAGGGAACAAGTTACCAAAAGTGTATGATGGCCCCTCCTGGCAGATGTAGGAGCTCTCCCTTACCAGAGCACAGAGCCATTAAGCACAACCATCCACTGATTTTACCTTCACTAAAGAGACCTCATCTTCTTCATCTCACCCTGTTTCCCAACTTTAAAAAATGTATGTTATTACTGTTTTATTTTTTAAACACATTACGAACCAAACGCTGCTATATGAGCTGTTGTCTGTCGATGAGAGTCAGTGTGCCTGTGCTCAGAGTGTCTGTCTGTTATTCACCTGTTCATTATCATACCATCTGATCCATATTCCTCTTCACCTCGCCCTTTTGTTCTCTACATTGCCACACATATGTGAACCATGATAGCAGGTGTGCTCGGAACCGACCATGCAGTCCCTGTCTACCACTTTACACCAGTCCATCTCCTCTGATGGAAGAACCAGCAGGAGTGATGGTGCCCACTGCAGGGTTCAGTTCTGCTCCTATCTACATGTGGAGAGCTGTGAGGACTGAAGGCTGACTGCAGGAACTGTGTCTGACACGTGGAGTTTAATGACAGGACTGTGACCAGGGCTGTCTCCCCTGTGTACTGCTCTGACAGCACCGAGCTGACAAACCAGTAGAGTGGGAGCGACTGAACAGCAGACGGACACGTGTGCAAAGACTCAGACACAGAGGAAGAACAGGAAGGGTGGGATGGTCCAGAAGCTGCCTTGTAAATGTGACTGACCATGTTTGTGTTGAGTATGAGTATGGCAGGTTAACAAAATTATTATTTTTACTCCTCAGAGCTAGTCTGAGCATCTGATAGGACTAATGATGCTCCAGGTAGTCTCTTGCATTGATAGAAGAAGAGAAAGAGGACAGGAACAGTTTGATAGAAGCCAGTGATGACATTAACTCCACCTGCACTTCTCTGCCAGCTAACTGGAGCAGTCAGCAGTGGACAGAGAGATAAACACTGATGGAAACCTGGGAGTCAAGATGTGTTTAGTTTTAAATAAAGATCAACTTTGCTTTGAAACATCACCAAGAATGAACAGAGTGGTAAGTAGTCCTTTACAGAGAATCTAAATGTTAAATGTGTTGTGTTGCAGCAGGTCTTTCTTGATTAATTGTTATTTAATTAAAGTTGATGCTATCATTAATGTCACCACTCAGTTAAATCCAGTGTCTTCATGGTACAGTGAGGCTGTGTCAGAGAGTAGTGACAGGTGTTTCTGAAATATTACAAACACCTCAAAGTATGAACTGTTTCTCCCTCATCAGCTGTTTGTCTTTAAGAGAGAGAACAGAACGGAACAAAACAGAATGGAACTGAACTGAGCTGAACTGAGCAGAACAGAACACAGTAGAATAGAGCAGAACTGAGCTGAACTGAACAGAAGTGACCTGAACTGAAGAGGAGACAGTCACACTTCAAGTTAATTCTACAATTCGCTGTGAACCATCTCATTTACAAAGATAAGTACACTATTATATCATGTTTTTATCAGAGTTTGTGTTTTTATTAGTAAGTCTGATGTTTATTGATCAAATGATTATCTGAAAAGTTGTTCTCTGGTTCGTCATCTGTCTTTAGAACAAGGAGAGGAAACAAGAAGACAACTAGAGGAGACAAGAGGGGTTTTAAAAAAGATGAGTATATATTTATTCTATGCTGCTATCTGAAGTTTTATTCTCACCATCATGTATTTATTTATCTATTTAATTTGATGTTGTTAACTTCAAGCTGCCCTTTCTCATCCTCGCTTTTCATAAAAAGACTAAAATGACACAAGGGAGGAAAAAGAGGAGCAGAGGAGACAACAGGGAGAGACACTGTGAAGATATACAGATTTATTTCATGTTTTTATTTCAGTTTCTATTTCACTAATGACTTAATGTTTCTATCATTGTTAAAAGTATTAACTTTATTCCCCCTTTTCTTTGCCATATTTGTCCTTTAGTGAAAGAGGAAGTGAGGAGGAGCTGATGAGACAAGAGAAGAACCATCTCATTTGAAAAGATCAGTATATTATTAGTTATTTGTGTTGATCAGAATTATATAGTGAGTCACTATATATATAGTGATCAAATGTCTCTGGTTGCTGGAAGTTGTTTATTAACTTTATTTCCACCTGTTTGTCATTTGACTTGTACAGAGAGAGGAGAGGATGAGAGAAGAGGGGTGACCATGCACTGGGAATTTTCACATTTAAAAGATGAGTGTATCATTCTATGAGATTATCAGAGTTTCACTATTCATGACTTGTCTTTTGTTTTCCCTCATTGTTCAAGTTATTAACTGTTATTTCTTTATCTGTCCTCATTCTATAGAGAGGAGGAGACGAGACAGTGAGACAATTCACTGTGAACCATCTCATTTCTAAAAAAGATAAGTATAGTTATTTATTTATGTTTTTATCAGAGTTTTATTTTCATCAGTGGCCTGTAATGTTTATATCACTGCTAAAATATTAATTGTTGTTCCCCTTCTTTGCTATTTGTCTTGAGAGAGACAGACAGACAGAGAGAAAGAGAGAGAGAGAGAGGGAGAGAGAGAGAGAATATGTCCTGTCAACCATATCTTATTTCAAAGATATATTTTATTATTAGTTATTACAATTTCTTATTAGTATAATTCTACACACAATTGAATAATTCTTCTGGTTATTAAACATTGTCTCTGCTTCTCTTGTCTTTTCAGTGAAGAAGAAATGTCCATTTTCACATTTTTCTGTTCACTTATTGTGTATTTGTTATCAGCATTTTTACTGTTTGTACTTATTTCCCTGTGAGGATCAATACATTTTTCTGACTCTGATTCTGATTCTGATTCATTTTATATTCAGGAATAACCTCATATTATGCGTTTTAAAAGCACAGTAGAGTAGTATTATAAGGGTTTAAATGGGGAACTTTATTGTCCAATGAATAATAATCTCTATTTACATCACTGTAATACGCAACTCTAAACTGACAGAGGGCTATTATAAGTTACAATTACACAATTCCCCATTTCATTCATTCATTCATTCCTCATCCTCACTTTGATGTGCAGAAGAATTAGAAGAAAAAATTGTGCTTTTTCAATCGCAGACTCTAATCATTCAAATTTTAAATGACTGAATCCAAACCTTCAGATTGAGTCGTTAAAATCAGATATGAGAAAAAAAAAGAGATCTAATTTTAAACCATGTATATGTGGATAAACAGAATTGTGAATGACTTCTTATACATTTTAAAATATGAAGTCCTTCGGTTTTTAGATTTCTTCTGCAGATGCATATTATAGAGATGCCTACACCAGCCCGAATTCTTTGTAATAGCTGGACATAATTTTTCTATGTCTAAAAAGGAAAAACACCTCTCATTAATTGCCTCTGTTCTCAGTTCTTCCTTTATTTTTTATGGATACAGGCAGATAATGTTTAACCAAATTGAAGACCATCTGTGGTCTGTGTCACAGGAAACATCCAGCAAGGAGCAATTTTAAACAAATGGAAATTTCACACCAAACATAAAATCTTCGGAATACTTTCAAACTTAAGTTGCTGTGTTGTTATTTTAACCTGTGACGTTATATGGATGTGCAATGGCTGTTTACCTTTGGGAAACAGATCACAGCATCTTGTATTGAATTGAATCCTAGCAAATCAACCACAACACGAGGGGTTTCAAAAAAGTTTGTGGAAAAAGTACATAGCTAAAAATCATATGCAGGATTTTGATCAATGCACCTGTATCGCTCAGACTAACGTGTCATACGTTCTAACATGAACCCTTAAATGCATGTTGCAAACCCAAAATAAACATTGGCAACTTAAACCGCTTATTCCAACTGTCCTTTTCCACGAACTCACAGAGCACAGGGGCAACAACTGTTGAGAGCCCTGTGCCACCTGGTCACATCCTGATGATCTGATAGATTAAATAAATACAAAGAACCTGCTGGGACATGATGAGCAGTGATATTAAGTTGGGGTAACAGATAAAGAGAGGTAAAGTGTGTACCAGTGTGACTGCTGAACTTTGCTTATGATTATCTCTTGGATTACTGGGCTATATCGAAATAGCTCCATCTACAAACTCTGGCCAGTATGGACCATGGATCCAGAGTTTCTTCACCACACTTTGGCAGCCCAGGGCACATTAATTGGTCACCATTCACAATCTCTCCAGGAAATCACTGAGACCCCAAGAATCTCAGTACCAGTGACACAGCTCACCATCATATGGACATGATCTCATCACATGTGGCTGCCTGGCCTCCCGACCATCGCTTCCTCCCTCCGAACCCCACTTGCCAACTCCAGAGAGTTGGCGCAGGGGAGTTCCTTCCAGAGGTCTGTTTCTCCTACCAAGCCTTCACCACAGAAATGAAGCGACTGTGATCGCCTCGATCTGAGGGAGAGGGAGGCAGCCAGTCACCTGCCTCCTCTGTCAAGGTTCCAGGTCAGTGGCTCACTACAGAGATCCACACTTTCCGGCCTCAACGAGAACTCAAGGATGAGCTGGCCAGGAGACCAAGACCAAGACTCTCCAGAAACTCATCTCCTGGCCACTCGCCTTGAAAAACCGCTTTTGAGGGAGAGACACTCTGACCGACCTCCAACCGCAACCTCCTCTCCCCACTCCATCCCATAGCTCCTCCAGTTACAAAGGCTCCTGGGGTTTTAACCTTTACCACAGTTTATTAAGAATTATAACAAGTTGAAAATTTCACTCACCCAACCTCATCCCTACCCTTCCAATGGGCTTCTGAGGCTTACGAGGCTTTCAAGGAGCTGAAAGAACTTCATTATCCGCACCTGTTCTAATTCACCCTGGACCCAAAAAAAACAAAACAATACACTGTTGAAGTAGACACCCTGACTTGGTGTTGGGAGCAGTGCTATCACAGTACTCTGAGGAGCATAACTGCATCCTTGTGCTTATTTTTCCCGGCCGCTGTCTCCCAGTGAGCAGACTTACAATGTTGAAACCAGGAGCCTGGAGGTGGTGCTGTCTCGGAGGAGTGGAGGCACTGCTGGAGGAGGCCAAGGTTCCATTTACTGTGTGTGGACCGAGTATAAAAACCTTCTTATCTCCAAACAGCTAAAAGATTCCAACACCAGACAGGCCAGGTGGGCTCTGTTTTGGCCGCTTTAACTTCACTCTAACCTACAAACGCAGGTTCCAGGAACACTGGGCCAGATGCTCTCTCTCGCCAGACTGAGCTGCCGACCAGTCAGCACCCCTGCCAGCCATCCTGCTCCCATCCTTATCGTGGCTGCTGCCTGTGGGAGGTTGGAGCAGCAGGTGAAGGAGGCTGTGAAGGACCACCCCAACCCAGGTAACAGACCCACCAACTGTATCTTTTTGTGCCAGAGCCCCCTCAGGTCACAAGTCCTCCAGTGGCCATCAAACCTGGCATGCCATCTGGGGTCACTCTGCACCCTGAAACCGCCGGTCAGCGCTCTGGTGGCCCACCATCATCTGGGACACACAAGGTTGTACGCCGTCTATCTGGTGCCCGGGAAAGCATCCCATCTATTACCTGGTGGACTGCTGAACCCTCTCCTGTGCAACCAGCCGCCTTGAAGTCCCATATAGCTGTGGACTTTGTTACTGACTGCCACTATCTCAAGGTAACATACATCCTCACAGTTGTTGATCATTTTTCCAAGGCTGCTTGTTTGCCTTCCTAAACTCCCTCTGCTTTGGGAATCCACATGAACTTCTTGTGCAAATATGTTTTTTGGTTACATGGCATAGTGTCATCTGACGTCCACAATTCTCTCGTTTGAAAGGCTTTGTAGGGCACTGGAGCAGTCCAGCCTATCCCTGGGTATCACCCTCAAGATAAATGGCCAGACAGAGCTGAAACCAGGGACCATGAACTGCACTGTGTGTGTGCCCGCATCCAGCGCCGGGAGCTCAGTTGGCTTAGGTGAACATGCCCACAACTCTTTCTCCAGCTCTGCAACAGGCATGTCTATACATTCATGGTTATTTTTGGCTATCAACCCCCTTGTTCCCCGCCCAGGAGGAGGAAGTGGCAGTGCCCTCAGTTCATCCCCAAAGCAGGACAGGTTGAAGGAGGTCCGGCTGCTTCTGCTAAGATCTTTCCACCAGGTACCACAGACTAGCTAACTGTCATCACCAACCCAGCGCCCACCTACCAGGGTTGGACAACAGGTCTGGTTCTCATCAGAGATCTTCCACTGCAAGCAGAATCAAAAATGTTAGCACTCTCGTTTTATTGTCCTTTTCCTGTTGAGAAAATCAATAATCATCTGCTGTCTGGCTGAAAGTGCCTTCCTCCCCAAAATTTACCCCACTTATCATGTGTATCACTGCTCAAAACCAGTTGCTCCAGTCCTCTGAGAGCCTGCCAGCGAGCCCTCCTCCACCCTGGATTGTGGGTGACCACCCAGACTTTACGGTCAGTAGGATTTTGGATGTGAGGCGCTAGTCTGCAGTTTCTTGTGGATCATGGAGGGTTATGGCCCAGAGGAATGGTCCTGATCCCCAGGTTCATTCTTGAACCCCTCCCTCATCAGTGACTTTCTGCGCTGCCTACCCTGACGAGCTTGGCCAGGACTGTCTGGAGGTTGTCATTGAGCCAGCCTTGGCTGCTACAAGATCCTTGTAACCTGTGGTCTCTCTTCCTGCTATGTGTCCTCCCTGGTGTCAGTGGGTGCATGTATGTGTGTGTTCCCTGTTCTTGTTGCAGATGCAGCTGGTGGAGGAGTGAACACCTGCAGCTCATTTACTCATCACCACTCCCTGTATATAAGCTCATCTCTCCTCCACTTGGCCCCAGAGAGTTTCTGCTCAGCTATGGGTAACAAGTGCTGATAGTTTGTAAGGTAAACTCTTGTGAATCTCTAGTGTTTTTGGACGCCAACTAACTCTGCCTCTCTTGTGCAGATCACCTGCCTTCCTGGGTGCTGCCCAGCCTCTGCCTCAGTCTGTTCCTGGTTTGTTCATTGAAATTGGTGAAGAGAAGTGGACCGCACTCTGATCTCATCTCACCCTCTCCTTCACCTAACATTGGGGCTCGAACTAAGGTCATTAAAGACGCTTAGTTAACCTGCTTTGTGTGTGTGTGCTCTGTTTCTGCTCTGGGGTCCTGGTTAGTGAAAAACGCTTATAGAATTTGTTGATACAGAGTCTTCATGTGATTCCTGCAGGGCTTGAACCATATTAATAATCGCAAGGTTTTAACAATAAGTCCTGCTGCTGTCAGGGTTTATGTTCTCTGTGTGAAATGATGTGAACTGTGCTCAAGTCATAAATGCAGCTGTTTTGGACTTTATGAATGCAGGTAATTAGTCCAGTCCTGGACTAATGTGACTAATGTCCCATTTAACTGCATTGCCTAAGACAGACGGTCTTCCAGTTGATAGTGACCAACCAGGAACTGCCCTCTGAGCAGTGCAGACATCGACTCCATGAGGGAGTCCATCCTGAGTTCTGTATCGCTACCTCATCACAGGGCCCAGGGACTCTCCTATTATTCCTCATAAAGGATCCTTCCCTCTGTTCCCTCTGCTCATATGGAGCAGGAGCAGAGGGGGAACACTGCACTATCTCCTCTGATGTAGGGACAGCAGGAGTGATGGTGCCCACTGCAGGGTTCGGTTCTGCCTCATCTACATGTGGAGAGCTGTGAGGACTGGGAAAGCTGACTGCAGGAACTGTGTCTGACATGGAGTTTAATGACAGGACTGCACCAGGGCTGTCTCCTGTGTACTGCCTGACAGCACCGGTAGCTGACAAACCAAGAGGTTGGTCCAGCAGCTGCGTGTAAATATGATCACCATATTTGTGTTCTGTGTCTGCAGGTTAACAAAATTATTACTTTTACTCCTCAGAGATAGTCTGAGCATCTGATAGGACCACGATGCCCCAGGTAGTCTCTTTGTAGACATGCTGCACTATCAAATACATGGTTGGCTGAGGAGTGATAGTCCATCCATCCATTATCTATACCGCTATCCATGAAGAGTCATGGGGTGCTGGAGCCTGGGGAGTCAAGATGTAGCCGGTTTTAAATAAAGATCAACTTGCTTTGAAACATCACCAAGAATGAACAGAGTGGCAAGTAGTCCTTTACAGAGAATCTAAATGTTAAATGTGTTGTGTTGCGTTATATCTTTTTGATTAATTATTATTTAATTAAAGTTGATGTTATCATTAATACCACCAGCAATCCAGTGTCTTATGGTGCAGTGAGCCGCTGAGTAGTGACAGGTGTTTTCTGAAATATTACAAACACTCCTTTAAAGTATGAATTGTTTTCTCCCTCATCAGCTGTTTGTCTTTAAGAGAGAGAACAGAACGGAACAAAACAGAATGGAACTGAACTGAGCTGAACTGAGCAGAACAGAACACAGTAGAATAGAGCAGAACTGAGCTGAACTGAACAGAAGTGACCTGAACTGAAGAGGAGACAGTCACACTTCTGCCCGCTCCCACAATTCGCTATGAACCATCTCATTTACAAAGATAAGTACACTATTATATCATGTTTTTATCAGAGTTTGTGTTTTTATTAGTAAGTCTGATGTTTATTGATCAAATGATTAACTGTTGTTCTCTCTGTCTGTCATCTGTCTTTAGAACAAGGAGAGGAAACAAGAAGACAACCAGAGGAGACAAGAGGGGTTTTAAAAAGATGAGTATATATTTATTCTATGCTGTTATCTGAAGTTTTATTCTCACCATCATGTATTTATTTATCTATTTAATTTGATGTTGTTAACTGTTGCCCTTCATCTGTTTTCATAAAGACTAAATGACACAAGGAGGAAAAGAGAGCAGAGGAGACAACAGGAGAGACACTGTAAGATAAGTACAGATTTATTTCATGTTTTATCAGTTTCCTATTTCATCAATGACCTAATGTTTCTATCATTGCTAAAGTATTAACTTTATTCCCCTTTCTTGCCATATTTGTCCTTTAGTGAAAGAGGTGAAGTGAGGAGGAGCTGAGATGAGACAAGGAGAAGAACTATCTCATTTGAAAAGATCAGTATATTTTTATTATTATTTGTGTTGATCAGAATTATATAGTGAGTCATCAGTTATATAGTGATCAAATGTTCCCTCTGGTTGAAGTTGTTTATTAACTTTATTTCCACCTGTTTGTCATTTGACTTGTACAGAGAGGAGATGAGAAGAGGGGTGACTATGTACCGGGAATTCTCACATTTAAAAGATGAGGAACATTTATTCTATGAGATTAATAGAGCTTCACTATTCATGACTTGTTCTTTGTTTTCCCTCATTGTTCAAGTTATTAATTGTTATTTCCTCTTTATCTGTCCTTTGTCTTTTATAGGAGAGAGGAGTGGAGATTTAGACAGAGTGAGACAATTCTACTGTGAACCATCTCATTTCTAAAAGATAAGACATATATATTTATTTTATGTTTTTATCAGAGTTTCTATTTTCATCAGTGGCTCTAATGTTTATATCATTACTGCTAAAATATTAATTGTTGTTCCCCTTCTTTGCTATTTGTCTTTTTGAGAGAGAGAGACAGACAGACAGAGAGAGAGAGAGAGAGAGAGAGAGATATGTCCTGTCAACCATCTTATTTCAAAAGATTAGTATACTTTATTATTAGTTGTTACAATTTCTTATTAGTATAACACCTCTTACACAATTGAATAATTCTTCTGGTTATTAATGATTGTCTCATTTCTCTTTGTCTTTCAGTGAAGTATACAAACAAGTCCATTTTCACATTTTCTGTTCACTTATTGTGTATTTGTTATCAGTATTTTATCATTGTTTTGTACTTATTTCCCTGTGAGGATCAATACATTTTTCTGACTCTGATTCTGATTCTGATTCATTTTATATTCAGGAATAACCTCATATTATGAGTTTTAAAAGCACAGTAGAGTAGTATTATAAGGGTTTAAATGGGGAACTTTATTGTCCAATGAATAATAATCTCTATTTACATCACTGTAATACGCAACTCTAAACTGACAGAGGGCTATTATAAGTTACAATTACACAATTCCTCATTTCATTCATTCATTCATTCCTCATCCTCACTTTGATGTGCAGAAGAATTAGAAGAAAAATCAGCTTTTCAATCGTGACCTCTAATCATTCAAATTTAAATGACTGAATCCAAACCTTCAGATTGAGTCGTTAAAATCAGATATGAGAAAAAGAGATCTAATTTTTAAACCATGTATATGTACAAATGAGACCAGAATGACTTCTTATACATTTTGAAAACATGAAGTCCCTCCTGGTTTTTGTAATAGCTGGACAGAATTATTCCCATGTCTAAAAGTTGGAAACACCTCCTACTGCCTCTTGTTCTCAGTTCTTTCCTATTTTATGGATGAGGCAGAAGGCTGAAACCACCTGAAGACCATCTGTGGTCTGGGTGTCACAGGAAAAACATCCAGCAAGGAGCAATTTTAAAACAAATGGACATTTCTGACACCAAACATAAAATCTATCAGAAAACTATCAAACTTAAGTTGCTGTGTTGTTATTTATCCTATGATGTTATATGGATGTGCAATGTGGCTGTTTACCTTGGGAAACAGGGATCAAGCAAAGATCTTGTATTGAACTGAATCCCAGCAACCAAACTACAAATATATGGGGACATTAAATTTCTTACATGTCTACAGTGGTGAATGACAACACTGTACAAACAGATGAGATGATGAAATGAATGACATGCCGACTGAGAAAAAGAATGAGGCAAACATCCTAAAGAGCAAAGTCATATGAATTAAGGGTAGAAGGAGCCAGAACTTGCTCATATAACATTTAGCTGACTCTGGAAGACTGGCTATGGGAGCATGATTTAGGACAGGATTAGGTCAGAGCACAGGGACAACAAACAAATCCTGTGCCACACAAACAACTCAGAGAATCTGCTGTAAGACTGTTGTCACCTGGGACATGATGAGCAGTGATGATAAAGATGTGGGTAACCAGTAAATTGAGGTAAAGTGTGGTTTGTTTCCTGTGATTAACACTTTTCATTACTGGTCTATATTGAAAAAAAATCTCCATCTACGCGGACAGATTCATACCACTGTTCTGTTAAATTAATGCAGAACTACAGCACATTATGATGAAGCCAAAACATATCAAATGTACATTTTTCCTATTTGATTTCTGTTGATTTTGCTTCTCAAAGTCAACCCTTGTGGATAACCATGACCTGGATGAGTGAGAATCTCCACACTTATCATCAGTCAGACTAAATTGCCCTGGATTACATGCAACATTTTCATGTGAAACCCCCGTGCTTATGTAGGCATTCTGAATCCAGCATGAGAGTGAAGGACTCACAGACCTCTTAATCTACATCAACATAGCGATGTACCTTCAAGGATTTTGGCCGAGCTAATAATCTTTTACACTGAGAACAGCAGTATGGTTTCCCTCCACTGTGGCAGTGCAGGTGCTGGTTGTGGCTGTCAATGAGTGCATCTCACATCTGCGTGTTTTCACCAGTGTGGGTACGAGGGTGTCTTATGATCACTAGACTCCTTTAGTAAACTGTTTCACAGTATTTACAGTATGGTTTCTCCGTGGATGAGCAGGTGTTTCTTGTAGTGACTTCAGCACACTGAAACTCAGTGTGCATACACAGGTGTGTCTTGTAATTGCTTAATGAACTGAAACCTTTTTCATATTGACTAAAACATTGTTTCATTCACATGACACTTGTATCAAGATCCAAAATCTAACAATCTAACAACAGAGCTTGTTCAGTTTTAGTAAAAATTATGTTTTTAATTAGTTTTGTGTCCCTCCACTCAGCGCCAGAGAGTTTCCACTCAGCTACGCAGTAACAAGGACTGACAGTTTCTAGTGTAAACCTCATGTGACGTAGTGTTTTCTCTTGTGTTTTTGTGTACATCACCTGCCTTCCTGGGCACTGCCCAGCCTCTACCTCAGTCTGTTCTAACTAAATGAACTAAGTGTCATTAAAGACTCTAGTTAACCTGCTTTGTGTGTGTGTGTGCTTGTTTCTGCTCTGGGCCCTGGTTAGTGAAAACATTTATAGAATTTGTTGATACAGAGAGTCTTCATGATTCCTGGGCTGAACCATTACTCACTTGGAAGATCAAATATGGGAGTCTGATTTAAGAGAGGATTAGGTCGAGCACGGGTCAACAACTGTTAAGAATCCTGCGCTAATAATAAACAACACAGAATCTGTCAAGATTCTTTGTCACCTGGGACATGACGAACAGTGATATACAGTGATGATAAAGGCTCTTGTAATGACATAAGTAAGTGAAACCTTCATTACTGTTCACCCTGGTATGGTCCAGTATGTTTACACTGCTCTTTCTGTATGAGCTCTGGTTGCTGAAATGTCTCCCACACTGGTCGTGTGGCTATGTGGGTGGATTCAGATTCAGATTCAGACTATTTTATTTATCCCACAGGGCAAATCAGTTTTGCAATCCACACAAAACAAACAGGCACATAGTGGGTTATGTTAGAGACAATGAGTAAAGGACACCTTGTTGTGGCCTGCGTATACTGACTCACACAAGGATCAGCAAGTGGGTACATCCACAGAATAAATATAAAATATATTGGTACATTTCAGAATACATATTTCACAAGAGAGAAACACAAATATAGGAAATAAATAAGAAAAAAAACAAATGAATAAGGCATAATTAAAAAGAATAATCATTAAAGGAGCCAATGATTAAATGATTTCAGTCTATGTTACAGCCTGATAGCAGAAGGAATGAAAAGACGATAATAGCGATTTGTCTTCCCTAGAGGTAGCGTGGTAGTTTCCTGAGGGCATTAAGGTGAATTCATGGAGAGGACATGATCAGATTGTCTGATAATTCCTTTTGCTTTTTGGGCAACTTGTTTCTCCCAGAGAGAGCATGTCTCTGTTGACTCCAGTGATCAAGGGACAATACTACAGTACTCTGGAGACTGTTTCTGTTCACACAAAGCCCACCAAACCAACAACAAAGAAAAGGTTAAAAGACTTCAATAAAAGCGGTTTAAATAACATTGCAACCTACATGAGTTAAGCTCCGCAGCAGGTGCACCTCTGTGTTGCCTGTGCTTTTAACAATCATCTCTGTGTTCACATCAAACTTCAGTTTCGAGTCAAATACAGTTCCCAGATAGAAGTTTCTATAATTTTGACTTCTGTACCATTTATGGTGCTTGCTTTGTGTTTATCACTATTTTTCTCGGTTGATTATTAGTTTCTTGTTTTGGATACATTCAGGTCAAGGGTTGGCATTGCACCAGTTAACAAAAATCAGGTAGGCCACAACCACGGTCTGTCTTGGGCCTGGAAGAAGAGAGTTAGCGTTGTATCATCTGGTACCCTCACCACAAGGCTTTTTCTTCTGCAGCTGTCTGTGTGTAAAATAAAAGCAGGAGGAGAGAACACAACCGACGCCAGCCTGTATTTGAAGGTCAAAGTTGACACAATCAGTGACAAACACGCGTTATTAAAATAAACCAGTTGATCAATTAAATGTGAGGTTGCATTTTGTTAAAATGATCTAATCTACCACTGACTAATGTACAACCTTGTTCATTTTAAATTTTCTCAAAGGTTTCTCAGTGATGCAGATGCCGTGATGTGAGTGTGATGTACCTGAACCCCTTTAGTTCTTGGGGGTTTGTGATTTTGGAATAGGGATTATAGTAGAAGTTTTCCAGATTGAGGAGAAACTGGCAACAGTCAGAGTTTAGTAAACCCTCACTGAGCTGATTACACAGTATCGCATATGCATCAGAGCCTTTCCTTATGTTGGTTTTCATAAATAAGGCTGCAACTCGAGAGAGTCCTCAATCTATAAAAATGAGTAAAATTAATAGAAAATAAGTAAAAGTAGTAAAATCAGACTTTTCACAGTGAGAAAAAGAATGAAAGCATTTGGCAAGTCGGCATCTTCCACACCATTCATGCTGATAGATTGGTCTCATTTGTATATTGCTGATGACTTACATTGATTTAATCTCTTCCAGGTTTGTTTGAGATCACCACTCAACTGAGTTTCTGTTTTTCCCCATTTCACTTTGGCCCTGGTTATTTCTGTCTTCACTTTTGTGTGTAGCTTGTAGGCATTTCGTTGACTGAAACTGCTGCCACATGTTCACATCTGTAGTCTCTCTGCAGTGTTGCCAGAGTCCATGTCTTTCTAGGCTACTAAAGCAACTGAAAGATCTCCCACACTCTGAAACTGTCTATACTGACTCATTAGGGATTTATCGGCCAAATAAGACATCTACTCTGAGGTGCATGCTGTTGCTTTGGCAGTGAGTAACAGTGGCTAAATGCTGGCAGGCTTGTATGATGATCTAGTGCACTCACACCTGCCAACCTGGGAGTCAAGATGTGTTTAGTTTTAAATAAAGATCAACTTTGCTTTGAAACATCACCAAGAATGAACAGAGTGGTAAGTAGTCCTTTACAGAGAATCTAAATGTTAAATGTGTTGTGTTGCAGCAGGTCTTTCTTGATTAATTGTTATTTAATTAAAGTTGATGTTATCATTAATGTCACCACTCAGTTAAATCCAGTGTCTTTATGGTGCAGTGAGGCTGTGTCAGAGAGTAGTGACAGGTGTTTCTGAAATATTACAAACACCTCAAAGTATGAACTGTTTCTCCCTCATCAGCTGTTTGTCTTTAAGAGAGAGAACAGAACGGAACAAAAACAGAATGGAAACTGAACTGAGCTGAACTTGAGCAGAAATAGAACACAGTAGGAATAGGAGCAGAACTGAGCTGAACTGAACAGAAGTGACCTGAACTGAAGAGGAGACAGTCACACTTCTGCCAGCTCTCACAATTCGCTATGAACCATCTCATTTACAAAGATAAGTACACTATTATATCATGTTTTTATCAGAGTTTGTGTTTTTATTAGTAAGTCTGATGTTTATTGATCAAATGATTAATTGAAAGTTGTTCTCTGTCTGTCATCTGTCTTTAGAACAAGGAGAGGAAACAAGAAGACAAACTAGATGAGACAAGAGAGGGCTTTAAAAAGATGAGTATATATTTATTCTATGCTGTTATCCAGTTTTATTCTCACCATCATGTATTTATTTCTTATCTATTTTAATTTGATGTTGTTAACTGCTTTCGTCTTCATCCGCTTTCATAAAAGACCAAGGACACAAGGAGGAAAAGAGAGCAGAGGAGACAACAGGAGAGACACTGTGAAGATAAGTACAGATTTATTTCATGTTTATTGCTTCTATTTCTCATCAATGACTCTAATGTTTCTATCATTGCTAAAAGTATTAACTCTTTATTCTCTTTCTTTGCCATATTTGTCCTTTAGTGAAAGAGGAAGTGAGGAGGAGCTGAGATGAGACAAGGAGAAGAACCATCTCATTTGAAAAGATCAGTATATTTTTTTATTATTTGTGTTGATCAGAATTATATAGTGAGTCAACATAGTTATATAGGATCAAATGTCTCCTTGGTTGCCAGTTGTTTATTAACCTGCTTAAACGCATCATAAACAAATCATTAAACAAACCCTTATCCTCAATTCGAAGATAGGGACATTCTCACGACAACAATAAGTTCATATTTTAGATAGTGAGCAGACAGATGGTTTGAAAGAGGAGGAAGGAGGCCATATGCATGGAAAAGAGAAACACCTCAACAGTAGGGAGGTCTGACACCACTTATCCACCACCCACAAATGCTATCCTATCATCCCTTCCCCAGGAAATTCTAACAGTCATTGCATTTGGCCTCACATGACTTCACAGAGCAATGGCCTGTTTCCCACCAGTCAGAACTGAAGAAGCCTCTTGATGAGTCCATCTGCCCTTGATTGAAGATTTCTGAATCTTAAGAGAGAGACTAAATGATTTGAGGGCATGAGCAGCATGGAGGAAATAAAATTTCGACTCTGTATATGTTGTTTTTACATGTAAAACTTTTCACACCAAATTAATGAATAAACTGTGTTACGTTAAGTATTGTCCTATAGATGTAACATCAGGGACCATCATTGGCGCGGGAATAGCTATAGGAATGTGATGGCCAACCACATTGTCTTTTTGTCTCCTCCAACATCAATCGTCCATTCACTAATGCGTGCATAGCTCTCATACTATCCCTCTTTTATAATGTACTGTAAAACATTGGCACACACCTATAAAAGGGGTTCTTAGACTGTGACGACAGTTGTTGGCTGGATTCTTTTTCCCCACTCCAAAAACCAAATTTACCCTTCACACAAACTGACTTTCCCACTGCAATAATACAGAAAAGTTTCAATTAAAATAAAACCAAAAACATACAATTTGATCAAAACAGTTTGGTTTATTCTGAAATATAAATCTTTCAGTGTGAGTGACATGGCTATGTTAGGAATGTGTGTATAAGGGACAGAGCAGTTACTTGTGCTGTTGATATTCTGTACATTCTGTCACATTGTATGTAAAGACGGCAGGGGTTTCCAGGGGTGATGGCACCACCAGTGGTATCCTGGACTGTTTGCGGGGAAGGATCCGGAATCAGGCTGTTTGCTCTGTAAGGCCTGTTGTCTGTCTAGCAAAAACATTCCCTCCAGCTTGGCAAGCAGAGCGTGCTGAGGGACAGAAGTTAACACCTACACAGGGCGGATACACAGTATCCTGCATCCTGGATGCTTGCTGCTGCTAAACCTCAGCCACGGAGACCCAGCATGGGATTACTGGAGCTCTCAAGGCCCCACACTCTGCAGCTCATCAATTATGAAAAAAAACTTTCACACAATATCAACTGTTTCCTTTGAAAATAATCTTTGTCTTTATTTATTTATTTTTACATTTTACAATTATTTTTTTCAGATTTTTAATATTGCAAAAATTCTCACAAATTTGTCACTTTGTCATATTACTGAGAATCTGACTATGTACGTCCAGTGATTGATATCAGATCCTTATTCTGCCATAAAACTTGTAAAACACCTCTAGACTCCTGCGTAAGTGCCATTGTAAAAGAATGGCTCTTCCGTCACACAGTGACCTACGACCTCAGGTGTCCATCTCTGGATCTCGGGGTTGCCATCTTGGCCCGGCCGGACAATGACGGTGCTTTTGGATGCCAGTGAAGGGTCTTCATCGAAGAAATTGAAGGGTCGGAGGAAGAAGCCCACTGCATTGCCCGGTGTCGCTGTGTTGGGGATGTCCTCTGAGTGAGGCACATGCAGGAAGCCTACAGTCACCCAGGCAACCAGGTCCTGCATAGAGGAGAGCAAACATTACATAGGAATTTTTAGAATAGGACACAGAACAGATGTTTTTTTTTATCCAAAGTGCAAACAGAAGAAAATGTCAGCATTTGTGAGTTGCCTCGAAGGTGAAGAACTAGAACTGATCAACAGATTTGTTTAGGATTAGCAAACATAAACCAATGACGTAATCTCTCAGAGAAACACCCTACCCCACCACCCCACCACTGAAATGTAAACCACATTTACAAGAATCCCTTTGAAACATCACAAACAATGCCACCCATTAATGAATCATGACTCCTTGCACCAGTAAAAAGGGGATTGTGCCTGCCATTTTGCTTTAATAGTCAGTGACACATCAAATCTCAAAAACCATGTAACAACAATGCTATGTGATGTATTGCTGCAGTTGATGATCATGAGATGATATTGTATTGATAAAGCTATAAAGCTCTGGGTGAACATGTTTTACTGATTTTCAAGTTATCAGTACTTATTAGTTGCAAAATGAAAATAATGTAATTAAATTGTTTAAAATTGTGTGTGTTGTATGTATTTTTTCAGTGTAATGGCTTTTCGGTTAAAGGAATAGTTCAACATTTTTGGGAAATTGCTTTGTTTTTTTATGAGACCAAGAGCATTGATACACACTGTGGATGTGTCATATACATGGAGAGGGAATGTAGATATATGTACAGCATATTAATGTTCACTACTGTACCTGGTTGACTATGTCTTCATTGTTGCGGATGTAGTCCTCAAAGGATACAACAGGTTCCCAGGGGTCATTCTGGGTGTAAATGCTGCTGCTTGTGGCTTCACTATCTTTGTGACGAGTCACAGCCAGAGAATACCTGTAAAGAAACCGTTCACCAATCATTTTATTATATTACCATGTCATTCTGACAGCTCAGAGACAAATGAATTCATACAGAGTAACTGCACAACTGTCTCTTGTCAATTAGTCATTTCAAACACAACTTACTTTAGCAATTAACATACTGATATCCCAGGAACATCAGCATTAATGCTAATTTTGTTGATATGTAAGTGGTGGAGGGTTCTACTGATTTTTTCTGAGTTTGATTCGTACCAGTTCTGTAGTGGTATGCACTGCCTCCAGGAAATAGCCATATGCTTGCACTCTAATGTCCGACATTAGATGCCATGGCCATAAATGGTAGCATTACAACCTTAAACAGTGATACAAACTCTCATACGGTGTGACAAAGTTTAGCTTCTCTCACCTATCAGTGCAGGTTTTCACTGAGTGGTAAATGTTTACCATTCTGTGGTATTTATTTTGAACTCCTGTATATAAGCCTGTATAATGATGATGATAAATACTGAAGGGACTGACTGGGAACTCAGGACTTGTCACATTTGTTCATGTATTGGAGTCAGACAGTAGACTTAGTGTTTGTTAGCCTTTTAGCCAGTGGATATTGTTCCTGCTGCCTGAAGAGTTTGTCAAGATTTGCTGCCACAGTTTGGATGATAGCTTGGTCCGCACACTTAATAAATTATCAGGTCTGCTGACTCTGACATTTAAATTTTAACTTTTGTTTTATAATGAGAGAGAATGCAAATGCTTTTTGTGCATTTAAAATTGATATGGTTTACAAACACTTTACTGACTGTGACTGTTCAGTGTTCCTCATTGACTCCCAAACCATAACTACTACTACTTTGACCTGATGTCTAAACACACTCCTAATCCAGAGATTAAGCTCTTCAACCCCACTGATCCTCTGTGGGGTCAATCATTACACATAAATCATGTTATGTGTGCAAACTTTGCTCAGATTAACAGAAACAAAATTCTACAAGAGATGTGTCCAAAATATATGACTGAATCTGGGGAAAATGGTGGCAATCATAAAAACATGGTACATGGGGTTTGATTGTTTTACTTTTTACTTTACTAAAACATAGCAACATAGTGGGCAAATATTTATATTACCTAGACCAACTGATGCCATTCTCCTCTCTCCAGCCCCTTGGAAGGACACTATGAGCATGTGAGTTAAACTGAATTCGGTAACCTTTCTTGTGCCCCCATTTATTTTCCTCATTGCGGTTGTAAAAGTGCACATAGCGGGGGAACTTTTTGCCAAAGCGGAAAGCAGCAGATCGCTCGGTCTTGTGCTCTGTCCTGCTGAGTCTGGACTGGACAATGAAATTCTTTGGGCTCCAAGGATTTGTGAAGTTGACAAATTTCAGATCTATTGACTCAAAGCTGTTCTCTCGACCTGTGTCACAGAAAAGACAAAGAATTGTCAGAAGTTAGACGTCAAGGTGTAAGCAGCCTGTTGAGAAACAATATGCATGCAGCAGAGTCAGCTTGAATACACTAAAAGTAGTAGAAGTGACAGTTTTACAACATTTAGTTATTGACTTAAGCATAGCACATAGCTTTGATCGCACATTTCAACAGACCAGTCTCACATTCTTGATAGGTCGAGTCTCCCTTTATGACAGGGTGAAGTCCAGAAAGCATTTTTATCTGGATTGGCATCAATAAAAGACTTGCTGAAAGCTGAGTTCCTGTGAGCCCTTTCTTTTACCTCATTTCACTGTTTTCACAACTTCAGAATACACACCATTAACACAATGTATTAAGTTTGGTATGAAGGGAATTATTACTTACCAATATTTTCTTTAAGAAAACACACAGTGGGTTTATGCTTGTAACACATTTTCTTGTAAAGTTTTTGAATAAGTTTGGGTGATGTGATTTTCCCAAGCCCAGCACCAAACATGAATGTCAATATTAGACAACACCAGATTATGTTTAATGCCACAACTGTTTTGCAAATAGTGGCAATATTTAATATATTCTAACTTTCTATGATGTCTGCACATTTCAACTAAGAAAAGGGAAAGAACTGTGGTTATGGCACATTCATTATGGTTAAGGTTTGGGTAGGGTTAGGCCAGTGAAAAACATGATTAAGGGTGGGGAAAGACTGTGGTTACAGTTAATAAAATAGCAAATGTTAATTTTAGGGCTATGATAGGATGTGAAGTCTGATCCATTATACCTTGTTCACCTTGTTACAAAAGGAAATGTTATGGTGGACAAAAACTGTGGGGAAAAAAATCATCTAATATGTCTGTAATTCATAGAAATTGGGGTTGATTTTCCACTGATCTTGCATTTAGCCTCAGTACAGATCATCAATGGTAAAGAAAGAGTGAAAGAGTTATTGCTTTAAAAAGAAAGATTTAGGTGGCTGTACCAGAATACTCACCAGCAATATCCAGGTCCACTTTGTAATGGATAAGGTGTGTGTGCAGGTTACCCAGCACATAGTTGTACACCTTGGTACCATAGTGAAGTCCGTTTGGTGTAAAGAAAGTGGCATGGATGTATCCAGTGGCACTGACCTTTACCTCCACTACCCCATTCTGGTAGAAGAGGAAGTCCCAAATGTAGTCATAGTTGTAAACTGTCGAGGTCGTCCGCAACACCAGCACAGTGTTTTCCAACCCCCCGTAGAAGTTGTATCCCCCCTCGAAGTCGGAGTTGAAATGCCTTCTCAGAGGCATAGCAGTGGTCATCTCAAAAATACAAAGTGCATTTTTGTGTTTCACAGGTTTGTCTGTGTCAAAGAAGTGATGAAGGTCAACAAAGGAGGCTATTTCTGGACAGTCGATTCCAGGCGCCAGCTCATAGGTGGAGCTGCCCATCGCCCAGCCAGCATCAATATACTTTGTTTGCATTGCAGCGGGAGTATCACCAGAATAGAAGGCAATAGCTTCTTGGAGGCTGATCTCATAGGCAATCCTTTCTCCATTGAAACGGAGGTCGAAGACTTGAAGCCCAGCTGATGAGCGGACTCGGTAGGCAAAAGACCATCCAGCATATTCAACAAAATTGTCATGAGTGTTAAAGCGAGGCCCCTGAGGTTGCACAAGCTTCGGCCCATGGATATTAGTGGGACTGTTGCTCTGACCCCGGGGGATATAGGTGGAAAAGAGGTCCTTGTCGTCATGAGCGGGCAATTTGACCTTCTCCACACCTCCTGATTCATATTTTTCTACCAGTTCCTCAACACTGTCAAAGTACATGGTGTTGTACCAGACCTTTTCGACAGTCCACTTTCCTGGGTCCAGATCCTGATGATTGATCAATACCTCAAACCCAACTGGGTGGATGAAATAGCCCTCCACAAACTTTTGCAACATGATCCAGGTTCTCCTCTCACCTGGACCCAGCCCACGGGGGGCTATGTCAGAGAACGTCAGGCAGCGGTTAGAGCAGTTAGTGAAGGAAAACCCTCCTGTGGTCTCGAACAGAAGTTTGTGAGCTTTAGTTGTGATCTTCTCAAGCATGTTATTGATATGATAGTACTCTACAGTAGTAATAGGCCTTGACTCAAAGAGGACAGGCCTATCCTCCTTGAAGGTCTTGACTACATGAGAATTTGGGAATGGCAGAGGACTGACAATATACTCAGTGATGTTGGGTTTGTTCTGGTTTCCGAATTGGATGATCACACGGGCTTGACGTGGGGGTTTGGCCTGTCCACGGTCCAGAGCTCTCAGGGCCTCATGCTTTCTTGGCAAATTGAGTTCTATCAGGAGGATGCTGTTCTTTTTCAGAGTCTTGTTCTTTGCATCAGTAAGCGCCATTTCTGGAATGCCATGCAGGTAAGCCCGGACAGCTTTCAGCTCGTGAACTGTAAGGTCGGCAAACATGGGGGCACCATGAAGAGCCCACTCTCTTTTCCTGGAAACAGTACAACCAGCCAAACTGACCAACTGCAGCAGGCAGAGAAGCCTCATGGCTGTAATATAATGAGAAAAGAATATCAAATGTGAAGCTATAAACTTAATATGTTGAGTGAAACCACTTAATGATTTTTCATTCTTGAAAAGAGAAAATCTTGTATTCAGCAGTTTGAGGTAAGGAGAGCTTTGTTTCTACTTATTCAGTTGTGATTCTTTTCTCCAAATGTTTTTATAGTTCATCATTTATTTTGTTTCTTGTGGTCACCCCCTCTAATAAACTAAAGAATCAAAAACTACAGCACTATCTCCGCAACACTGAACAAGCATTGTTCTTGTTCTCTCTTGCTGTTATTATATCACTCCCTTCCCAACAGGGACACAAACAGAATAACAGCCACTGCTACAACACATTCACTGTCAACTTTGTCCCTCTCTGTGCTCTATTTACCTTCATTCTTGTGTCAGTTTCAAAGTTCCCATGAAGTTCACAATACAAATTCTCACTGTCTTCTTCAGAATTAATTTTATTTTATAACAGAACACATAACATAATAGCATTTATGTAATAATGTTGTGATAAATGATGTTCTGACTTTGGAGAGGTTCAGTGATTCTTTAGAAACACATGCAGCTCTGTATTAGGAATAAAGAAGTAGACCAAGCTACCGTACCTGACATTGTCCTCTTGCTTTAGGTATTTTGTAAACCAAGGTTGATCAGCCCAGTCCTTCTGCTTCAGCAACTGAAGAAAACTATTCAATGCTCTGCCGCTTATATTTAACCTCCTACTTTGCAGTGACGGAGGCTGATTGGCCAACAGTGGGTTGTAAATATGATGAAATGACAGGTGCTGCTTTTTTACGTAATTAATCCTGCTCAAGGCAAGACAATTTCATTTGTATAGCACCTCTCAAGAAATAGGCAATACATTAGATAAGGCATAAAAGGCATTATGAAAAATATGCACATGGAACATTGCACAAAATACATCGACAAAGGCAAACAGAGAGTTTTAAACTCTGATTTGAGAGTTAAAACAGATCTCAAGTTTTCTGATAGGTCTGAATGGTTCATAATGTAACAGTAGATTAGAAATGAATTTTGCCCCTAAACCATTCAGTGCTTTTGAACCAGTAGCATTATTTTAAATTCAGTTCTTTGACACACATAAAGCCAGTGTAAAGATCTGAGAACTGTAATGATCCAGTTTACTGATCTCAGTGAGGACTCCAGCAGCATAGTTCTGCATCAGCTACAGGTGTCTGACTTATTTTTAGAGAGACCCATTAAGACACCTATTTACACCTACTAAAATAAAATAAAAACATTGAGAAGCTTTTCTAAATCCTGCTGAATCATAAGTCCTTAAATTCTTGATATGCTCTTAAGGTGATGGTCACCTGATTTTAAAATGGTCTTAAACTGGGTGTTGAGATGTCGTTATGAGTCCATGGTTTCTGCTTTTGTTTGTGGTCTTTGAAGCTGAGCACTAACTTTTAACTTACTTGACTCCAAGAACTATATTTTCAGTTCTGTCTTTGTTTTTAACTTAAGGAAATGTTGTTTGCTGTCTCCTACATTATGATAAGATATTTTGTTATTTTCTATAATCTGAGCTGGTGGGAGTATGTACCGTAGATGTTGAAAAGAAGAAGCCAGAGAATGGAGCCTTAGGGAACTCGGTGTGTCATTTTATACGCTCTTTGTAAAACTGTAGAAATTGCATTGATGTTTTACAACTTGCAATACATTTATTGTGACAAGGCTGAACTTCGCCCTTTCATTTGCTCCAAATGATTACTATATGAATCCCAAGGGAAAGCTCTCATCCCATTCATGTATCTGAACAGTATACTCTAGAATTAGTGCTTACTAAATATTAATGTGTCTTTTTTGCATACATGTTTTTCTCACATATACACACATTTATACCTGCATCAACTGGTTTAGCAGCTGGATGACACTGTGGCCAAATAAGTTTAAATCCACATTAGTACAGTCTCAAAAGGATGAATCCCACTCACTCACAGATTTTTCCTTTTAGTGTCATGACGTTGACATTACTGGATGGAATATCATGAAATTTCGTACAGATAATCATGCTCCCTGCAGGATGAAGTGACTCCCTGAGTTTTCACGCAATGGCATTTTCAGATTGAATTGGTAATTTGTCCCATAGTTTTATATGTTTATGACCAAGTACCAGAAAAAGTAATGATTCTCATCAGCCTCTGCTTTAGGCTATTTTGTGATAGCAAATCTTAGCATGCATTTAGCTAATGCCAAACTGACAGATACTACATCTGAAAAAAATTACACCTGCTGAACATTGGCACTATAATTGTTTGCATGTTAGCATGCTGACATTAACATTAGCACACCACTGTGCTTTCATACAGCCTCATGTAGCTATTAGCGTGACTGTAGACTCTAAATCTTGTTTCTTGTTGACTGAATGTAAGGTTAATATAACCCTCTCCTCTAACACTAACTAACACAGTGACTCAGCTAATTGTTATCTCTATCAAAATGCACACTGACTCCAAGGCTGCAATGGAAAGTTAGCTTTGGCCTACATGGAGGAAGTAAAGAGGTCAATTATGACATGCAAAATCGTGTAATAACAGTAGCTTCTCCTTCCTCTCCTCTTGGCTCAAGCTACAGTCTACTGTGGTGACAGCTGTGTTTGAGCCTCCTTGCACTGGGGTCAGGAGGTCAGACTTGGGATAGTGGTGAGTCTAAAAGCCTTCAGTCCCCATGTCTGTTGACACGCTTCATTGAATAAATGCCCCAATCATCCTTCCCGAAATGTGTCTCTTTACAGGATTAGGCTCTGACAAACATCTCTTTATTCTGTGACTGAGGCTCCACCACCCCCGCAGTCTCCTACAGCGTCCTGTAATGTTTGACGGGATGAGGTTAGAGGATGTGTTCGTCACAGGCCTGGTAACCAATGCCTGCCTTCCCAGCTGTGACAGTGCCACTTATGTCCAATGGCAGCAGGTTCAGATGCTACTGTACATCCCGTGAGTCATCCCCCGCATTTAAAACCCTGGATCTTAGGCTCTGCTCCCCCCAATAAGGCAAAGCATTACTTCACTAAGGACTGTATTGCATACTGTTGGATGGATGAAAAAAGAAAAATAGTGACAGAAAAAAAGACTTGAACACAAAACACCTATGAATATTAATTAACAAGTCAAGGACGTTTCATGGCAAAAATCCAAAGAGTTCTCAAAAGCACTTCAAAGGTAAGAGCACCTTATTATTATAAAATGTGTTTAAATTTTACATGGATTGGTTTGATCAGTTTATATAGATTGGATATGGAAGGGCATATGTACTTTTTAACAGGAATTTTAAGCACAAATATTCAGGGGAGGACCATGGAGACACTACTACTGACTCTGCTTGGACTTCAGACAGTGATTGGAATGGGGTGAGTATGGTTCAGACCAATCGAAACAGGATTGAGCACATTTTATAGATAGTATGGTAAATTCAGACCTTGAGTCAAGTGCACGTACCTATGAATTAGATTTACAAGCTTCCAACAGGGACAGCCTCTTCAATCCTTATGGGACTTATATACCTGTTGCAAGCCATATTATTAAATTAGAACATGGTAACTGGTGATATTTTAATACAATATGGTTTTATAGAAGAACCTCAGTGAGGCATGTAGAAGTTCATCCTTTACTGTGGAATCCAGGAATTTAAGTGCAAGTATCATTGCAGAAACCAGTGCACTTAAACGTGAAGTTTTTAGAAAGAAATTACATCTATGTATCATATTCCAGACACTGGTGTGAACATGTGGTGGAGGAGAGAGTGGAGAGAGTCCTGTCCCCACGTCTACAGCTTGAAGTGAGCTGTTCTGAGGTGTATCAGTATAACACACAGGGCTGGAGGCTAGATGTGGATAGGATGCGCGTCAAGCATGGAGGTGATGACGGCATTGCACTATATTACAAACAACAGGGGCCAAAAGCATCCTGCTTCTTGTACAAGTAAGTGAAAAGTTGAGTGAGTGAGTTGAGTGCACAAATCACATTTCCTCTTGTGTTAGTGTGTTGTGGTGGGAATGTGGTGAGGGATCATGTCCTTGTCGCTCTGACAGTGACTCCTGCTGGTTGGTAGGGGCACCTGTGCAGGTTGGTGTGATCATGTGGGAATAACAGGAACCCATGTGTGTTGCACCTACTTGATAAAATAAACTGAAGAAATACAGTTCAGAAATTAATGCCTTTTAAAAAGGTATTTATCAATGAGACATGTTTTCTTTAACGGTACATGCTGTAAAAGTACATTGGGTCACCTGGGGTACATTAGATTGATTCAGATGGTACCACACATATACTGACCTTTTACCTGACGTGTTTTCCACCTCAGACCACCAGAGATGGAGAGCCAGAAGGTGAACAGGACTGTGAGGGCATGCTGTGAGGGCTGGGGTGGACCACGCTGCTCTGAGGGTGAGAGAACAAGAAACCAACAGATCAGTTCCTTATACAGTATGCATGCATCATGCTTTCTTTATATGAAATGAGACATTGCACATGGATGATGCACAGCAAGATAATATCATTTTATTGGGTATTTTTATATGCTTTTCAAACATTATCTTTTTGTTGTCTTCCTCCCAGGTGTGGGTGTGCGTGGTCAGTGTTTCTCTACATGGAGTTGTGAGGAGTTCCCTGGAATTCATAACTCTTCCCTTATGCCCATGGAGCAATGCTGCAGCAGCATGTGGGGACTGACCTGGAGAAATGCCTCTGACCAGACCTGCTTGTCTTGCACCTACACTCTCCTTCCTGGTCAGAAAACATACGTGCATACAAGGAGTAGCTTCTGACTTGATTTACCTTCATTTAGTTCTGCCCGAATGTCTCTCTGATACTCTTTATTTTCATCAAGGCGTGTTTGTATTTCATATTACTACATAACATAAAGTACTATATGAATCACATACACTACGTCTCTGTCCTCTCTCCCTTGTCTCCAGACTCCCAGTCCTCCCCACTGGTGCGTAGCGGTCTGCTGGGTAGCGCCAGGGTACCTCAGGGTTCGGCCACCTGCATGTCCTGGGGTGGAGCCCACTACCGCACTTTTGACAGAAAGCACTTCCACTTCCAGGGCAGCTGCACTTACCTGCTGGCTTCATCTACTGATGGGACATGGGCAGTCTACATCAGTGCAGTCTGTGATGGGAAAGGACACTGCAGTAAGGTGTGAAATATGGCAGATTCCACTGCTAATGGAGTTGATAAAGAATTATTATTAGTGGCATATTCGTAATTACATTCTGATGCTTAGTTGGGGGCTAGTGAATTCAATTTGGCCCTTGACTTAATGATTATGATTTGCCATTGTGCAATTAAACTTGTTTTCTATGTGTGTTGTATATTTATGTATCTGTGACTGTACTTTTCAGGCTTTGAAGATGATGCTGGGTCTAGATTTGGTTTCAGTTCATCACAGGAATTTAACGCTGAACAACCTTCCTGTTCCAAATGGAGAACCTCTTTTCCAAAACGGTATACTGTTTTCAGCCTTCTCTTAGCTTAATTTCTAGGTTAAGATAGGAGAAGACCCCGTTTATGCTCTTGTTATATCATGATACAGACCCATATATTGAACCAACCGAACCATCCATCCATCTATTATCTATACCTCTTATCCTTAAGGGTCGCAGTGTGGCTGGAGACAATTCCTGGCTGCATTTTTACATTATCAAGTAATATTGCTTGACTATCCACTGACTAAGTAACTTGATGACTTGATGAATGGTTGGATGAACATACTAGGTGACAGCCATTTTTGCATGCATACCTCCATTAAGAATACTATTCACTGATATAACAAACATTAAATGGTGTTGATCAGCAACAGCAAAGCAGAAACAAACCAACCATATTTATTTCTTCTTCTTACAGGAGTGAGTGTCCATTGGCTGGGGGACTTTGTGTTTGTGGAGAGCGGCCTAGGTGTGAGAGTGAAGTTTGACCTGGCCAATACCGTCTACCTGACAGTGACCGCTGAGCACCTGGCAGCCACCAGGGGGCTCTGTGGAGTCTACAACGACAACGCTGATGGTGAGAGAAATGCATAGTTCACACACAATAATTTTCTAATGATTTGTAGATTTCTTAAGGCACTAGTAAGTCAATTTGTGTTTATCCTCTTTTACTAAAGGACTATGCAAGTTTTCCACAGGACAAAAAGTAGCACCAGTAAAAACTGCATATTTGGTACTTCTCATCTGCAGATCATATTGTGAGACTAGAAACTATACATTAGTGTATCCTGTTTTGGTCCCTGACCAAGACTTTGTTTGAGTTCAGCTTGACTCACCTCAACCCTACTCTCCACTACTGTGCAGATGTAACGATGTATTTGTTTCTTCTGTCATAGATGATTTTACCACAGTGGGTGGAACTGTGTCCCAGTACGCTGCCAGTTTTGGCAACTCATGGAAAGTTCCTGACCAGCAGAATGAAGTAATGCACTGAATACATTGATTGAGTATTTCCTTTTTTTGCAGCATTATACTCCATTTAATAATCATTTCTGACACTTACTGTATTTTAAATAAATGGCAAAATGCATTTTTAAGATGCACCTTGGTAATTGAGTTTCTCTGTGTCCCATGCTTCCCTCAGGGCTGCAGCGATGCAGCAGAGCTTGGTCACAGCTGTGATGTCTCAGGAGACCCTGCCCTACGTAGACAGGCAGAAACTGTGTGTCATCGACTGCTGGAAAACCCCTTTGCACACTGCCACTCCCGGGTCAGACACCTGGCATTACCACTGTTTGCTGACTCTTTGTTTTTTACTGGATCCCATGGTCCTTCTGCACATTAAGATACAAAGAGACTTAATCTAATTTATTTGAAAGCCAAGCCTGTAGTGGGTATAATGAGCTGTAAATCAAAAAGCTCCTCAAAGTAAATAATTCACCAGATATCAGTTGGTAGAGCAGTTTCCAGGAGTCAATTTTATTGACTGTCTTAAAGATCAATTGTCTACATGGAAAGCACCAAGTAACACCAGTGGTGGAATTAAATTACCAGTTTTAGTTTAGACACATTTAGTATTGCCTAGAAATTTTGAAACCTCTCAGGTTATTACCTCACATTGAAATGAATGAATGAACAAAATTCGGGTTATCAGGAATTTATTTACTCAATATAGTACATAATATGCATGTTTGCATATCCTGTTCATGTGGTCTGTTAAGACTTTCCCTATAACAGTCCCTGTTCTGTTAATCACAAAGCCCACTCTGCACTTGTATTTCAAGTGTTTGTGTGTTTGATTCTTTCAGGTGGACCCAGCAGTGTACATCAACACCTGTCTCTACCTGTACTGCAGCCTGCCACCCAAAGAGAGGGACGGGGCAGTGTGTGACACTTTGGCCAGCTACGCCAGAGAGTGTGCTCAACAACATGTCATCATAATGTGGAGGACAGCCACTCTTTGTGGTAATGAAATATGCTCAGCTGGTTATGGTTTGGTTGGAGTATTATGTGTCTATGTTCTTGCATGGATATGTGTACAGGCTGTATAGGCTGATCTAGCTATTAGCTGTAAGCAATCACAGTACTCTTAAAAAGTCTGTCAGCAGTACTGTTAACTGCACGTGATGGTAAAATATGCAAAACCAGTGTGGTCCTTTCATGCCTTTTCATTCTGTTTTCTCTGTTTCTGTTCTCCAGGTCGTATCTGTCCCAGAGGTCAGGTGTTCTCCGACTGCATATCCTCCTGTCCCCCCACCTGTGCATCTCCTCAACCCCCAGGGCCTGCTGCAGCCATTGGCCAGTGCAGGGAGGAGTGTGTAGGGGGCTGTGAATGTCCGTTGGGCCTGTACCTTCACCAGGGACTCTGTCTAAAAAGAGACGACTGTCCTTGCTTCCATCGCAGACGCACCTACCAGTCAGGAGACAGGATACAGCAGAGATGCAACACCTGGTGAGGGTGAAATGTGTGAGTGTTTGGTTGTTTCCTACGCCTCTCTTATCTCTATTTGCACTTTAATAACATCCATTCTTCTTTTTCACCCTTAATCCTCTCAGTGTGTGCAGAGCAGGCCAGTGGCAGTGTACTGGGGAGAAGTGTGCAGCCCAGTGCAGCCTGATTGGGGCACTACAGGTGACCACCTTTGACAAAAAGAGGTATTCACTACAAGGTGGAGACTGTCCTTTCACTGCTGTGGAGGTGAGGCATGAACATAAACTATCAGGTGCATTTGTGTAAGTGGTAGCCACTTCTCCTTTGTGTTCAAGCTCTGTGTGTGTTTAGGACTTTGTTGACAGGAAGCTTGTGGTGAATGTGCGCTGTGGGGAGTGTACAGCAGGAGGAGGAGGAGGAGGTGGAGGAGGTGGAGGAGGCCTGGGTTGTCTAAGGGAGATGTCAGTCACAGCACTCCGCACCACAGTCACCATCACAGACACTGGTGAGTTAGTTTAACACTCTGACCTGACAAGTGATTCCTGTAGAGTGGCACTCATCAACCTTGTTTCCAAAAAGCTCTGATAAACACATTGTAAATAGCGGACAGACAGAGACTAGCTAGTGGGTACACTGTCGTATTTAGCAGCTAAATAGCTAACAAGGGAGTGAATATTGGACTTACATTTAGTAGGTGGACAAAAACTAATAAACTCAAAAGCTGATAATACATTAAGCTTGTATTTCCAACTTGTTCCATTGCAACCAACTGGATCAAAAGTATACAAAATGCTGCTTTACACCTTATGGAGAAGTTGGAGAAACTAAGTGTACATTTTTAATGTAACTGTCACATTTTTACAATTAATTGGGTTTTTGTTAATAGAAAATTGGATTTCAGTGAAACTCAGTGCAGTGTTGCATTCAGCCCATTTGCTCAAATTTTTCAGATTTGGCACATACACACACTCATGCATTTACACTTTTCTTATGTTCTGAGAAAAAAACATAACGATGGCTTTAAGTTCCTGACTCTGAGTTCTAAAACTGTCCTCTCTACTATGAATTTTGGATGCATTCATCGCCTTCTCATTGGTTACAGTTGATACTGTTACTTCCAGGTACAGTGATGTTGAATGGCAAGAGAGAGGCGTTGCCTGTGGTGACAGGGGACCTGGCTGTGCGCAGGGCCTCCTCTTCATTCCTCCTCATCCAGACTTTTGGAGCCCAACTACTCTGGTACCTAGATGGACCCTTAGCCCTCATCACCTTGCAGCCTGGGTTTGCAAACAAGGTGATCCTCACATTCCATATAGTTCATTCACCTGTGCCATTTTGGGTCTCCTAACTGAAACAAACTTAGGTGCAGGGTAGATAAGTTCCCATTTTGAGATTCAAAGTAGTTCAAACTAGATTCGCAGTACAGAATATGTCATTTTCTCAATCATGCTGCACTAAATTTAACAAAAGGGGAGGGGTGCAAAGTGGCCATAAACTGAAACTTTATGATCAAGCAAAAAATCACACAGTTTGTGTGTACTTTGTATTCCAGGTGCGTGGCCTGTGTGGAACGCTGACCTGGAACCAGCATGATGATTTTACCACCCCAGAAGGAGATGTGGAGAACAGTGTGTCATCCTTTGTGGGGAAATTCACATCAGAGCATTGTACTCCACCTGGAGGACCTCCACCTGACTCCTGCACCACATACACCCAGAGGAGATACTACGCAGAAACAGTGTGCTCCATCATTCATAGCCCTGTCTTTCAGGTACTGTATATGGAGCATGATAAAGCTGTCTCAGGAGTGAGTTCAGATCTGTTTCCCTCTCTTTTATTCACGCCTGCACCTCCCTCCATAATTCTGTAGGTGTGTCATGACTTGGTGGAGAGGGAGCCCTATTTCCATCTCTGTCTGTCGGAGGTTTGTGGCTGTGCTTCACAGAAGGCCTGTCACTGCACCGTCCTCACTGCATACGCCCGACACTGTGCTCAGGAGGGCGTTGCAGTCCAGTGGCGCAACCACACCTTCTGCTGTAAGTAGGAAGGACACTAGCTAAGTGGTCATTAAGGATGTCCATTGCCATGGTAACAGGATGTCTATAGAAATGTCCAAAGCACCTATGTGTCTTTCTCAGTGAAGTCAGGAGATGACTGGTCATCTACTGCTCATCATTGCACTCATTTTAGTTGTTTTGTTCATTCATGTCATATGAGCAATCTCAGACATCACTGGTAAGATTGTGAATGATCCAAGATGTAACAAATACAGTACATAACCTAAGGTGTAGGGTGACTTGGACCCAAGTCATCATAATGTGGCTTGGGTCATGACTTGGACCCAGGTCAGACTTTAACATCAGACTCAAGAAAGACTCATTCTATAACATGACTCTGACTGCACTAACATCACTAACCAGACAGCTTGGACATCCAGGCCAGTGTTCAGTTTCATGGCCTGCTTGAAGGCCAATAGAGAACTGATCTCACAAATATGTAAAGAAAAGGAGGCTTAAAGCTAAGCTAGTTGTTTTAACAAGGGGAATAGTACCTTAAAAGCTACAAATCCTCAATTAGGAACTTTTGTCCATGTGCACCCTCCAATGTGGGAACTAGAAAAACATACACACTACAATGGAAACATTTTGCATCGGCAGAAACTGAGAAACCCTTAACAGAATTTGGTGACCTTTAGTTTCCAACCTGCAAACCAATAATCACAAACTATACCAAGCTTGTTTACCATTGTCAAAACTTTTCCTCATCTACTTTCTCCCCAGCCGTCCAGTGTTCAGGGGGTCAGGTGTACCAGGAGTGTGGTCGTGCATGCGGGGGCTCCTGTACAGACCTGCAGCAGGGCTGGAGCTGTGATGACGGTGGTGGAATGGGCCTAAGGATGTGTGTTCCAGGTTGCCAGTGCCCACTAGGGCTAGCGCAAGACCACCAGAGCCAGTGTGTGCCCATTACCATGTGCCCCTGTGTGCAAGAAGACAAGACATACCAACCTGGGGCTGTTATTCAGAACAACTGTAATACCTGGTATGTCATATGGGAGGACTTTTCCAGCAATTTTAAGCTAGATTTTAGCTATTCCCCAGCTAAAGTACCTAGTCAACCTGGGTTTAAAATACTTGTTAGGTAAGGTTGCGCTGGAAATATGATCCAATCAAAAATCAAAAGGCCAAACTGAACTTAACTGAAACCACAATTGAAAGTTTCCTAGTTGCTGCTAAAATCAGGTCAACTCACAGAACCTTCTTTGACTCTTGATGGCTAAATTTCACTCAGGTTAAATATTAACATCGCTGCACAGGTTCTGTACTCTTGCAGCTAAAGGTGGCAGACATATCAAACCCATCAAACGGAAACATTATGGTGGAGGTTAATAAAGTACAAGCTCTTACAGGCCCAATTTCTTGGATGGTGTTTTACAGCACACCATAAAAACAGGACCATACTTTTGTTGTTATCTGTGAGCTGCTTTTATCATGCGGTAGTTGTGATAAAAAATCTGAGTGAGTAAGCATGTTTTCTCTATTGTCAGTGGAACACAGCTTTGATACACCTACAATATAATACTGGCACACTTTCATGAGCGTGGTTCTGGTATGTTTGAATGAGCCTAGATCCCATGGGGTGACTAAAGCCTCTCAGATCATGTGCTGAGAAACTCTTAAGTCTCTGTGATGGGCTGTTTTGTTGAATATACAGTGCAATTTTCAAAGCACAAACAAGTCTGTCAGTGTTTGTCTTTGAAGACAATACTAAAGGTCAAGGGTCACTGTGATAGAATATGTATGTGTGCTAGTGTTTTGTAATAACATAGGTAAACAACCTTGTTACTATGAGTAACTAGGAGTATTCTCTATAAACTTACAATCACTGTGTGTGCCGCCCAGTGGTAGCATTCAGAATCATTTGAATGATGCTACAGTTACTTAAAAAGTCTATTTCTAGTAGCTTTGACTTAAACCTCTACTTGCCGAAATTTATTTCTTCTTGCAAAGAATGTAATGTGTTTGAATGACTGGAACTGCCTACGTGTACAACAGCACGTTATCCCATGTGAGTCCCTGGTGGTGTAAGAGCTCTAATGAAATCGCTCTATGTTCCTGCTCACTGCTACAGGATAGGTTGATTTCATTGCGTCTCTTCACCACGTGACAACAATGATCATCACCCCATGAATCTGAGCTATCAGTTTCATCATAGTGGTATGAGACAGCTGAATGAATTTGTGTCTGTGATTTTATTATATGTGTACGTGTGTATGTGCAATGCCCCCTTTGCACATGACTCCTCTTCATTGTGTGTTGTAATTGCTGAGTTCTGTCTCTGCACTGACCATTGACCTGATTATCTGCCATGAGCAGATGTGAAATTTGGGATTAGATAATTATTACACTGATATATGATACGATGTACAGTACATCCAGTCACCTTCAGAGACAAACCTTGTGAAATGAACCAGTGAAATGATTTTCATTACACCCCTTAGCACATTTTGTTGTTGCCTTATCACATTTTACAGCTACCGTTTAGAGTTAAGTAACAGTCATTTGTAAATTTATTGATCCATAATAAACTCTATTAAGCCAGCAAAGATTTAATCTCATGCTCAAAGGCACTTCTGGATCAGCTTGCCATTTTATTTCACTTATTGGCTACTGACATTTTAATGCAAAGCTTGGTTATTGCAGAAACATGGGCATTAATTACATTACTTCTTTTCACAGTGTGTGTGAGAGGGGGCTGTTTAACTGTACTCAGGAGCACTGTGCAGAGGTGAACCCATGTCCAGGCTCTCTGGTCTACTCTCCACGCTCTTGCCTCCTCACCTGCTCCAGCCTGGATCCTCCTGGCCAACAGCAGGGGCCCAGTGTCGGACAGTCGAGCTGCAAAGAGCCCCTCTCTGGCTGTGTCTGTCCCCAGGGAACTGTCCTACTAGTGGGTGAAGATTCATATGTATTTTTCTGAATGGATATAAGATATCTTTTTGAAATGTAGTATATTGATGCTGTCAACGTTTTTCACTGCAGATCTTTAGCTTGTCAGAGGAGGCAAAGCACAGGTTTGTTCCTGTACCATGTTACAAAAAGAAAGTACTATTATCATACTTTTAGCTGCAATGACAGCTAACAAGAAGTATGAGTCTTGTGTCCAAGTCTGTCGTACCAGATATTTAACATAGAAAGATGCTGTGCTCTCCTATATGAGTACTAATTGTATAGCTTTCTTTAGCTTTAGCCACATCGAGCCATCTCCCTCCCAAATCCAGTTCAGTTTATCTGGTCAGAAGCCTTCATCCTATCCAACAGCACTGCAAACATCCAAATCCAAGTCTATCCAAAAAGCCTCACCTACAACCACCACATAGAATATAACAACCATTCAAATCTGGAATATCACAGAATTAAAGTTCGCAAGTTTTGCGAAAAAGTTTAGTTTAAAGGTAAAAACTAATCTACCCTCAACCTCTTTGCTGCAGTCAAAGCAGCTGTCCAGTCAAGTGTCACCATTTTTGACTGGCAGTGTTAAAGATCTAGAACAAAATAGTAAAAAAGCAAATTATTATTATTATAAATGAAGTGTTCTTTGCTGCTGCACAAGTATGATTATGGTTGGAATTCTGTCTGATTGTCATCTCAGTTTTCTCATCTTTATCTTATCTTCAGATAAGACGTTATAAAGGGTTAAGTATGTCTGATTAATTAAGTGAGGTTTGGACTGTTGTACATTTTGTCTTCTGCTTTACTCCAGGGTGATCGCTGTGTTCTGCCAGATGAGTGCCCATGTCACCATAATGGTCGACTTTATTATAGCAATGACACCATTACTAAAGACTGCAACACATGGTAATGTATGCAGTTGTCTCATTGCATCACATCACTTTAGCATTTAATTATTTTAACTACATTTCCTTTTTTTCCTGCAGTGTGTGTAAGGAACGCCGCTGGCATTGCAGCCAGTCTGCTTGTGCTGGCGTGTGTGTGGCAACTGGGGATCCACACTATGTGACATTCGATGGGCGCTGCTACTCTTTCCTGGGTGACTGCCAGTATGTGTTAGCAAGGGAGACCAGTGGTTTGTTCAGTGTCACAGCGGAGAATGTACCCTGCGGGAGCACCGGGGTCACCTGCACTAAGTCAGTCACCCTCAGCCTGGGAAATACCATCATACACCTGCTGAGAGGTAAGAGGAATGGATGGTGCAATGGGGGAAGCACAGGCTGGATGCTTGAGATATTATGCCTTGTCTCTGTCATTTAGGTAAAGCTGTGACAGTAAACGGGATGCCAGTTACTCTACCAAAGTCCTACAGTGGCAGTGGTCTGACTTTGGAAAGAGCTGGCCTGTTCGTGTCCCTGTCCTCCCGACTTGGGGTCACTCTGTTATGGGATGGAGGTAGGACAAACATACATTAGCATTTCTTTTTATTATTGCCAATTTTTTTTTACCCATTATTGTAGAAATTTACAGTAGACATAAATATTTCTCAGAGCACTGCTGACATCTGCGGTTGTAGATACAGGTTAAATAATAAACTAGTGGTGATGTGGTCATCATTCCACATTATTTCCAGGTATGCGTGTGTATGTGCGTCTGGCTGCCCACCTGCGGGGTCAGGTTGGTGGCCTGTGCGGTAACTTTGACGGGGATACAGAGAACGATTTCACGACGCGGCAGGGCATCGTGGAGTCTACAGCCGAACTGTTTGGAAACTCCTGGAAGGTCAGCCCCTCCTGCCCTGATGTGGCAAGTCAGGACCTCCGAGACCCCTGTGCTGTAAGTTCAATACAGTCACATGACACTGACATTTGCAAGAACAGACTGGGACCTACTTACTTGCTTGGATGCTACCTGTCTTTTCTTGTATTCAGCAAAGGCAAACTAACTTCTCTCTTTGTTTTGTTCAGCTGAACCCCCACAGGGTGACATGGGCCAGGAAAAGGTGTGCAGTCTTGACCCAGGAGCTCTTCGCTCAGTGCCACCATGAGGTGCCCTTTCAGCAGTATTATGACTGGTGTGTCTTTGATGCTTGTGGGTGAGTGACAGCACTAATCTACACAGAGTATCTTGAAATTATCTTTTAAACATGTGAAATCTATTTATTGTATTTCCATTGCAGGATTTTTTTCTTGAGACTTTTGTTCTCACAGGAATACTGTACATGTGTGCAGCTGATAGTATTTTACTGGTGTGTGTGTGTGTCTGTGTGTGTGTGTGTGTGTGTGTGTGTTCTAGTTGTGACTCAGGTGGGGACTGTGAATGTCTCTGCACAGCCATTGCTGCCTATGCTGAGGAGTGTAACCGCCGAGGGGTCTACATCCGCTGGAGGTCCCAGGAGCTCTGCCGTATGTTGCTCACACAACACACTGTCACACACTGAATCTTAAATACATGCACCTTAAGTCTTGCCTTATTGTGTCTCTGTAACTTTTGTATGCTGTCTATTTTGGGTTCATTATCTCTTTTCTATCATTGTCTTCAGCTCTGCAGTGTGAGAAAGGGCTGGTGTATGATCCCTGTGGCCCAGCTTGCTCCCTGTCTTGTCCTAGTGCTCAGCAGAGTCCACACTCACAGTGTGATGCCCTCTCCTGCGTGGAGGGCTGTTTCTGTCCTGCTGGCACTGTCCGATACGGTAAAACACATTTACCACACTAATCCCATACTACCAGGAGTAACAGAATACTTTGATGGAATGTTTTAGTGGTCATATTTCTGTCAACTCAGCTTTATCAGCCTCAACAAACAAAGATTCTCTGCAACACTTTGGTGAAGAAGATAATCTAAAAACTGCTGGTGAGAATTGTCAGCATATTGTCTATTCTGTAGGAGACAGCTGTGTTATTCCCTCTGAGTGTCCATGTGAGTGGGAGGGTTCCATGTTTCCACCAGGAACCACCATCACTCAACACTGCCAAAACTGGTCAGTGAATCTAAGTATATTACACTTTTAAATAAACGAGTAAGTTTGATTTAAAAAAAAAAAAAAGAAAGAAAGAAAGAAAGAAAGGAAAAAAGCAATAAAGTTTGTGTAATTTCTTTGCCTGTCTGTGTCCAGTTCCTGTGAGGATGGGGTGTGGCGGTGCGAGGGCGTGGCCTGCGCTCCTCCCTCCCCTCCCTGTCTAGAATCAGAGTTCGCCTGTGCTCGGGGGCGTTGCATCCCCTCCCAGTGGGTGTGTGACAATGAGGATGACTGTGGCGACGGTTCAGATGAAGTCTGTCCATCCACCTGCGCTCCAGATCAATTCCGCTGTGCCAGCACGCCAAGGTGAATCCATACTCACATTAGTATATTTAAAAGCATCAATTTTATGTGTGGAGATTATGAGCGCGCAAAACTGAAGTGAAGTGAAGTTTAGCTCAGATATGATGCGTCACGTATGAGGGCACAACCCCAAGGCTATGTCAGTGAATAGAAGCATTTCTGAACAAAATAAACGTAATTTTTAACCATGCTAACGTCATGGACTAGCTCTAAAGATGGCAGAGTTGGTGTGTTGGTCTGTCAGTCCAGTGCCATGGTGCTAGCATGTTGCAGTAACATGCTAAATGTTACTGTGTACTTATGTTAATGCGCTATATTCTCTGTGTTAACGTGTACGTATGTAAACATGCTGCAAAGTATCTCCCAACCTGTAAACCTGTTGTTAGCATGTTGAAACTGCAGTGTGTACGTGTTTTTTTCTCTGATATGATAACATACTGTTATCTTAACGTAGAGACATTTCTTCAAAGGGCTCTGTAACTTGGCTTGTTGAACCAACAAAACTTTTAAAGTATGAGCGTTAGCATGTTAGCATGCTATTACGCTAATACACTAATGTAAACGTTGTAACTAATGTAAAGGTGCATTTTAGAGGCTAGACTCTTAAAATGCTAAATGTTACATTCTTTAACATCTGTATGCTCATATCCAATATTTTGCAGTCTGTTTGTTTTTGATACCCTTGTGACAAGGATGCAACACTTCCAAAATTGTGTCAGCATTTGTTCATTCCTTCAGTTTTACATTTGAAAGTTATTCTTCACTGCTATGATATAATTTCTGGAATGAATAACATGAATTAACCCCAACCCTGCAGTGGACCATGTTTGAACCTGGCTCTGCGTTGTGATGGTCACCCAGACTGTGCTGACCAATCAGATGAAGAGTTCTGTGGACCTGCCACCCCGGTGCCCCTGTGCCCACCAGGGGAGTTTCAGTGTGCCAATGGAAAGTGTCTGCCAGCCAGTCGTGTATGTGATGGACGGCCTGACTGTGGCTTTGCTGATGGGTCCGATGAGCAAGGTGATTTGTCACTTACATTCTATTGAGCAATATACTGCACTGACTAATTTAACTGAGCAAGATACTCAGAACGTTACTGTCAACATAGTTTTATCAATAAAAATGTGGCATCAGAAATTCTAATGAGCAAGATAGTGTTTTAATCTCTCTCTATCATGCAGGATACCTGTGCTTGTCAGAATACTTGTCATAGTATTCTAACAATTTTGTATATTGTTGAGTGTTGTTTTCTGCGTCTCTGTTTATCCTGTTTTTTAAATGTGGTCATACTTAAACGATTACTCTTCTGTATGTTTGTGACTGTGTGATTGCACTTTTATCGGCCCAGACTGTGGTGTGGTGTGCGACAAAGGGGAGTTCCTGTGTGCTGGAGGACGTTGTGTTCTCTACCTCCACCGCTGTGATGGACATGATGACTGTGGGGACCTCAGCGATGAGAGGGGGTGTGTGTTCAGTCCTGCTGAATTTTGTTTAGATATGCTTTGCAGACTTTGTTTTGTTCTGCTTAGGATGTCAGATAGGTGCAGCTTTTAATGCAGTTATGCAAACACAAAATCTTGACACTTTCTTCATCTGAAAGTTTACTTGACGTGGCCCGAATGCCATCCATAGTGTAGATGCTCAATGATACTTTTAAAAAGATGAATAAAATAATTAGAATTATTTGAAAATACTCTTCAGCCAATGTCAATACACAAGATATAGGACACAGATACACCATATATTGAAATTTGTTTTGTTTTGTTTCTTTGCACTCATTCACTGAATGATGAATTTCACCATATGATATCATTATCTAATATTTTGGTTGGTTTCAGGTGTGTTTGTGCACCTGGGGAGTTTCAGTGTCCAGGAGATCAGTGTGTCCCTGCTGACAGAGTGTGTGACGGACGCAGAGACTGCCCCTCTGGAACAGATGAAGCTGTCTGTTCAAGTAAAGGTACAAATCATAATAACACAATCAAACTGTGTCAGCTATTAGTTAAATACATTTATGTCCAAAGCCAACCTGTCCTGCATGATTTGAGTAGGTAATACATTTTTGGAATGGATTTTCAAACTTATGTCATCCATTCTGTTTGGCAGTGACTTGTGCTCCTGACCAGTTTGCCTGTAGCGATGGCACATGTGTTGCCTCAACTAAGCTATGTGATGGGACATCAGACTGTCCAGGTGGAGAGGATGAGAACAGAACCATTTGCTACATTGTTATCATTACACCCTCACCCCCACATGTCACCCCGACTGTGCCCACTGCAGGTAAGAGGCTTGTTTTAGAGATTTAATGGGGAGAATTTTTTTCAGTGTTCTCTGTCTTACAGCACTCTGTTTTTCCAGCTTGTAGGTCCTATGAGTTCAGCTGCGCCAGTGATGGGCAGTGTGTCCCTCAGGCCTGGCGGTGTGATGGGGAGACAGACTGTTTGGATGGGAGTGATGAGCAGCAGTGTATCACCCGCTGCAGACCTGGCCAGGTTCAGTGCCTCAGTGGAGACCAGTGTGTTGACTACCACCATCTCTGTGATGGGACTCCACATTGCAGGGATGCCTCCGACGAGAGCATAGACAACTGTGGTGAGTTAAAAGCTTAAAATGATAAAACTACATGTTTTGAGCATTCAGAGAATCTCAGAGTTTATATCAGAGCTTCATGTGGTCACAGAGACAAAATTTGTCTCAAGACATGCTACAAGACATTGATAATAATTCTGCCTGTCTTCTAGGCTCTACCAAAATACCTCCCTGTCCAGGCAGCTTTTCATGTGACAACCGCACCTGTGTGAACATGACGCAAGTGTGCAACGGCATCCCAGACTGTCCACGGGGTGATGATGAGTTGGTGTGTGGTGAGTTCTCATGAGATAAGTAGAGTAAGTAAGTATTTTTAAGGGAGGGAAGCCTGAACAAGGTTTTGAGTATTGAAAACAGGAAATAAATAGGAAGGAAGGAAGGGAGGGAAGGATAGTGAAAACAAGGACCAAATGGAGAAAATAGGGAAATGGATGAGAGAGACAGGAAGGACTGAATGAGGGAAACATAAAGTTAATGTGCTCCCTAGTCTCTGATCTGATCTTTGTAGTTTCTGGTATGTTTAATTTTTGCCATCTTTTTCTGTCCAGATAAAACTGTCTCACCAGCGCCCCCTGGCAGTAGGAACACCACTGTCCCCTGTCCTGAATTCACATGTATGGATGGATTCTGTATCCCCTTCAACATGGTAGGTGCTGGTTTACTTATTTGACAAATAAGGCAGGCACAATTTCCACAAATGGCAGGCTTTTTAGTTGGTGTCCAACTGCCAGTAGAACAGATGACAGAAGGGATAAGATTTCCTCCCAACTACAATAAAATTAATGATATTTAGCCTGTGTATAGGGGAAGTTTAAACCATCCTCTACTGATCCTTTTGTAAATCTGACAATGTAGGTGTAGAGGATTCTTTTACAGGTTCATATTTATGTGAAAAAATAATTGTATTTATTTATTTTATTTTATTTTCCTTTATCTCTCTCTCAGTAATGTTTTGCCAATCCTGCTTACTAATGCCATCCTATTACCAGGTTTGTAATGGTGTGGCAGACTGCCTAGACTCCTCACTAGCACCACTTGGAGGCCCTACAGATGAGCAGGGCTGTAGAACTTGGAGCTCCTGGGGTCCCTGGAGCCCCTGCAGCACCTCCTGTGGGACAGGCTCCATGAGCCGGCACAGAACCTGCCCTCCAGGAGACCCACTACGCCAATGTCGGGGACAGGACGTCCAGAGGCAGCAGTGCTTTAACACTACCTGTCCAGGTAAATGAATACGTTTTGGAATGAACAGTCTCAAAATCTTCTCTAGTTGAAAATCAAATATGTATTTGTTACTAGTGACTGATGGTTTCTCCTCCCCCCAACAGTGGATGGTCAGTGGCTACCCTGGGTGAGCTGGTCAAACTGTTCCAGTGGTTGTGGTGGAGTGCAGGTCCGACACAGAGGCTGCATCCCTCCTCGCTATGGAGGCCGAGAATGTTCTCAGCTCCCTGGACCATCCAATTTAGCCATGGAAATCAGTACGCATTGAGATAAATGATACTGACAATGTTATGCAATACAGCTGAAAGAGAAATGTTGTTATATTAAAATGCTGCCCATATATTGTTGCTTCACAACATATCTGAGGGTGGTGGCTTTTAGTAGAGACACCTATGTACTTACCTACTTAAACAAAAAATATATATATATGTTTGGTCACAAATACTAAATCACAGATAATAATGACATTTAATGAAAGAGTGAATGCTAAGGAAGGTAATATGATGAAAAAAAGAACTTTGTTCCTTTTCTTCCTTTTTCCAATCCAGAGCCTTGTCCTGACGATGAATGTGCCAATACCAGCTGTCCCACTGGGCTGGTGAGACACAGCTGTGCTCCCTGTCCAGTGTCCTGTGCCCACATCAGCAGTGGGACAACCTGTGACCTCACAGCACCCTGCTTCTCAGGTTAGTCCAGAGGAATCTGGAATATCCAGTGCTCTACAATAAATAGTTGTTTCTTGCCATTTTGAAATTGCCACACTTTGGATTTGTGTCACCTTTCTCTCACATCCTTTTTTCTCACTACCATGTCTCTGTCTTCAGGTTGCTGGTGTCCAGAGGGCCAGGTGATGAGCCATACACAACAGTGTGTGTTACCAGAGGAGTGTGTGTGTGAGGTGGCAGGTGTGCGCTACTGGCCGGGCCAGCAGATGAAAGTGGAATGTGAAATCTGTGTTTGTGAGAGAGGAAGGCCTCAGAGATGTCAGCCTAACCCAGACTGCTCAGGTGAGTTTGTCAAATCTGCAACTCTAGTCAGATTCATAGTTGATTTTTACCTACATACTGGGTATCGTATTTCATGTCCCATAAAGTTTGAGCATTCATACACAGTTTTGTCTACTGTAGTGCATTGTGGCTGGTCATCATGGTCTGAGTGGGGAGAGTGTTTGGGGCCCTGTGGTGTCCAGAGTGTTCAGTGGTCTTTCCGCAGCCCAAATAACCCCACCAAGCATGGAGACGGTAGAATGTGTAGAGGAATTTATAGGAAAGCTCGTCGGTAAGTAGTCCCTTCTTGATGGGACTCTTAACTACCTACTCTTTCTACTACTCTACCTCTACACTATTACACCTCTACTCATGGATATTCATACTCCCTATTGGATGCTTCCTAAAAATGACCCCTTCTCTAATACTTGCCAATGTTTTAAAATAATGGAGGCATTTCCAATCTGCTGTGGATATTTATGCTCCCTAAAGGATGAATGCTAATGCTTTTGGTGACCCAACCAACCTCTCTGTTAGCCCCACCATCATGACAGTTTTTTAACTGGAATAAAAATGGAATTGTCATGTAATTTATTTAGTGCATTCATGCTGTCCAAAGGATTTGTACCCTTCTGTACTTGACCCATTATCTACCATTCCCCCTGAATGAAAATGCCTAGTTTTGTACTGCGGATTTTCATGATTTCTCTTTCTTGAACATTAATGATTTTGAACCATATTTTGCAAGTTACTGAAGATGACAAACTGCGTCGCTTGTGATCATCTATATTTCAATAGCACTTCTGTGAGCTTTCCAGGAACAAAAGAGCTATTTGCCTTAGTACCAGACAGACATGCAGTCTCTCACCTCCTGCATACATGTCTGTGTTTGTGTAGGTGTCAGACAGATCCCTGTGATGAGTGTGAGTACCAGGGTCAGTCCCATGCTGTGGGTGACAGATGGAGGTCAGACCACTGCCAGTTATGCCACTGTCTGCCCAACCTTACAGTGCAGTGTTCCCCCTATTGTCCATATGCTGTCACTGGATGCCCACAGGTAAGAGTTTAGGCATGCAAGTAATATGTGTACAGTACTTATGTGCATATTATTATAAATGTGTGTGGAAATATGATGCACAGTGAAACATTTGCACCTTTTTATATTTGAGTATGTGACTGTCTGGGCCTAAGTGCATCTGTGTCTCAATCTTATCTCATGTAAAAAGTCCAATGTACACTCTCCCTGTCATAACTGACAACTCTATTTTCTTTGCATCCTTTGCTTTTCCTTTACATAGTTGTGTGCCCTGGCAACTCTACCATATCAGTGACTGAGTTAAATGTTGAAAGTTCTTTTGTTTGTACAGGGCCAAAGTCTGGTGCCTGGAGAGGGAGACAGGTGTTGTTACTGCCAAGGTAAAATCATGACTCTTGTTCTGCTGTTTACACTGATTAAATGCCTTCCTGTTTAATGGTAAACAAAATAATTTTAATTTCCCTGCTATACTCAAATAAGTGCACTCCATGGTTACTAATGTCGTCATTAATGACATTACTCAAAAAATTTCTAAACAGGGGAACTGTTGCTCCGCTCTTCTTCTAATCAGGCTTATCTCACATTTTCAAAAACCATTTCCTGTAACTGCTGAATAAAACTCAGAGCAAGTAAATGGTCAAAATCCAGCCTTCATCAAACACACGACCCTTGAGAGTCGAGAATCTCAAACCTTAGAGATATTGCACAGAGTTCTGGGTCAAAATATGGAAAAAGTAGTTGCAGAAGTTTATTAAAAATTTTACATTTTAAATTTTACATAAAAATTTAACATAAAGATGAATACAAACATTTGAGGGTGAAAAAAGATAGAGAAGAAGACAAGTAACATGAAAGTTATATAAAGATCCTGCTCATTTAATCCCTTGAGAGTAGTAGAACTAGTAGAACTGCAGAGCCACAAATGTGAGCTTCCATTCATTGTTGTGAACATTGCTATAATTATTCTCTGACATTCATCTTTCCGTTCTACAACACCTCTGCATGTAGGAGGAAATGACACCATTCTTGTGACAGTTAGCCCTGCCACTGTGACCTCCAAGCCAACAGAGGGTACTACACCCCTGGTTCCCACATATCCACTTCCCCCTGGAGGTTTGCGTCTTTCTCATATAATCAGTGTATCATTTACAAGTAGAGAGAAATAGAGCATTTGATGTATTTGTATTGTAATTTTCATGAAATCTCACCTCCTCTCCCTCTGTTCAGATGAGTGTTGGTCTCCTCTGGGTGTCCAGTCTCTGCCGCTGTCAAGTTTCAGTGCCTCATCACAGCAGACTGGTCACCCCCCTGAGGCAGCTCGCCTCCATGGATGGGACCCCCACAGAGACCTTCAGGTATACCAATAATCTGTTTATAATAAAGAACCAGGCTTTGTACTGTTACATGTTCATGATGAAATGTCCTTGAGCAAATTGTTAAATACCCACTCGCTAGTTAACACCCGGGACTCAAGGCTGTTGCTTAAGGGATGCTTATTGATAGATTTCACACTGCACTGCTTGAATGACTGTAGATTTTTGGTGTAATACTGAGCCAAAAGAACATCAGGTGTACTCTGTAAAACATTATTTGCAGGGCTGGAGTCCAGAACCTGAGGAATATAAGGACCTTCCACAGCGGAGCCCTGAGGGACACACTAGCAACACACAAAGCCCCTATCTACAGATAGACCTGCTGAAACCATACAACATCACTGGTAAACATTCATGATGGCACCATAGAACAATGGCAGATTTCTATGCTTGTTTAGTGTGCTGTGTATAAGTGAATTCCTTTGTGAAATGATATACTGCATGTCAGTGACTTTAATAAAATACATTCTATCTTTCTTTTGCAGGTGTGTTAACCCAGGGTGGTGGTGTGTTTGGCACATTCATCTCTAGCTTCTACATCCAGTTCAGCCAGGACGGCAGACAGTGGTACACTTACAAAGAGCTTGTCGCTGATGCCCGGCCCAGAGCCAAGGTCAGACATCAAATCAAGTCCTAGCAACTTTCCATCATATACTCTAAGGGCCATTTAACATATTTTTTTCCACTCTTGAGGTCGATGTGCTACCTTTTTCCTTCCAGGTTTTTGTTGGTAATCATGATGATCGAGGGGTGGCTGAGAGCAGACTGGACAGGATGGTGTCGGCTCAATTTGTTCGCCTGCTGCCACATGACTTTGAAAATGGCATCTACCTTCGAGTTGAAATTATGGGCTGTGGCGATGGTTAGTAGATAGTTTAAATTTTACTTTGTTGGCAATTTTGTGTGCAAATGCGCTCAAAAATTGCTCTCCTCTGCTTCAGGTTATCGCTGGTCAACTACGCCCACCCCTCCCTCACCAGTCTCCCCAGCTGGTGGCTGCAGAGTGAAGGAGTTCCAGTGTAAAAATGGTCGCTGTGTGCCAGCAGGTTCACTGGGAGTTGTGTGTGATGGAGTCAATGACTGTGGGGATGGATCAGATGAGATGTACTGTGGTGAGCTTCCCAACTTAACACACTTTTAATTCAGTTATTCTTCTTACACCCTTACTTAACTTAGCTAAGTGCATTTACATATGTTCTTCTTACATCATACAGAAATCATCATCATACATCATATAGAAATAATTTTCACTCACTAACTACTTCCTACCTGCAGGTACACAGCCCTCCTCTACTGTCAGTCCACGCAGCTGCCCTACTGGTCACTTCTCCTGTCCTCCACCAGGGGGTTGCATCGAGGCAGGGCAACGTTGTGATGGTATCCCACACTGTCCCAAAGGAGAAGATGAAACTGGCTGCCACCCCCATGACAACATCACCACCCAGTCAGACAGGTGGAGGCAATTTTCTTATTATTTTATCATAATGTTAGTAGTAGTAACTGTATTATTACCACTGTGAAACAGTTTCCTTACTAATCTTTTTCTCTCATGTCTGTGTTTATCCACCTCTTCTTTTATTCTTTGTGCTGTGAAGTTGCTAAATAGGATTTCTGGTGTTGTATTTATTCCTATTCTTTGTTGTCCATTGGCTTGCAATTTACAGACCATACACACCCACCCCTGCTCCTCTCAGGACTCCAACCATGGCTGCGGTCACTCATCCTGCAGTAACACCAACAGTAGGGAAACATCAGTTCCTCCATAATCTTATTTTCCTGTCACTTGAGTTTATCCTTTGTAAACGGCTTTATTTTAACTTCTTCTCTTTCTGATGAAATCTAAACTTAAAAGTAATAAATTGTTAAATGTTCTACCAGTTATGGGATCACAAGACCAAAACCAAGAAAGAGAATATCCCAAGATTAACATAGACAGACACATTTCAATATACACTTAATTTATTTTCTAATTTATTTACAGGGTGGTGGACCAGGATATCGTGGTGAGTGTTTTTTACAGTTTAGATGCTTAAACATCTTCTTTTTATTCAGTTTGCTGTTGCTGTGGGATAGCATTAAAATTCATCATATTGTGCAGGCATCTGCTCCTCTCCTCTTGGACTGGAGGACGGGAGAATCCGATATGGTCAGCTGACCTCATCCTCACAACGTGAGAACAACCCTGCTGATGCTGGACGACTAAACATTGTCCCTAATGTGTGAGTGGTCTGGTATTTGTGTGGCTGCTGCCCCTAAATCATTTACAGTAACAGCCTGAACATGACCAGTCTTTTAAATATGGGGCATACAGAAAAATAACAAACCATATCATCTTCTGTGTAGTCAGGTCATGGAGCCTGGATGGAGTCCCTTGCTTACAGATGCCCAGCCATATTTTCAGGTGGACTTCCTGGAGCCCATGTGGGTATCAGGGGTGGTGACACAGGGCAGTGAACGCATGTGGGGTTACCTCACTAAATATCGCCTGGCCTTCGCACTGCACAGCAGCCTCTTCACAGATTATACTGAGAATGGGAAGCCTGGGGGTCCTGCTAAGGTATTTGTAGTATATTGGACTTGCAGTCATATTTCACATTAGATTATTTCTGCAATTGCGTATATCTGCATACAGTGAACATAAAAACAAAAATCTATCGCATTATTCTTGGAAAAACCTCATTATTCATCTTCTTGTTTGTGGTGTAGGTGTTTGAGGTGCGGATGGTGGGCAGGACCCCTGTGACCCGCTGGCTAGATCGGCTGGTCAGAGCTCGATACCTGCGCATCATCCCTGTGGAATTCAGACACACCTTCTACCTGCGTGCTGAGATCCTCGGCTGCAGAGGAGGTGAAGAATTTAATTAAAAACACAAGCATATGATAATGATCAAAAGTACTAATCTGTAAGTCTGTAAGACTTATCATCAATGTTAGTATCAATCAGCTTTTCTTCCTGTTGTAGATGAGCTGGTGACCCCCAGCAGTGTGACCTCGTCTTCCTCTGGTGGTGGGAAAGTGACAGTACAGCGCTGTAAGCCTGGCCAGTTTGCATGTCAGCACAGTGAACAATGCATCTCTGTCTCTGTTCTTTGTGATGGTCGGCCTGACTGCAAGGATCACTCTGATGAGATCAACTGTGGTGAGAACTGATGATCGCATACATTTTTCATTCTTAGGATCAAGTGATTGAAGCATTACATGACATTTAACATACTATTTAACCGGTTAGCAATTGAAATGTGTAGCACCTTCCTGCCTCCTGAGTGCTCACATTGCTTATTTTTCATATCTGATTTTTTTTATTTCTCTTTCTCCTCCTCCTCATCTGCAGGTACAGCACCAACCAGAGGCTTTCCAGGGCTGCAGAACCAGACCAGCCCCACAGGGAGACCAGGTTTCCATGGTGACAGTACAACAGGTGCCCCAGGCCTTCATACCACCAGGTCCCAAGGTGGCCTTCCAGGACTTCAGAAGACCACAGTTCCAGGTACTGGTAAGTATGATAGCTGGCTATTGATCATATCTAATTTTTACTTGCTGTTGTCTTTGCTCTAACAAACTGATAGCTTCAAATGTTTCAGTTTTCAGAATGAGGTTTAAAACTTACTAGTATTTAATTCAAACAGTTTATTCAGGTTTAGGGTGTGTCTGTTTGTGGTATGCTGTTGATGAGTTTTTTGTTTTTTCACCACCACACATTCCATCTACCCAGGGGTCACCACAGGTCAGCCTGGACTGCACCTCACTACAACAGTTCACTCTGGAAGGCCTGGTCTACAAACCACACAAGGTGTGTGAGTCTTGCTAGTTACCACAATCAGACAGCACCTGTGGATCAACAGCTTTCAATGTACAGAATAGACATTTATTGCTACCTCTGTTTTCTGTTCATTTACAGTCCCGTGGATCACCACAGCCCCCGATGATGGTGGCCTACCCAGAGTGCTTTGCGTGGAAGGCCAGTTTGCATGCCGCTCATTTGGCTGCGTGGACTCTGCGCAGGTGTGTGACGGCAGACAGGACTGTTTGGACGGGTCAGATGAGAAACACTGTGGTACGCATCAACACTGTCTCAAGGGGCAGGTGGAAGTGAAAGTACAGAGGAAAGGAATTAGAATTATTTACATTTTACAAACACTGTGGATGCAGAGACGTTGGTATTGGTCAAACTGCTACCGTAATGTAACTCCACTGTGGTAGCACTGTGCAAAGGTTTAAGCACTAAAAATAAAGTGAGGATGCATTAAAAGATTTAATACTGTGAATATTTTTTCTCTTCATACAAAGTGCAGTAATACTGAATAAATCTAAATCAAATAAATATTTTTCACTCATCTAAATTATATTTGTGTGACCACCCTTCACCTTTAAAACAGCATCAATTCTACTTGGTCACATTCTTTCAAGGTACTTGGCAGGTAGTTTGTTCCAAGTGTCTTGGAGAGCTTGCCACAGTTGTTCTGTTGAGATCAGGACTCTGTGGGTGCTAAACCATCTGTTGCAGGACTTCCTGTTCTTCTTGGCTCTCGCTATTGCTCTGTATCACTCTGCCTGTATGTTTGGGGTTGTTGTCATGCTGCAGAATGAATTTGAGACTGATCAGATGCCTCCCTGATGGTGTTGCATGATGCATAAGAAACTAAACATCTACAGTGCTGAAAACTTTTGCACAGTACTGTAGAATTTTATGCTGAAATACAAACATGTGAAATATTAATTGAAATGAAAAGAAGTTATTTTAGATGTTCTTTGATGTGTTACTTGTGTGAAGTATAATAGGTAAGTTGATTAAAGTTTTGGTAATGTATTGCTTTGTCTCATCAGGAACCACAGCCAGACCTGTGGTGACACCGCAGCCCCCCCTGGTGCCAAGCCCATGCTCTCACAAGCAATTCCCCTGTGGCAGTGGGGAGTGTGTTCACCTGGACCGCAGATGTGACCTACAGAGGGACTGTGTGGATGGGTCGGATGAGAAAGACTGCGGTAGGTTATAATTCCACCTCAAAATTAGTGATGAGAGTGGACATGAAAATATTCATTTTTTTAAACAATTTTTTTCCCTCTCCTCTGCAGTGGACTGTATCATGTCCCCTTGGACAGCTTGGAGCGCATGCAGTGTGTCCTGTGGTCTTGGCTCCTTGTTTCGGCAGAGGGACATACTGAGGGAGGCTCTGCCTGGTGGGGCGTGTGGTGGAGCCCAGTTCGACAGTCGAGCCTGCTTCCCTCAAGCATGTCCAGGTATGTTCTTTGAACCTGATGCCAGGTAGAATTCAATTTGGTACCTGGTATCTCCTCTGATGGTAATCTCAATCTCATTCTCACCTGTCTCCTGTTGTAGTTGATGGTCATTGGTCAGAGTGGACAGAGTGGTCAGAGTGTGATGCTCAGTGTGGAGGTGGAGTCAGGCAGAGAAACAGAACCTGCTCTGCTCCCCCACCTAAGAATGGTGGGCGAGACTGTCAGGGCATGACCCTGCAGAGCCAGAGCTGCAACAGCCAGCCCTGCACCAAAGACATCGGCACACAGACAGGTAACTCAGTCAAACAGTAAACTCTGTTGATGGTGGTAAAAGCCTGAATGTATTTCTTTGTTAGCCAGAGGACAGTAGCTTAGTACCCTTTACTCAATCACCTAACTTAATTGCTCCAAACAAATTAAGTTGTTATCTATAATAAACTGGTTTGTTCAGGCTGTGTCAATGGCATGGTGCTGGTGACTGAGGCAGACTGCCAGGCTGGAAGAGTTGAGCCTTGTCCTCCTACCTGCTCACATCTCAGCTTGACCAACAACTGCACTGCAGGATGTATACTGGGTAGGATGCACAGTGTATTTGTTTTAGATTATAATGTTTGTGCAGTTGAACACTTGTATGCTTGTATTGCACTTGAATGGAAATTGCAGAGAAAAACAATTAAATGGTCTGTTACCTTAAAGTACAAGGTCTGTGCTCATTCACAATCCATTATCGCTTATAAACCAATGGAGTACACAATAATACCTCTTTTAAGTGCTTGTGTAGCTTCAGATATGCTAAAGAGAATTTGTAAATTGTCCTTTTGATAATTGTAAAGCAAAGCACAGTCATATTTTAGAGATGCATTTGGGTGTTTTGGGTTAGTGCTGCCAAAATCAAATTGGTCCCTTGTTTTTTCCACTTACATTAAGTTGAGGAAATGTGAGGACAAAATAGTGCACTGGAGAGTAGACCAGATTAAATTGTCTATGGTTCATTGTCTGTTAATTGATTTCTCACTGTAATTCAGTGGCTTGGCAATTTCACACACTCTGTTAAGTTATTTAGACTATAAAGCAAAACCTTTTTAAAAGAGACAAACGTGCACTGAAACAATGCCAGTGATATTTTTTCTAGAAGGATGGTAGCTCATATAGACTTATTCAGTGGTAGCTAAAACACTTTTGCCCTTCTCCAGGGTGTCGCTGTCCCAATGGTCTATACCTTCAGGAGGGGCGATGTGTAAATGCCAGCCAGTGTGTCTGTCATTGGGACAGCCAAGCACTCCAACCGGGACAGACAGTCAGCAGGGATCAGTGTACCACATGGTTTGTATATTTTTTAACTTTGGCAGTGAGCCTGGTTTTTGTAACTAAGATTTTACTTTCTGAAATCACACATAACTTCAGTTATGCAAAATTGAATTAATTTATTGTTTGTCATAAAACTTTCTAAAACTCTGTTTGACCACTATAGTGCTGACTTAGCTATTGCTACTGATTTCTTGATAAGTTTAAAAAAATGAAAAATCTAACAGTGAGAAATCCCCCACCAGTGTGTGCAGGGATGGACAAGTTACCTGTGACACCTCCAGCTGTGTGGCGAGCTGTCATTGGTCAGCATGGTCGTCATGGTCACCATGTGATGTAACCTGTGGTCTGGGGTTACAGCAACGCTACAGGTGAACCTGTTTAATTCAATAGATCCGTAAAGCACCTTACTCTTCGGTGGAGGGAACTCCAACAGTTAAAAATGTATGATTAATTCTGTACTCATTTTCTCTGTTTGCTCTTTTCTACTCTCTGACAATACTCTGAAATAATTTTAAGTGTATATTGTATTTACTGTGTCATCAGATTCTTGGTTTGTTTTTACTGCTCACACAGCACCTATTAAAATTGGATCAGGAGTTCATATGCCCTGACTTTGTCTCCTCAGGTCCCCAGTGAATCCAACAGGAGCAGTCAGAGTCCAACCCTGTCCAGGAGACTCCACTGAGGCCCGCAGCTGCTCCACCCCATGCCTCCCTGGTATAACTGCTCAAACACACAACAATAACACTAAAGCTGTCACACTGAATGTTTTTCATTTTTGTCTTTCCAAGGAAAGTTCAACTGAGATCAGGGATTTCTTTTTTTTTTTCAGAGAAGTTTTTCAAGACATTGTTCATTTGTAACGTTAGGTTTATAATGAAACACATCCTGTGTATACGGCACCAACATGTCTGCCGCATTGCATCCATCACTAAAATTAATGTACATAATAAATAAAACCCTCTTGTTCCTCGTTATTTCATGGCGGTGTTTAATGGTGATGTGATGACTTTGCTGTTGTCTTGTGCAGTACTACCAGATGGAGTGTGGAGTAAATGGACTGCCTGGTCAGAGTGCAGTAAGACATGTTTCAACCTTGTAGATGAGGTAGGAATTAGACGACGATTCCGCAGCTGTAACCACACACTCACATTATTCAACGTCACACACTCTGGCTGTGATGGGGACAGCGAGGAGCAGGAGCCTTGCAACACTGTACACTGTCCAGGTATGATGAACTTGGTGCTCAAACCCCTGTGTCTATTCTTCAGTTTCACTGCTGTCCACATATGATGTGTTTTTGTGCTGAATAAAAAAAACCTCAGCAAGATAAAGAGCTGATTTTAGTTTTGTGCATGCAGTGAATGGTGGCTGGTCAGCCTGGTCACCATGGTCCCAGTGTTCATCAGAGTGTGACTCCGGATTCCAAACAAGAGAGCGATTCTGCAGTTCACCCTCACCACAGCATGGGGGCAGCAGCTGCCCTGGGCCACACATACAGACAAGAGACTGTAACTCCCACCCCTGCTCAGGTGCTGCATCATGTTTTCTTATTAATCAAGCTATGGAGGGCCACAGAATAATATGTGTGACTATTATATTATACAAAAATTGTGTTGGTGGTGGTGTTTTATTGGATTGTACTGTATTTTTAACACATACACCACATCAATAATAAGATAAGATAATCCTTTATTAGTCCCACAATGGGGAAATTTACATGTTTAATATAATGTGTGCCTGTGTGTACATGTGCATGTTAAGTCTTATTTCCACCTATTTCCTATCAGGTGAGTGTCCGGAGGGCATGGTGTACATGACAGCAGCTGAATGTGAGGCTCACGGCGGTGCGTGTCCACGGGTATGTTTGGACATGACCTCAACAGATGTGCAATGTGCCACTGCCTGTTATGACGGCTGCTATTGTGCCCTGGGCTTCTACCTGCTGAATGGCAGCTGTGTGCCCTTGGCCCAGTGCCCGTGTTATCATCAGGGGGAGATGTACCCAGCCGGTGCCACCCTGCCTGTTGACGCCTGCAATAACTGGTACTGTTGTGATAAAAATGATGCCTCTGTTTACTCATGGGATAGCATCTATAAATGCAGCTGCTGATGGAATGCATGCCATCATCAAATGTCATTTGTTCTTGTGTCTGTAACAGTACCTGCACTAATGGAGAAATGGAGTGTGGAACAGCTCCTTGCCCTGGTTAGTGTTTCACTATCAGTTGTTATTTTGAAAGTACATTCTTTGTCTCTACCTTTGCTTTTTATTCCTCCATGTTTCCATCTCTTTCTTTTTGTCTCTTTTTATCTGTAACATTTATATGTGTGTGTCTCAGTGGACTGTGGCTGGAGCAGCTGGACCCCATGGAGCACCTGTAGTCGAACATGTGATGTTGGTGTTAGGAGGAGATATCGCTCGGAAACTAATCCTCCTCCAGCGTTTGGGGGTCGTCCCTGCCAAGGAGACAGAGTTGGGATCGATACCTGCAGCATTGAACCCTGCTTTGGTTAGTAGAGTTACTCAGCTGGTAAAGTTTTCTTCATATGAATCCACATTTTGAAATGTAAAAACAGGACAAAGGAATTTGACTAAATGTTTTGTGACTGAAAGCTATACTTCATGTTATTCCTTTGTTTTATTAGCTATTAAGAATAGACCACAGATTAAAATATAAATTAAGTTTATCCAGTTGTGTTGTGTCCCAGGTGTGAAGGAGCCATGGGGCGCATGGTCAGAGTGCTCAGTGACATGTGGAGGAGGTTACAGGACCCGAACCCGCGGGCCAATTCGAATCCATGGCACTGCTCAGCAGTTCAGCGCCTGTAATCTGCAGCCCTGTGGTACAGCAAATACAACACTCATCCAATATTGTGTTTGAAGAAGACAGCAGGATGTATTTTACTTCTATCACATATTTAAGAAATAGAAAAAAACACATTAAGGAGTCAGTAAGGTGAACAATTTTACATGCTAAAAATTGTAATATAATGTAATTTATCAAATGATGTGTATGAGAAAAAAAGAAAAAACATAGTAGTAGTAGTAGAGAGTAGTAGAGTAATAGAATTTGAATTCAGGCATTTGTTAGAGAAACTATATTATATCTGTGAAGTAAGGGGCTTTTGGCAGATCAGTATTAGACAAAAAGGACTTGCTGATATCCAGTTTTTAATAAAAACGGTTTTTTTTATGCATTCATATTTTGGATTTAAATACACTGAGGTTTTCAGTGAACTCTGCTTGTTATGTCAGGTGATGGTCGAGTGTGTCCTCCAGACCAGGAGTGGAAGCAGTGTGTGAAGGGGGCAGTGTCATGCACAGACCTCACAATGGATCTGAGTAGGAACTGCACACCAGGCTGCCAGTGTCCACAAGGGACTGTCCAACAGGTGAGCTGGGTGGCAATACATAAACGTACTTAGACGCACATATACAGGAATCACACCCATATTGTTCATGATCCTCCATATTCCCAGGATGGTGCGTGTGTGAAAGAGACTGACTGTCGATGTGATGTGGATGGGGAGCACTACAACCCAGGAGACATTGTCCCCACAGACTGCAACAACTGGTAAGTAAAACTGAGTAATGAAATTTACGCTGCCCTATGTGTTTCTGTTCATCATTATATAAAGAGGAGATAAATGTATGATTTAGATTTTGTGTGTTTTTCTTTTTCAGTACATGTGAAGCAGGAAGGCTGGTAAACTGCTCTCAAGGAAACTGCAATGGTAGGAGACGTCACAGACACTGGTGCTTTTCTCTGAGCTTTGTCTGTTACTTGCTGTCATGTTTCTATGCCACACATTTGCATAACAGCAACAGTAGTTTGCATGCTAATAATCTCTAACCTATATCCCATGCATAGTCATATATGTCTAAGATTGAACTTTTCAAGTGTGACTAATTGCCTTTAGTCACAACCAATGTAAATAACCCTTTATCATTGACAATGAAGTTTTTCCTCCCATCCACATACACACACACACAGCTGATGGCCAGTGGTCCATGTGGACTCCTTGGGGTCAGTGTTCAGTGTCATGTGCAGCAGGTCTCCAGTCTCGGTACCGGTTCTGTTCTAGTCCCCAGCGCTCCGGAAGTGGTCTGCCATGTCTGGGGCCTCACAGAGAGGACCAAGTCTGCATCAGCGCCCCATGCGACCGTAAGTTTATTTTGTGTTAAATTGCATTGACGCTGTGGATATTTAAATATGTTGGCGTTACACACTCGTCTTTTACAACTAATTGTACGCATATTTTGACTGAATTGCATCCAGACTACACAGGATTAAGTGCAGTCAGACCACATGCATATGGACTTATGAATATCTTATAGCAAAATTTCATTTTTTTCCTCACACATAATTTATTCTGTCTTGAGCTGATCACCAGGAAAAATACATGTGAACATTCTACCAGCCACAGGACATTCTGATAACAGTAAATAAAATGATGGTAGTGTAGTTGATCCTGGGAATTGAATCCAAGTGAAATTTCAGACTTAACTTACATTTAAGTTCCAGCACTTGTTTCATTTTCTTGTTTTTCTTTCATGAAAAAGTAGAGACTGATAACTCCTACCCGTCTTGCTTGTTTTTGTTAGACTGTACCCCCAATATCTTATTGATGTCGCCAGATTTTTAAAATGACCATCACTTCCTGGTTGATTTGCTAATGTTGAAATGATATTTGAAGTTGGAAAAATCTTCATTTGCTGCAAAGTTGTTTTATTTATTTATTTATTTCATAATGCTGTACTTGTTCTTTCCAGGTGACGGAGGGTGGGGTCAGTGGAGTAACTGGACGGAGTGTACCAAGTCATGTGGTGGGGGCATTCGGAGCCGGAGAAGAGAGTGTGACAGCCCCAGTCCAGAGGGGGAGGGAAGTTACTGTGAGGGGCTGGGAACTGAGGTCATAGCCTGTAACACTGACCATTGTCCAGGTATGTTTCCAGTGTGTGTTAACTGTGGATGTAGCTGTTTGTGTGTTTTTTGTGCACCCATACTGTGTTTTCTCCACAGTAGAGGTTCTATGTCAGTGATATGACAACATGTTACTGTATGTGTTTTCAGTTGCGCCGTGTTCTCAGGTCCCAGGCACAGCATTTAGTAGCTGTGGTCCCTCCTGCCCTCGCTCCTGTGATGACCTGGCAGTAAGTATTCTGTTTTCGCCCATTACCACTGTTTTAAGATGAAGTTTTAAGAAGGTGATGCAATAGTGATTTTCTTCCCGACCCTCAGCACTGTGAGTGGCGATGTGAGCCAGGGTGCTATTGTACGGAGGGAAAGGTCCTATCTGCTAATGGTACAGTCTGTGTGGAGCGAAAAGACTGTCCCTGCCTGGACCTCAGCACTGGACACTGGTTGGAACCAGGAGAGACCACCAAAGCCCATGATGGATGTAACAACTGGTTAGAATAATACTCAAACAAAGATCACCTATAGTACATGCATGTATACTACATTTACATTTCACAGAGCACTGAGAACAAAAGGACAGGAAAGTTGTGTTTCCTGTGTTTCAGCACCTGTGAGGGTGGGAGACTCAACTGCACTAGACATGCCTGCCCAGGTGAGTACAACCTGCTCTAAGTTTGAATTTGCCTACTCAGACTGTAGCCTTTAGTTTTCACTTCATGATTAATCCATCAGAAAATTGTATTTATGAATGTCCATAAAGTTAGATTTGTGTTTTCAGTGTCAGGTGACTGGTGTGAGTGGTCAGAGTGGACTCCTTGCTCCAGGACCTGTGGGGCAGAATCTGTGTCCCGCTATAGGAGCTGTAGCTGTCCTGAGCCCAAGGCTGGAGGAGCAGCCTGCTCTGGAGAACAGGAAATACACAATGGCATCGGAGTTCAAATCCAGAGACAGCCCTGTCCTGTCATTACCTTCTGTCCAGGTAAGACGCTGCCACTGAGTGGCAGAGACATTTAATTAGAACTTTTAGACTTCTGTATCCTTTAGTTTTCTTTTCACTTCCCATTACTTTCTTTTTCTTTTGCTCACTCTCTCTCTAGTCCATGGCTCTTGGAGTCCCTGGTCAGCATGGTCGGACTGTGATGGATGCACCAGTTCATCCACTCGCACCAGGGAATGTAACAGTCCTCCTGCTAGGTTTGGTGGCCTGCCCTGTCTTGGAGAGAGCAGGCAGAGCCGTGGTTGCCATGACAACATCACAGTGTGCTCAGGTCAGCATAATAAAGGCTTAAATATTAATTGGAGATGTGTGTAGAGAAGCAATCATGTCCCGTTTCAAAGGGAGGTTACTGGATTAAAATGAGGATAACATGAGGAAAACTGAAGAGACAGCTTGAATTGAATTTTTTTCCAAAAAAACCAAACGGCCTGTTGAAATGAAATGGCTGTTTGAAAGGGAAGATTAATGAACCCTGATTTGGTTGAACTCTCCCTGCCGTCACATGTTCCTGTACATGTGCAACCCCCACAGCATGATAACAGGGTTTACTGATGAACACCAAGGTGACAGGCTACTGCACTGCTGTGATACATCAAAAGGTCTGCACACAGAAATGCATTTTGTTTATTAACACACATCAAGAGGCCTGGATTTGTTTTTCATAACAGCTTGATAGCTTCTATTTTCCAATTGCCATTTGTTTCATTGGCCTGACCCACGCTATCTGGAGACCAGTACTTGACCTCAGGCATTAGAGGATTAATTTTTTTCCCCTTTAGAGTTGAGCTAATTTAGTTAGTCATGTTTGCTTTTATATTGTGTCAAACTCTTTGAAAGCATACTAGACCCATTAGTCCACTTTGTGTATTAACTCTCCTCTAACTGCAATTCCTCCTGTCTTCTGAAGACTGTGGTGGAGGACAGGAAGAATGGCCTTGTGGGAAGCCGTGTCCCCGCTCCTGTTCAGATCTCCATGGTGACACAGTGTGTCTGGACTCCCCTGGGTGCAGCCGGACTTGTGGTTGTCCAGGCGACATGGTTCTGCAGGATGGAGTGTGTGTGGCCAGGGAGGAGTGTCGCTGCAAATACCACAACAGTTCTGCTACTGGTTAGAACTACAATCTGTTTACTGGCGTTGTATGGGTAAAGTGTGTTGGACTAAAAGATTAGTCCAGAGATTAATCTAATCAATAGATTTTTGTCTCTATTGATTTGTTCTGTCATTGGTTTGCTCTCTGGGTAGGTGGTCTAGATTCCAGTAATGCATCATGGGTATGGCCTGGTGGATCTGATTGGCAGTTTGCAAATCCAGGAGACAGCGTCATCAGTGACTGCAAAAACTGGTATAATTTAGTTAAATTGAGTCTATTAAATACAAAATATTCAGTATCTTTATTTTCCTTTATTTTCGCATTTTGTTGTCTTTCTCACTTTGTCCCAGTTCATGTGAGGCTGGGGTTCTACAGTGTCAGTCAGTCCCTGGTTGCCATGTTGACGGTGGCTGGAGCCAGTGGGGAGCCTGGACCGAGTGCTCACTTGCTTGCGGGGGAGGAGTCAAGTTCAGGAGACGCCAGTGTGATAACCCATCTCCTCAGAGTGGTGGAAGAGGCTGCCTGGGAGACGCTGAGCAGCAGAAAGACTGCAACATACAACCATGCACAGGTAGAGCTGTCTGGTCAATCCACCTTAAAACTTGATGAGTTGATAACTTACATCAACCTTTGAAAGAAAAAAATGGTTTCACACCTTTGTGTGGCTGAAATGTACTATGTGGGAATGTACTGAAATGTACTATGTGGGAAAGTTAGATATGAAATTATAGAGTTATTCCTAAAAAATTATGCCCTGTTCCTTGGATTTATAGAGAATCTTATTATTTCTTTATTAGAATTATAGATAAAAATATAAACGTATGGGAAATATGATTAAGTCTTGTCTTGTATTTTTACCTCCAGACTCAGTGGGCCCCTGGCTGCCCTGGTCTCAGTGGTCTGCATGTTCAGTTAGTTGTGGTGGAGGGCAGCAGTCCCGCTCTCGTCTCTGCAGCTCTCCACCCTGCAGCGGCCTCAGTCGCCAGAGCAAGATGTGCAACACCCAGGTCTGCCTCGGTAAGTCCCTGGTTCCTGTACAGTATCTGTAGCTGTGGTATATTTAATTAATTTTATGAGATCCAAGCTAACCTTGTAGAAAAACTATTGTTTGCAGACTGTCTTTGATCAGTGTCACTGTGTGGATATCATGTTGTTGTGCAGAGGTGGGCTGCCCTCCAGGCAGGCTGTACAGGGAGTGTGAGCGGGGTGAAGGCTGTCCATTCAGCTGTGCTCAGGTCAGCAGCAAAGAGGGCTGCTACTCAGATGGCTGTGAGGAAGGCTGCCACTGCCCTCCACACACCTATCAACACCACGGAGTCTGCCTGCAGGTGGGTTCCCTGTCATCTAAGGACCTTAGCATTCTAGTAGATTCATGATAGTTAAATGTGAATAATGCTTCCATTAGAACTTAAAACGCAAATGATAAATAGTATTATTTAACACATGTCTGAAATTGTAATTCTAATGTGGTTCTGTAATGTGTATGTTTCAGGAGTGTCCGTGTCTGGTCGACAGAGAGTTTCTGGCATCTTTGCAGAGTGTCTCTGTCACACCGGTCTCATCTCTGCACCTCTACAACATCTCTGAGGGAATGGAACTTCAGTCTGGAGATACACTGGTTCATGACTGCAGCACATGGTGAGCAGACAATCTTGGGAATATTGGCAGTTATAATATTTCATACAGTCCTTTATTGCCTACTACACCCAGTGTCTTCTACTGCTGGACCATTAGAGGGTATTTATAATTACTTCAAACCTGAAAGGATTTGAAATGAGCTATCTCTATTTAAATACTGTTCATATACACATAGGTGCAAAATTGTTACCTCAAGTCATGATCTAACTTTTGGGCAGTCACCTTCCTGTCCTCATCACTGCTGCCAACAAACCTTTCAAATCATACCACAACTTAGCCCTTCTCCCCTCCTGCAGTGGCTGTGAACATGGCAGGTGGAATTGTTCCTTGGAGCACTGCCCAATTGATGGTGGCCTGTCACCCTGGGGACCCTGGAGCCCATGCTCACTGTCCTGTGGAGGTCTCGGACTGAAAACTCGCTCCAGGGGCTGCACTCAGCCTGCCCCGGCCCACAGGGGGAGAGATTGCCAGGGGCCACGCCAGGAAACCACCTACTGCCAGGCCCCTGACTGTCCAGGTACAGAGGGGTAGTTTACTGTATGTAACAGCTACAATGACAGTGGTGGCAGTGAGGGAGATTGGTTTGGGACTGTAATTGTGAGAGTGTGAATACACTGAATTTAATCTCAGGTCTTTTTTAATCATAAGGGCTTGCACTGATAATTAGATAATTAATGTGTTTTGCAGTTACTGTTGGTCCTACAGAAGAACCACTTTTACCAGGTAAATTACCCTTTCATACAAACAGATAGTGTATATCTCCCTCTTAGTTATTTTTCTTAATTAAGATTTTGTTAGAATATCTTCTCCACTTTTCATCCTCTTTCTTCATCTTCTTCAGATGAGGATGTTGGCTTCTCTCCCTGGTCACTGTGGAGTCCCTGTAGTAAGACCTGCACTGATACTCTTAGACCAGCCATGAAGTCACGTCATCGCCAATGTATGAAACCCCCCTGCTCTGGAAGGTCTCATCAAGAGAAGGCCTGTAACCTGCCCCAGTGTCCAGGTACGACCAGCACGACCAGCACCATGGTCCACAGGCCACAGGTTCAATTGTAGTTCTGTGTGTATGGGAGAACTGAAGCAAAGGAACTGTTCAGTATTCCAGTAGCTAACAGCAGAGCACTGTACTTGTATCAGGCATCTCCAGATTGTGAATGAAAGTGACTGTGTGCACATTAAACAAAATAGCAGTTTTTCACAAAAAAGTACTGCAAAATTTACCATTCAGCTGACTTTATTGGACAGCAGATGATGAATTATTCATATTTTTAGAACTTGAGTGTGTGTGTGTGAGGGAGGGAGCACATGTTCTGAGTAGTGATCTGCATTCCCTCGGCAGAACATTTCTTCACAAACTGAATTTATTGCATCTGTTGGTTTGCTGTTGGGGATTGTTTGCGCCTGGCTTTATTTTTAATTTTCAACATGCTTATCTCACAGAGGACAGAGGAGATTTTGTGGTGGGCTTGTTTTATTTACTGATCAGTGCAGACATCAGAAGAGATTAGTGCTGGCAAGCTCTATTTTTTAACGTTGTTTGAGGCTATAGTAAAGTTTAATGTGAACATAACAGCTAATTTATTCAAATCTAACCAGAAGTGAGGCAGCTGAACTATTTACTCTTTGATTTTCATCTAAAATGTATATTCTAACAAAAGGGATGAACAGAAACTAAGAGGAATACCATCCTGACAAAAATGATAATACCATGTTTTTATGTGTGTGATTGTGTAAATTGTGTTGTATACAGGGTAGTGAGGCAAGATAACAGTCAGAGCTGAAAGTAATGGACACTGTAGGTTATGAATGAGTGTAAGAATTTAGAGAGATGAAAGGAGATGAGCAGTACCAAAGCATCATGGTTATTTTGACTAGCCTACACTACTACATGCACTGCACTGTATATCAAGCCACTTGTGTCTGTCATGATGTATTCCCAGATGGAAGTGAGGTATGTGTGGGAGCTGACTGTGCGAGGAGGAACTGTTCATGGACAGAGTGGGGGGAGTGGGGCTCCTGTTCGCGATCTTGCGGAGTGGGTCAGCAGCAGAGGATTCGAACCTTCCTCAGCCCCGGGGCCAATGGCTCGTGGTGTGAAGACATCCTTGGAGGGAACCAGGAACAGCGCTTCTGTAACATCAGGCCCTGCAGAGGTCAGCTAACTAGAGCACCATGTAGAGCCAAGTTGTGTCAGTTCAACCTATTCAGTAAACAACTAGTAACTTCCATTTATTTCAGCATGGTATGAAACTCAAGCTATAGACTGGAAAACTGCTTGAGACAGGAAGTTCTTTACAGTCCTCTCTTGTTCAAAATCAAAGTTGCATTACTGATGTGTGGTAGGGCATTACAGACATTTAAAATTATTCAAGGTTTGATTGGGATCCACTGCTCTGTGTTTGTAGTCATGTTTGTTTATGTGTCTGGACGATGTAGTGGATGGAGGTTGGTCCCGTTGGAGTCCCTGGTCTCGCTGTGATAAGCGCTGTGGTGGCGGGCGTTCTATACGCACTCGCTCCTGCTCCAGCCCTCCACCCAAGAATGGTGGGAAAAAATGTGAAGGAGAGAAGAACCAGGTCAAACCCTGCAACACCAAACCCTGTGGTGAGACAGACCCAACATGTTTACACACACTTGTTGAGTTTAGATTACTAGGACCTCAGGGTCAGTTCATCCTGTGCAGCGATGAATGCTCAGTTATTCAGCATGTGGCTGTTGTCTCAGGCTGGTTTTTGTGTTCAAAAAGTCGGCACAGCTTGTGATCAGCATTCTTGGTGAGGCATGTTATGTGAAGAAAATGCCTGTAGCATCATGGGAAAATTCATGACCTTCTGTTTGTGTATTGTCAGATGAGAAAGGTTGCCCGCCAGGCCAGGAGTTCGTGTCGTGTGCCAACCAGTGTCCACAGCGCTGCTCAGACCTCCAGCAGGGCATAGAGTGCCAGGGCAACACAGAATGTCAGCCTGGCTGTCGCTGCCCTAAAGGTACTGAGGCTGCTATCATTTTATTAACAGATAAGCCTCTGTGTGTATGTGTGTGTGTGTGTGTGTGTGTGATTGTCTGCATATCTGAGTGACTCTTCCCTAAAGGTTCTGGGTCTGCTGGTATTGAGCAGATAAGCACCATTTATCTCTGGGTGCATTTGTGTTCATGGCTACACAGGTGGGTTACTGAAATAGCCTGGGTGCTGTTAACCCAAAACCAGTTATGACCTCCATACACTTAAAAGTGTCATGTGTCAAATAGAACTTAAAGCAGCAATAAATGATGGCAGTGGTCATCTTGGTAAAGTGAGAGATTTTTATATTAACAACAGCTTTTATATGAAAGGTGTTGCTCATAGTGACGACCCCACAGAGTTAATCAAATTATCAAATCTGCAAGTCCCCACAGCTCTACAGAGCTTCTTTGTGCTCATTATTTTGGCTTTGCAGCCTACAACTTTACTGTTTTGATTTAGTCTCACCACTCTCATCAACCTCTTTTTAAGACACTACTGTTTATAGCCCTAAAATTGACTGTACACTACCTGCCTAGCACCAGACAGCAGACGTACCCAGTTGCTGGTGTAGTAGACTTAGAGAAGCATTTAGCAGCTAAAGTGTGACATTTGCCTCAGGAGTTGGTGGAGACCAAAACCATAGCAAGAAAAAAAGGTGAATATTTTACTTAAATTCTCTGGGTGGCAGGAAACATGATTCCAAATAAATGATAATGTTGCTCTGGGCCTGCTGAAGGTGTAAATGCACAAAGAAACATGCACTTGTCTGCAAACCTCTGTGCATGTCCCTCTGGAAATTTGAATCATCAGGTCTGCCAGGGTCACTACACATAGCATGTACAATCCCTTAGGTGTTTCAACTTAAAAGGTGATAATACAGCAGTGTGTACAACTTGTTTCCACTTCCCCAAAAGTGGCCAAAAATGTAGATTTAGGTTTAATTTGTTCTGATCTCTGCAAAATTACATTTTAAAAAAATCAACAGCAACATATTTTTCCAGAAATAATGTCCTGTTACTTTGGACAGACCTCACTGTCAGCAATTTTTACTGAAACTACGTTCCTCCAAAGAAATACTCCCAGTGAAAACTCTTCTCAGTTAGTCTTCTCAGTGTCTGTAAATTATCTTACCTAATGGTAAAAATGATTCTGGAAAGAGATATTGCTGAGCAGAATAAAGTTACATTCTCACCCATTGTACTGGGGTGGAGGCAAGATAAATGTCTTAAAACTACTAGAGGTAAGTGAGAAAATGTGTTTTATGCAGCATAGCATAGCACAGAGTTTAAATGACTAATGTATGTGTGTGTCCAGGCCAGTTGCAGCAGGACGGGATGTGTGTGCAGCTTTGGCAGTGTGACTGTGTGGACTCACTGGGACAGATTTGGGCAGCCGGCAGCTGGCATCAAGTGGACTGCAACAACTGCAGCTGTTCTGATGGACAGCTCTCCTGCACCAATCACAGCTGCCAGGCAACGTGTGGTTGGAGTTCCTGGTCCAGTTGGGCATCATGCAGCGTTTCCTGTGGGCACGGCCAGAGAACCAGATACAGGTGAGGAAAAGAAATTCACAAATACATATTTATACTGTCATCATGAAACAGTCCAATTTCCACCCTCTTAGTGAGATGTATTTCACTATAAATTGAAATATAAACCAGCATTATGAACATATATTTTGTGTCACTGTTGTGTGTCAGGTCTCTGATCCCAGAGATTGAGGGAACAGATTGCCAGTTTGAGGAAGTCCAGCATAAATCCTGCGACCCAGGACCCTGCCCGCCCCTCTGCCTCCATGACAACCAGGAACTCCGTGTGGGAGACACCTGGCTGCAGGGAGAGTGCAAACAATGGTGAGATAGTTAAGTACAGATACAGAGAAAAAAAATATTTGGCTATTAAAGGGTTTGCAGTGAAAAAGAATTTAGCATTTAAGGGTTTTTATTTTGTATTCCAAGCAGTTTCTCATTTATTTTTCCTCCTAGCACATGTACCCCAGAGGGATTTTACTGCCAAGACATTGACTGCAGAGGTGAGTCACTACATTTATTCTAAAAGACAAAGATTAAATGAAGTAGGCCTAAATATGATACAATAACATGAATTCTCCTGCAAATATGTTAAACTACAGTATACACTCATTTAGTTTAAAGAAAGGGGACCTACAGGGAATATACCTGTTGCTCAAATTTTGACTGGCATGCAGCCAAATTGCTTGGAAAAAATACATATCAAATGACCAAGTTTTGTGTGTTGTTGTCAGTGGATGGTGGTTGGACTCCCTGGTCAGTTTGGTCTGACTGCTCAGTGACATGTGGACAGGGGACACAGGTTCGAACCCGTGCCTGCATCAACCCCCCACCACGAAACAATGGGTCTGACTGTAGTGGGCCAGAGAGAGAAACCCAGGAATGTCAAAGCCCTCCCTGTCTGGGTTTGTATGCACTCAGAAATGCCACAATTATTATTATTTCATACTGTATTTACAGTAAAATCTTTGACAAGAAGAATGTCAGTAAACCACAGCCATTAAGAAAAATACATTTCATATTTGCTCTGATTGTATTAACTCGTTGTCTCCAGATGACCTTTGCCCCTGGTCGCCATGGTCACCGTGTTCCCAGAGCTGTGGTGCAGGGTCTGTGTCACGACGCAGGGTGTGTATATGTGAAGAGGGAGGTGATTCAGCATGTCCTCCTGAGATCGAGGCTGAGAGGAACACAGAGGAGACCCAGCTGTGTTACAAACAGCCCTGTCCAGGTACATACACACAAAACTCAGCAGAAGATACGATTGGCAGTGGTTAGCTAGGTAAACTGAAGCTGGGCAAAGGCAAATAGCCTAAATGTATTTATTTGTTTATAAATAAATACAGAACAAATGAAGGAAATATAAAAGTATGAGGGTGTGAGAGAAACTTATAAGACATACAAAAGGGAAAATATACATTAACAAAAACATGCATTAATACATAAATTAAGTGTAGAATTATAGTTTAAAAAAGATAAAGCAGCAGTAATTACTGTATTTACAGTGTAAACAAGAGTTTCTAATAGTGACCATTATTAATATTTTGACATCAAGGCATTTCTAAGTCACTTTTTGTGTGAGACAGCGACTCAAAGGAATACATTTTCATTCAATAAAGATAACTCCTCCATATTAAATAGCAGACTTACCATAGGACTGTCTAAATACTATCTAAAACTCTAAGGTAAATCTGTAGTCATAAATCTCACTTTAAAGACAAATATACAGATTAGAAAAATATTGATGTCAAAAATAGTTAACGACTACACCTTAAGAAAGAGACGTGCACTTGGTGCAACAGCTGTGGAAAAAGTTGCTAATCTAATGAACTGTTTTTGCAGCAGCAATAATTTGTACAAATAAGTTGGAAAAGTACAGTGTCACAGTATGTTAAAATATGGATAAATTAAACTATAGTATAATGTTAAGAAACACTGTGTACACTTTGGTGCAGACAAAACCAACCTGTTCTCTCCAAGAGTTTTTATCATCAATCAGAATCCCTAAAAAAACATGTTACTAAACGTTGATTGTTTCATCATCATGAATATGAAGTTAAATTTGTTCATTGTTCATTGTCATATTTCTTATTGCCTGCAAATAACATGAATTAGACTGTTAATGACAACTTTTTTGTTTGAGACCATATCAAGCAGATCATCAGTTCTCTAATTTAGTTCTCTATTGAGAGTTGTTAAATCTTTATCTGAGACAAAAAGGTCGGTGTGTATACAATGTATGCAGTGCACAATTATCCTGTTTGTGATGGGTCTGTCTGATAGTATCTGGTGAAGATCTCTGTTAGAGCAAACCGTTAAATTGAATTTGCTGGGAGTTATCAGTGCATTGTGTGGCTCATTTATCTGACTTTTGTCTGATGAAACCATGATAATAACAATGATTTTAATTGGTGCTGGTGGTGTTAGTTACTAGTGAATACAAGGAGTGCACAAAACAGACAGTCCCTAACAATTTATTAAGTAGGATTTCAGTGATTTGATATTCCATCTTCATCAGGTAATATTCAACATGTGACCACAAGGGTTCATATATAGAATATACCTAAATGAATGAATGTATTGGTGTACTTGCACCAGATTGATGGTTGATTTATTTTATTTCTGCAGGCTGTCCCATGTCGAAGTGGAGCGTTTGGTCGCAGTGCTCCTGCGTGTCTCAGAGGCAGCAGCGCTACCGTGTCGCTCTCTCTCCAGCCACCAGGGGACAACAGTGCACTCCTGTTGAAACGCAGAGCAGGCCATGCAGCCTCCGTGACTGTGATGGTGAGTAATGATCATTGTGAGAGTGTGTGTGTGTGCGTGCATGTGCTTGTGTTAATATTTGTTTTTGAATGATTGTCCATCATTGTTCTTAGTATCAAAATGGACTCACACAAACTCAAGCACCTTTCAATACAATGTCAATACAAGTGTGTTTCATCAATTATATGCACATGAGTGTGTTTGTGTGACTCTCTACATGTTGATACTGTCCAGGAACTACAGTATTTCTTTTTTTTTTCTCCTGTTTGTAGACTGTGAAGCCCCATTCGTGTACTCAGACTGTGGTGTGCCCTGCGAGAAGCAGTGTGCACTGCAGGGCCAGGGAGATCTGTGTTTAGGTGTCAAGGAGTGCACACCTGGCTGTTACTGCCCACAGGTGATTATTTTCACTAGCCCTAGTCTACTTTATAGTATATACATGATGTGGAATGTTCAAATCCACAAGTTACACTTTTTTACTTACATAAAATTTTACTTACATAGATGGCAGATGTGACTATTATTTGATACTGTAAAAGTAAAGGCATTGTCATTGCTGATCATTTAGGACAAATGTGAATCAGACAGTGTTAGACAAATGAATGAAATTTGTATAATGCAAAACAGGCTGATATGTGATCTCTTCTCTTTTTGATACGTTTCACACACACCTTGCAGTGCACATTCTGTATTTATATATTAATTCTATACAATATTCTACAGTATGAATAAACGTAATGTTGATGAGTGTAATTAAAAAACACTCTGTCTTCTCCTTTGGGTTATATTTACAATGTTGAGTTTTTAAATATATTTGTAATCAGGAAGTGACAAACATTTTTGAAACATAATACTGTATAGTGTGGGAACAGTTACATATTACTCTAATAAATGTAAAACAGAGCTCTGGTCAGACAAGTACTCAGCAATAGCTCTAATATCACATTAAAGCTGTATTCATCTAGACTAGTGTGTCTGAATGAGACAAGAGCAAAAATATAGTGGCATGTATATGCTGTGCTACATATCGTCGTTAATACATCACTTTGATAGGAGTTGTGATGACAATGTTGTTTGGCCCAGTTTCAGAGCTTCGGGTTTTGATTTATTGCAAAAACCTGAAAAATCCTTTCTGATAGACTGATGATACGCCCATACAGCAGGAGGGAGGGGAGATAATGAAATATGGAACAGAAAGCAGATCACCATAGCTGTAAAACACACCATTAACCATAATTCATTTAACAACCATGGGTGGGCTTTTAAATTATATGTGGATAAACATTTAAATATTCAGTGCATTTGAATTTATGTTTTACAATTGGATATTTTGCCAGAAGCACTGTTAGCCATTAGCTTTTTTAGCTGCTTTGTTAAAGTGAAATGAAGAGAAAAACTACAGCTGAGTCAGTTCTTCCTTTTCATGAATTGTGTTTTTCCCCTTTCAGGGCCTGCTGCAGCAGAATGGTACCTGTGTTCCTCCAGAAGAATGTGGCTGCATCCACCTGCAACCCCAAGCTTCAGGACAACCACCTACACCTGTTACTGTCCCTCAGGGCACCATGGTCACCATAGGCTGCAGTACCTGGTTAGACCTTTGCTGTTAAAAATAAATGAAGCCACGACAGAGGGCCTAATGTCTGTACCAGTCCTCTTGCACCAGAGGAGTTTGATTTTCAGCTTTGACAATACAAAAATTTTGAACAATTTTGCAGAGCACTTCATGAATATAGGATAAATGCAATATAAGGGACTCTGTGTCTGTGTGTTCTCTGCTTTTTCTGTTTGTATCTGCTGTTTGCTTGTTCTCAGTTTATCTGTTTATTTTACATTGTCAGGAATCTATGATGCAGTTTGGCATGTTGTTAATATCTGTTTTTTGGCTGTTCTGTTCTCTTCTCCAGCCTTTGCCATGATGGGACTTTGCAATGTGACATGAGAGAATGTGAAGGTAAGAAAGCAGAGTGATGAGAGTGATGAAAAGAACTCCTTCTTGAATAACTCCTTCACCCTGTTACCCTGCCTTTCTTTCCTTTCAGTCATCATCAGCGAGTGGTCGGAGTGGACTCCCTGTTCTCCCTGTGTACCCTCTTCCTCCCTGCAGCACAACACTTCCCAAACGGGGGTTATCAGTGGCACAAAAATGGTCTCAATCCAGAGGCGTTTCCGGGCCTGTTTGGACCTTGATTCTGGTCTTCCAGTCTCTAGAGAGGAGGAGGAAAGCCAATGTCCAGGACAGCTGCTAGAGGAGAGGCTCTGTCCAGATGCTAACATCTGCAGAGGTAATGATGTTTGTCTAAGAGGACAAAAAGAGGTTCACTCTTATCTTAGTCCAAAAATGAAACGCAGTCAGTTCCTCAGTCTGCCTTCGTCAAGCTCCAGTTCCCTCTTTAACTCCACAGTGAGGGAAAGTAATGAATGGGGCAGTTTGGCTCCATCCGAGTTCCCCTCAGCATGATGCAACAATATGACACTTCGCTCCCAACAAAAGATTTCATGCAGACAACACAGTGAACTAGTCAAAGCAAGTCGAGCATGGCACCTTAGAAAAAATTGAATTACAGATTGGGTCAGAATGACTGTGACAGTGACTGTGGTGATAAAATGACTCCAGCATGACTTTCTCTGTAGAGGAGAGGGAGATCATTTTGTTTCGAAGTATGGGTAGAATACAATGCAAGTCAAATTTATGTGTATATCAGCACAATTCAGAGGTGTCTTACAGAGGATATAAAAAGGAGTTAAGTTGTATTACCAACATAAGTCAATATTAACAGACACATCTAAATAGGATTTTAAAGAATAAGATAAAATATAGGAGTAATATAGTGAAAAATTGAAAAAGCAGTGACAGATATGAGTAAACACCTCCAAATTTGATTTAAGAAAAAGCAGAGGCAAATAAAAATGTTTTAAAACTAATATTGAAAAACTGAGGTGGAGCAGAACTGAATGCTGCTTGTTTAGCTTTGACTCTGGGAACACTGAGCAAAACTGTTCTAGACGGTTTAAGTGGTCTGGATGTAGCAGCAGATCAGAGGTGTATTTTGGTCCTAAACCTTCAGTCAGTAAGGTTTAGGACCTTCAGTCAGTAATTTGACACAGATGATTCATATTCTTGGTCTTAGGAAGGACTTCTGCAGCAGCATTCTGAATAAGCTGCAGCTGTCTGATCAACTTTTCAGAGAGACATGTACAGCAGTCAAGCAAACTAAAGATGAAAGCAGTATTTCTCAGCATTTCTGAGACACTGAATTTTAAATTCTTAGCATATTTATGAAGATGATAGTCGGCTGATTTTGTGATTTGCTTCATATGAATCTTAAACATGTTAAACACTATGTCAATGGCTACAAGATTTCTTGATTGGTTCTCTATTTTAAATATTACTAATTTGAAGAGTTCAGTTGCTCCTATTTGGCACCAAAAACAATTATTTACTTACTATTATTTTGACCTTTTTTCAGTTACAGTGAATTTTGGCACATCCATCATCGATTTGTTCAGGACATTTTTCCTATGACTGTATGGGACCATAGTCAAGTGATTCTTGTTATGTAAATCTGTGTGTCCTCATCATTGTTTTTGTAAATGAGTTGTTGCTTTCTGTAATATAAACCAACTACTAACTAAGAGCAAAATAAGATTGCAAATTACAGATTGCAAAATATTCAGCCCTGATTAGGACTGTGCCAGAAACTCATACCAAGTTTTCTAGTGGCAGTACAATTGAATCAGTTTAACTGAGGATATACTGCATAGTTTGGGATGCATTTTTAACAGAAAAGAATGACCAAGTTTTTGACGGTGTGGAATCTCTAATTAAAATCTAAAAAGTATGGCACCAAGCTTCCACTGGTTTTTGTGTGGATATTTATTGTGTGTCAGTTCAGTGCTGCCAGTGTAGATTAATAGCTGTCATCAATAGATAGTTTAAGCTCTCGCAATCAGAAGCCACAGTGAAAAATGTTATTGTGCATCCCTGCTGCCCTATTCTCATTATTCCCCAAAGAAATGAGAATGGAAAAGGGGATTTGAAGAAAGGAAAAGTTAAATGTCCATGTATCTGTGGGGACACATGAAGTTGATTGGTTGTGGTGTTTTGTGTGCAAAGAATTTTTCATCCTGAACTCAGTCCTGTCAGCCCTCCGTTCTTCTTGGCCCTTACCCTTTGGATACGAACGGGAATGGCTCAGAATTACTGTCATGCCCAATGGACCTTTGGTTTGATTTGCATGTCAAATTTTGAAGTCTTTTACTTTGTCATGGTGGATCCAGATATCTAAAAACTGCTCTCTGTGAATGAACAAAGGTTTGATTTACTCTGACCAGATAGTATAAACTCTTATCTCTAGCATATAAATCAGAAATCTCATCAGCTCAAGTATGCTTGTACATAAGTCCATAAAAAGTAAACACATTTTTGTTATTGTTGATGATGATGGGTATCACGATAATTACAGCTATTACAGCAGTCATCATTATAATTACAATCATTGTAATTAGAATGAGAAGAGAGTTGAGGCTGGTTATGATAATCACTCTGCTCTTTCAGATTTGTGTCAGTGGAGTGTGTGGAGTGCCTGGACAGCCTGTGCAGAGCCATGCAGCGGTGGGGTCAGGCAGCGATTCAGACAGCCCCTGGCCTCTCCTCCGGGACCCCACTGTAAGAGCCAGCAGACCCAGAGCCAGAGCTGCAACACAGGACTCTGCCCAGGTACTGCTTTCCTTTATTTCAAACTCACATAGACTTAAATATTTGCATGCCAATTAGAATCTTATCAGCAATTTGTGAGTCACCAAAATGTGTTGTTACACAGACCCTATGCTACTATCTAACTTTTCACACAATCTGTCCAGTATCTATCAAATAATATACCAAAATACTGAAAAATGTAAAACAAGATTTGCAGCACATGCAGTGAGCTTTGCTTATCTCTTAATTTATGAAGAGTAGGAAAGAACAATTTTCCTTGTTTCCTAGGTGAGCGCTGTGAAGACAGGGGCCGGATCTACCAAGAGAGCTGTGCCAATCAGTGCCCTCGCAGCTGCACTGACTTATGGGAGCATGTTCAGTGTCTTCAAGGAGCCTGTCACGCAGGTAATCTTTGACCCAAACAGCAAATTATTCTCACTAAAAGACTGATTCCAAGATAACTTAGCATGATCTGTTGGTCTATTTTTCTATGTCACTTATTTTCCTTCTTTCTTTTTTCTCAGGTTGTCGGTGTCCAAAGGGACAGTTGTTGCAGGACGGCCACTGTGTGCCAATGACCGAGTGTCGCTGTGGGATTCCATTTGGCAATGGGACACTAGAGTTCATCCCTAAAGAGGAGCTTACTGTGGACTGTAACACCTGGTGAGAACAGCTTTGTGTGAATTTGGTTTTTAGAAAGTGATTTTTTTTATCTCATATCTCCAAATACCTCCATCTGCAGTGTGTGTGAGAGTGGCACTCTGCTGTGCACCAAGCTTCCCTGCCCAATTTATGAGCCCTGGAGCCCATGGAGCTCCTGCTCAACTTCCTGTGGGCGTGGCCAGAGGATGAGGACCCGCTTCTGCCAGGAAACAGAAGGCGGCCCTTCCTGTGCTGCCACCGTAGAGACAGAGAGCTGCGACCTGCCATCATGTCCAGGTCTGAGGTCAAGCGCATGCTCAAATGCAGGCGAAATGCATCTCATTATTTAGTTTGAGTTAGACTCAAACAGTAACTTGTTAGATATGTACACCTACACAGTGTTAAAAGGTTGCATTTAATTTATCTAAGGTTTTCTTTGTTATTGCTTGTCAATCCTCCATCTTCATCCTCCCTCTCTCTCTCCAGTGGATTGTTTATTGAGTGAGTGGTCACCCTGGAGTGAGTGCAGTGCTACATGTGGTGGTGGGTTGTTGATGCGGAACAAAACAGTCCTCAGAGAGCCAGAGCCTGGTGGGATGGCCTGTGTTGGACCACTTGAACAGCACACTGTCTGTAACACCAACAGCTGCCTGCCTGGTAACACAAACACACACACACACACACAAAGTTGTAAATTAAGCTCATTTACATATTATCTATCCACAGAGTGGACAAAGTGGTTGCCAAAGAACTCATAAGACTTATTAAGTGGCATTTTCAATGAATGTATTTATAGTGTTATGTAGTCAAAGGTGTTACCTTGAATATGACTGAGCTTATCTGTTCTGAAGACACAGACAGTGAGGTAGACACGGAGAAAAAAACAGTGCAAAACACTTACATCTGTGTACTGAAATATACTATATATGACACATGATGTAATTCATTATGTTAATTGGTGTATGTGTGTTGCAGAGTGCCCCAGTGGGCAGGTGTTCAGTGACTGTTCAGGTTCCTGCCCGTACACCTGTGAGGACCTGTGGCCAGACAATGAGTGTTTACCTGGACCCTGCACCCCTGGATGTACCTGCCCTCCTGGACAGGTCTGGACATCTCTGTCTGTTTCTGTGTGTGTATGCATGCGTGCTTGTGTTTGTGAGTGGGGTGGATAGCAGCTCTGATTCTTAATAGCTTCACTGTGTCTCTCATAGGTGTTATATAGAGGCTCATGTGTGTCCCACGCTGACTGTCCCTGCTCAGCACTCTCCGTGCCAGCTGGTCTTCAAAGCTTGAATGTCAGCACTGTGGAGATCACAGAAGCTCTGCTGCCTCCTGGAACAGCTATTCAGCACCTCTGCAACACATGGTAACAAAGTACACACAGTTTCATCCTTTCATTCTGATTTAACCTACAGGGTCATGTTGTGAGCAGCCTGTGCAACATGTGCCTCCTCCCAATATAAGAGTCTAGTTTTACACAGACTAATAGTGATTAGCATGATGGTAGCCCTTATCAGTTTGTAAAGTGTATGACAATGTTTCCTTTCAGTTGGAGCTGATCAAACACCACCTGATTTCAAATAGCCAGTAAATATGACACAGCCACGTGATACTTTTCTACTTAGTGAATGGAGGAAACAATAAACACCTGGCCTCCACACAGTGGATTGTAGAAAACTGGGGGCGGGGGGCTGCCTGTGTCCTCCAGATTCAGATATCAGAAGGCTGCATGTGTTGGCTGCATTTGGAGGAGCCTGTTGTATGGAAATGTTTTATGCAAACTTCACAAAATGCAGCCTCTGAATTGAAGCACAGTAACTGATTCCAAGCGTACGCCACTAATCCTTTACACATTTAAGAGGGGAGAGCACAAAGAACAGGAGGGGATATAATAAGCATGGCTGACCATGCATTCCACTGGATTTGCCAAGGTTCGTGCAATTTGTGAGCGTGTGAGTTTTGTCTGAAAAATTCTTTGCCTCTTAAGAGAAGGTGCAAATAGTATCTATGGGGCATATTAAAATGGTTGATGTGGGGAAGAGAAACTGAAATGAAACCACCCCATAAATATCTTACTTGCAGCAGACAAAGGTGAGTGCAAGATAAAAAATGTATTCTTTTAACAAACTGAGTGCATGGGGTGTTATGGCTGTGTGCAGTCTGTGAACTTGAACCTGATTCTTGCTGAGACACTACTACTATAATAACTATAATAACTAACTATAATACACTACTTTAAATTTCTTTTATTGAGACATTTACAGTGAGGTGGTTCAAAGTTTTTTCCCCAGCAATGCCTCAGTGTTTAATTTCCTCAGAAGTTTGTCCTGTTCTGCATATTAATGTACTGTATGTATTCATTCATCCCTTGTAAAGAACATTGTGACATATTTGAACAGTGGCTGTGGCTTCTTCATTAATTTAACTGTGCTCGCAGGCGCAAGATTCTATTATTGAAAGTAGATTGAATGTCCACATGAACAGACAATTATTTACCTTATGAATAACTTAGGTAGGTATGTGTTATAATGCATAGCCTGTCTTACAGTGGGAGCATTCTCTCCTGCACTGATTCATTTAGATTTTCATCAGTTCACACTGGTTACCATGCAGCATCACCTGGGTCTGTGCCTCATACAGGAGCTTAAAAAACACCTTACACTGCAATACAGAGAGTGATTGTTTCTCTTTCACTCAGCCATTCCTTGATCAAAGTCTTCAGTTTATATCATCAGTACACTATGTGACTATATCATTTATTTTAATTAATATCTATCTAGATTTTGTACTGTACAATTGATTAATCTTTTGCAACATACATCATTGATAATACACACAGGTCACTTTACAATGACATGTTAATTAGTGATAGACCGATATGGTTTTTTCAGGGCTGATACCAATTATTAGTAGTCAAGGAGGCCGATAACCGATATTTGGAGCCGATATTCATTTGCAGTAAAAGTGAAAATATTGGCGTCAAGATTTTGAATAATACAAACTCCAACACTTAACTTTGATTAAATGCCTTTAAGCATATGTTTATTAAACAGCTTTTCAGATTTGCAACATGTTAAAGGTTTTTTTTTTATCTTAGACAATAGACATCTTTGTTTTAAAATTCTAACAAAAAGTGCAGGGAGCTCTCAGGCACAGCAGCATGTCTTATAAAGTTAAACGAAAACTTAAACAAATAAATAGCTCCCTAAAGTTTTCTACAGTAAATAACGTTTTCCAAAATTTCAATATAACTGAAATGTTATTTTATCTTTCACTTATCTTTGTTTTAAGTTCAAACAAAAACAAAAAGTGCAGGGAGTTCCCAGGGTCAGCAGCATCTCTTATAAAGTTAACTGAAATTTTAAATAAATAAATAAATATCTTCCTGAAGTTTTGTAAAGTAAGTAAAACAAAGTTGATTAAAATTTGCACAGAAATGTGAGTCTCAAATCAATTAGTAGTCCCAATTGAGCAGCACCAGATTGTGATGCAAAAAGCAGAGTTGTTCCGTGTATGTGAGCACTGTGCATGCACAGCTTTCACTGCTGATTGACTGTTGCCGTGGCTCTGCTTGTAACCAATTAGATGGTGCTGTGGGCGGGACAATGCTGGAGACAGCGTAGTGACTGCAGACAGAGAGGCGCGGCTGCATCAGAACCAAAATAACCCAGTTTTAAATAGATCTCTTATCGGCTGTCGGAATAAAAAAAATGGCCGATACCGATATGCATCAAAATGCCGAATATCGGCGCTGATAATCGGCCCGGCCGATAATCGGTCTATCCCTAATGTTAATACTTCTATTAATATGCTCAGTCTAATTCTCTAAATCAGTGAAAAACAGTGAAAGTCCCACATGCAACATTGTAATCACTGTAAAAAAAAATTATTGTATTATCATAATCATCATGAAGACATGAGTGTCATTGGTCCATTATGTATGACCTAAAAAGTCCTCATATGTTTAGGCAATTAAAACTGCTTGGTTAAGGTAAGGTAAGCAGACACACTGTGCACCCATCTACCTCAACCTCATCTCTAACAGTGCCACATTATTTTTAGCTTTGCTTTTTAGAGAGGACTGGATCTAACCCCTCTTTTTACTTTCTCGCACAAAAGGAGTTTAACAGCACAAAACAGAAAAAAGCTCTTACGAGATGGTAGAACAAATTAAAGTCACCTTTAAAACACCTTTACAACAATGGGGTTTATGGGAACTGTGGTTTTAACTTTAAGAAACACAACCGCTGTCAGTTTGATCCTGGTCTGATTTATTTATGATGAATGCACTAAGATATCACAAATTAATGTGACATTGATATTTTGAAATTAAAAATGCTACTCAAATCGCCTTTGAGTTAATTTTTGAAAGTGTTGTGAAGCACCACCAGAGTGGAATTTCAACGTCACAGTCAAATTATGCACTCAACAACGATCCAGTTTGGTACCATGATATCTACTGTAATAGATAGTCTGGCGTGCAGCAGACATGCCGTAAGTCATTTCATCTTCCTCAGTGGTTTGATACTCATTTAATATAGTCTGATAGGCTCAGCTGTTTGACTTGGTGATTACTTTGGTGTCTCAGTGTCCAGTAATATAATAAGCTAACTATTTTACCATCATCTACTTCACTCACTTGACTTTTTTTTTCTAATTTTCTCCAGTGTGTGCCAAGGTGGAGCATTCAACTGTACCTCAGAGCCCTGTGATGGTGAGTGATGCTCTGTCACAGCTGCATTTCTTTCACTTTATGGGGCCTCTCTCTTCTGGCAATGAAAGCACCAGCAACAATAATCTTTGGTTGAACTGTCAGCACTATGATCGATATGTCAACCTATCTATAGTTAGTAACAGCTGCTACAACAGTTGGCTCGAATAACTGAGCGACAGTCACATCAATCACAGCCGTACAAAAGCTATTACTGGATTTTTGTTTCGTAAACATGTGGGTAACATCTGAAGCTAGCAGGGGAGAAAGAGGTGAATGATAGTAGGGAGTAGAGTGTCATGAAGTGCAACCACTCACATCCTCACAAGAGACTTAAACGTGTAAATAGCTCTGTGATATGACCTAAGTGTTTTATCTGTCATCATTTGATCAGCAGTGCCTTTTATCTTCCTGTCCTTTATCCACTTCCTCTTTCCTCCGGATTTGGAAATGCCAGACAGCAGTGTTTAACATAGTTTGAAGGGAAATTTGTCAGCCTGGGTGTTTTTGGCTGCTACAACCACTGATCATGTTAACATTTTACTCAACACCGCCATAGTGGATATTTGGAAAGGCACAATAGGCCAAAGGTTTACATATGTGACAACAGCTTGTGTACTAATTAGTGATTGTACACTGTTTTTTTTAATAGTCTTCTAGTGATCAGTGTAAAGTTAAAAAAAATCACTACAGATAACTAATAGAGAATTAATTAAATAAAAAAAATTAAATCAAAATTCTACTCAGACGCTTCAGAGTCCTATGTGAAAGTGAACACAGAAAGTATTCCCCTGTCAATCTTTGTGGCTGTTGCAGTGAACAGTGAAGCGGTTGTGGAGCAATTAGTCTCCCTTTATCATAAAAAAGACAGCATGCACCTCATTTGCGACTCCTTGTCTAGCACGCGCATAGAAGGCAAATCAAAAATGTGACACATTTTCCCACTAAGATAATAGAAAACACCATGCATCAGTGGATAGGATTGGTAGGTCAGTCTGAAAGTTGATCAGGATGTTTTTCTGGTTTTGAAAAGCTGTAGTTGTATACTCGTTGCCTCAATCCACTCTGTTCACTGTTCTCTGTCTAACATAGACTGACACTTTGAAACAGAGAGAATAATAGAAACAAGCAAGTTTATCTGTGTGTCTTTCCTCTTCCTGCCTTTACCTTTCTAACTTCTTTTTCAACTTCTGAAGCCAAATATTCTCTTTAATAGAAGGAAAAATTACAGTATTTCCCAAAGTACAGTATTATCTTTATTGATTTTGGGGTTTCTGCTGCATTGCCTATTTCAGGATCACTTCCAGTGAATTTTGCAGTTAAAGAATGGCTTTAATATAAACTGATGCATTGCTGGTGTAATTGTAATTTTATTTTCCGGGGCGAGGAGAGCCAAAGTGTTCAGATGACAAATTCTTTTCCATACGCTGCTTTACTGCTGCAGGTAAATGAAAGTAAATATAACACTGCCCTTACGGTGTTGGTTTATATTCTTTCGCCATCCTCTCTTCCCCTCCTTCAGTGGACTGTGTGTGGTCCAGCTGGTCCCAGTGGAGTCCCTGCTCAGCCAGCTGTGGTACAGGGCAACAGAGCTCCACCAGAATCATCCTGCAGCCCAGCCAGTATGGAGGGGCGCCATGTGAAGGAATCTTTAGTCAACAGGACCCTGTACATGATATAAAATTATAATACAAAAGACAGAGGCTGCATATATAGGGTACGAAGTCAGCATAATTACCACCTAATCCATGTTGAGGACATGGAAGAAAGAAGAGGCATTGTTCTTGTATTGCAGTTTAGGGTTGTTAGTCACAATATTTTAAGTAGTATGAGGAAAAATGTAAGTTCAGACTGTAGCTTTTTTTCATACAGTATGTTTCAACTTGATAAGAAACAAAGCTAACGATTAGGATTACCTAATGTGTCCCGTGCAACATTGACAGGAGTTGCTGGAATTCAAATTTTCCCAACTCCAATACAGAGCAAGACAGAGCTGCTAATGCTCTGGGAGCATCTAACACTTCAGTGGGTAAATACTACACAGCAGACATGCTAGTTTTTTAACATAACCTGTAAATAATATACAAAAGTAATGATTTGCTCATTTGCCTTAAAGGAAATACTCAGTTTCTAAAACATTAGGTACTAAGCTAGTAAACTAGATATGCTAAAGATTACAGTTTACATTACAGGGTGTGGAAAAAGCATATTGTCACCAGTAGTTAGCAGTGCAAGTGGTGTTATTAAATTGGTTGTAGTTGCTCTTTTAATGCAGTCCTGCATCCACTTGGAAATGAAGAGAAATCCAAAGCTTGACAGGACTACTGCATTTGTTTATGATGTCTAAGCTATGATTGGACAATCGGGGGCGATCATTTGGTATTATGTTACTACTATGGCTGTAATATCTTTTTTAAATGTTGAATATAATTTGTTTGTCACAGAAAGAGAGATAGATTTTGAAAAAGTAATTTGAAGTGTCACAATGATTAATATTATTGTTTCAAATACACTCATTTTCTGCTCACAACCGTTTCCCCCTACTCCCTTGCCCCTACCAACTGATCATTAAATTCTCTCCATTTTTCCAATTTCCCCTCTCTATCCCACCATCTTGTCTCATCTTCCCTCCTTATTCTATTTTCTCCTCTCGTCTGACAGAGACTGTAATGTGGATGTTCATGAAGGAAAGAATAACTGGCTGTTGAGGCATAATAATTATACCTGCACTTCAAGTGAATATGGTTACTGTGTGTGTGTGTGTGTGTGTGAGCCAGGCAGGATCAGAGTGGGAGGAGGGCTGCACATCATGCCACTGTGTGAACGGGAAAAAACAGTGCCAGTTGAGGTGTCCTCCACTCCACTGTGATGAGGTGAGGCACACACACACTAACACTCCTTACATGAAGTGACATTTGTTTGATTAAACTCTATAAAATGTGGATATTCTGCAATAAATTCCCATAATATGCCATTTATTCTGCTTATGTATATTGTGATTTTTCTGGAAAATCATATTAGAAATAGTTTGTAAATTGAATAACTAAATGAGAATGTCTGTTTTTGTTAATCCTCAGTAACTGAAAATTCAAGGTACCTTACTGGTTTAAAACCGTGTGTTGTATCACATCACCCCTTTCTACAAGACAGATGAGTCATTTACTAAGAGGAGCATATGCGCAATATGTAGAATCATGTGTGTGTCCCTCTTTTGCAAGTTAGATTGTTCTCACAGCCAAACAGACATAAAGTTTCTCATATAGGCGATCAGTCCCAGGCGACAAATCATTCCATTCAACTGCTGCCGCTGCCGGGGTGGTACAGTTCATACAGGATCTCTGGTGGTGCAGACATCCTCCCAATTACTCTGGCGGGGAAAATGCTCTGCTCCCTAAAGAATGTGGGATGTTCTCTGCAGAGTAAGCTGGCTGAAGTAGATCAATACCTGACCTCGATCCTCCCACAGACCTGCACTTTTGCTTACCATGCCCTTCTACCTCCAGCGAAACACGACTCTTGGTTTCTTGTTCATATAACTGGTTTCAGTCCAATGTAGTATGTATTGTAAGCACAAAAAACAGCTGAAATTTTGAGTCCAGTTTTAAGAGGCATTATGCAACAAGTACAGTGTCTTCTGTAGTTTTAAATACTCGACATTTAACTTTTGCGAAACATTTTACATATGGTTTGGGTAATTGTATTGTCAGGCATAGTTCAGGTACCAGTCTTGGGCTTGTCACTGCTGTGACAGCCACCTCTGAACAACAATGACTTTGCCCAGACCAGTGCTCAGTCCCCATGCCCACATATGGGGCGGTTAGTGACTGGTGATCTTGCAGGAGGCGGTGAGCTGAGCAGTCAATTATGGATGTGCTCTGTACAACTAGGAGCAGATGAGGAAAAAATAAACCCAGCATAAAATATGAATTAATTTTTTCCTTGGCCTGGGAGTGGAACTTTGGTACTGCATAAATACAGATTCTGTCAGTCCTGCTTCAGACAGAAAATAGAGGACGAGAAGGGTATGACAATGTTAAAATAAGCATTGTTTGTGCATCCACTAGAGGTTGTTGTTTTAAAAAAAACTGAAACTTTTGCAGTGCCTCTCCTCTGTTTCCCTTTGTTCCCGTGGCTGTATGTCACACCATACTTACCTATTCACTGTCTACAGGATCTAGCTGTACAGATAGTTTTGGTCTCTTATTTTGCACGTTTTATGTATCCATCCAGATTTATGTCACCATCCTAAAACAAAGTATCATTCATCTGTAATGCTCACAGCATACAAAAATATATCTAGGGCAATCAACAGCAGCAACTACAGGGACACTGTTTTTTTTTTTGGATAATCCACAGAACACACTGTCAAGAGATTGTTTGTGTAGTAATAAGCTATTAACATTTTTGGTCTGTAGACCACAAATATGAATACTAACATTATAACCATCACATCACAAATAAACAGACCTAATTTATATATACATACTCATATATACCCATATATGTATGTATACATGTATATAAACAGTCTTCTCTTGTGGTGATAGTGGAGAAAGTCACAGTCACAGTAGAAAAGTCAACTGTCTCATCCTTGACACAGTAAGCTGTATTTATATCTTTAGCACACCAGTGGTGTATAAAGGCCAAATGAAAATAAATTCTGCTGACATCCAGAACTTAAAGGAGAGGTTGATTGCACAGTGAGCTCCACAAGGGCAGTCTACCAAGTGTTCCACCTGTGGTGTACACAGGTCTTTATGCCATTACACTGTGTGTCTCTGGAGGGCTCGGACTGCAGTAACTATTTCTGCCCACATTCTCAAATCCTCGACTCACCCAGCTGCATTAAGTTATGCCTCAGTGGCTTACTCCTTATCCTGGCCAATATGAAAAGGTCATTTATTTTTGTTCCCTCTCCTGACAGGCCGAGGTGGTTACTGTCAGTGCAGTCTGTTATTTATGACTCAGCTTACAGTTAATGGCATTGCTTGTTTAAAATTGGAAATCTCCCAACATGCCTCCACTTGCTCTGGTGGGGCCCCATTTCAAGGTAATATTGAGCTTCTGTTATCATATCTGGTGATAAAAAGCCATTAGGTTGTTTTTCCTCTCAAACACTGAATCCTCTTTTTCTGTACTGGACATTAATAAGCTCTGATTTACTATACAACCTGTAGATGACATACAGATTTGACTACCCTTTACTTAAAATGCCAAGTGACCTTTTCTTTGAAATAACCAGAATCCGCATTTCACACCAGATCTACCCCCTGCCACATATCACACACACCACACAAACACACCACACACACACACATACACATACAGTCTTTTAACTTAAGGGACTTGAAATGGTCCTTTTCGTGACCTCCCACACTTCAAGTGCGTGGGCTCCTCCATCCCTGAGGGAAGGCTGGCGGCAGTGCATGTCGTGGGAGGAGAAGTCCTCAGGGTGAACAGTTAGGAGCAGTGTGTGTTTGTGTGTTGTAGAGAAATGGTATATTCGGGTGAAGTTTCAGCGGTAAGCTGCAGCTGGTGTTAGTAAGGGCGCTGAAGCAAGCTGCTGTCAGACTGTGTGTGTGACTCTGCATGCTAATAGAAGCTATTCTCAGACAGGGACACCACGGGACACCCTGCTTTTCTCTGGACTGTTCTGGATCTCTCTTCTTCAGCAGCTTCATTCCTTTTGTGTATGTCCTGCGTGTCCTTACGTCACTGTCTCTCTCTCTCTCTCTCTCTCCTCTCTCTCTCTATTTTTGGTCTCAATGTCTCACTTTTTGCTTCTTATTTCTGCTCCTTTTCCCATCTGTTTGGCTAGTCTCTCTGTTTTACAGCCTGCCTGTCTCATATTCAGTTACTTGCCCTCCATCCTTCTCTCATCATCTGTTTACACTGTCATTTGTTCTATCAAAAGAATGGCACCAGGATATACAGTATGTAGTTATACCTTATTATTCTCTGAAGGAAAACTAACATAGTTGATGCTGCATATTCTATGCATCTGACTCTGCAGTTGCTTGACCTAAAAAGGAAATCTTAACTCGAGGTCCACTTACCAGCTTTTTTTTTAGGAACTTTGAACCACGTCTATCAGTCTCGATCAGTGGATGAATTTTCCTCATTTGCTCATTTCCTCACAGAACTGCTCAGTCGGCATCACATGACCTAAGTATGAACTTAGCGAGATTCATCGCTTGTTGTATTAAGCGCCTGTCTGTTTTCGTTTATCAGAGGGACATTATAAAGACAAATCATGTCATCTCTCTCTCAGGGGGAGGTCAAGGTGGAGGAACCAGGCAGCTGCTGTCCAGTCTGTAGAAAGCAGTTTCCAGGTCAGTACAACATAAAGAATGTCACAAAAACCACAAATTGACTTCAAGATGATGTTCAGAAAATAAATGTATATCACAAGTATATTTAGGGGGTAATAAGGAGACATGCATCTCTGTAAATGAAGTCTTTTATATTCAATTCCCTGAATAAATAAATAGCTTAATTAATTAATTAAATAACCTGAGAGTATTTCAGTGCACCAACTTTCCTATCAGAATGGGTAGAACAGGTAAGTGACTTTAGATAAAAAAATATGTGATCAAAACACAAAAGCTGTACTTCTTCTGCAGCTGTTGTTTTAATTGTCATCTTAAACCCAGGCTCTTGGATCATGTTACATATTTCCTTTCATCTCTATGTTCTCTTTGGATGCTCAAAAGAAATTGTTGAAACACAGCCTGTTGTAAAATATAAAAATCCCAAACAGACATACAAAATCACTGTGGTTCCCTTTATTCCATTTTGTTGGATTTGGATGTTCTATAGTTCATTTTAGAGGAGGCTAAAAACCAAGTGCTGCAGTGCCCAATTAGTGAGAGATTACATTACTTAACCTACATTGGAGCTTTAATCTCTCTCCCGGTAGAGGAAGTGTCACATGTTGCAAAGGGACATGGCAATGTCACTGTACTCTCTGGAAGGAACTCTGGCTCTGTCTCTTCCTTTGTCTTTTTGCTCCTTCTTTTTCATGCAAATATTTGAAAAAAAAAATGCCTGTGGTTTCTCATATTACCTTTTCCTCGCCCTCTGTGTTCTCTCTTTCCTTTGTCCTTCTGTCTCATTTTACCGCCTTTCCTCCCTCATCTTCCTCTCTCTGCGTTTCCGTCAGACGAGCCCCTGCCAGAGTGTCATCGCTACACGCAGGTCAGGAACATCACCAAGGGAGATTGTCGGCTTGACAACGTGGAGGTCAGCTTCTGCAGGGGACGCTGTCTGTCGAGGACTGATGTCATCCTAGAGGTACAGAGAGGAGACATTTACACAACACTGACAATTATTGACTTCAACGTGGGTGACAACTGGCACCACAGTGAAGATCAATACAGGCAGCGAAGTGGACTAAAGCGAACTGGTTGAAAAAAATTGTGTTTAATCATATAGTGCAAGTTCAGCCCCTACAGTTAGGAATAATAATACAATAATTAAATTACAAAGTACAAAGTGCCAAAAAAATTGCAAAATATTTTTATAAAACCCCTGACCATTTTAAGTAACAGGGTTCATAATATGCAAGAAAAGAATCAGGGTTTTTGCTTTAGCTATCACTGTGCAGCCATCTGTTTTCCTTCTGAAGCGTGACCTGACATCAGGGTGTTGAGTGTGTTTTTGCGAAACAAAATCAAGTCAACCACTTGGCCAGACCATCAAGACACTTCAGAGTACAGGTAACAGTTTCTGAATATGGTGAAGTGATGATTTGATCCTTCTGGTAACAGCTGTAGTCACAGTTAATAGAATATAACCTGCCTTCATCTCTTCCTATGTTCACATGGAAATCACGAAGACAGGTAAACAACAGTACAGAGTCTGAGTCTCCACTGATAAATATAGATGGTTTGGATTAGAGTCTTGTGAGGGGATCACGTGTAGAGCATAGACTGCATATAAAAAGGTGTAGAGCATGTTACCAATTCGGTTTCTTTTTTCTCTTTTTTTTTTCTTTCCTGCCTTCGCTTGTTGTCTTTTTCATCCTGGGAAGACAGCGCGCTCATCACCTCATCACCATGGTGACTTTGTTCTTTTTTGGCATCCATACATCTCCACTGTAAAAATAGAGTCAGTCATGCTGGGAGATTAGAAAAAATAAACATCAGCTCAGCCAAATGTGTCATTACCTCCTGTTACTGTGGCAACCAGGGATGGTAACCAGTGACTAGGCAGCACAGAGAAGTTCCCTTTTCATTGATCAGCAGGACTGGAAGAAGCAGGAATGCATTCACAGGAATCATATGCTCTTTTCACCACCAGCTGAAGTATTAACGTGCACGCACACACACATATATACACTCAAGCCGTACACTTTTCAAAGTGTGTGAAGCACTAATAACTGCTGTTTTTCCAAGGAGTTGAAGGCGTTTTTGATATTGGACTCCCTCCTGTCACCTCCTCCTCCTATTATCTATCACTCTTTGCTACCACTCGTTATACTGTCTGCACTCGCTCTCCTCCTCAGGTCCTCGTCTGCACTAATTGAACACATGAGCACCAAGGCTGGGTTTTTGTATTGTAAGAGTTATTGAAAAAATAGCATTTTAGCTACCAGTTCCCTTGTCCCAAAGTCATTGTGTTTTTTAATGGGTTTTTGGTTAAATGCCTGAAATAAGGTCTGTGGCTAACACAAGCTCAAGAGATTTTCACGCTTTGTTCTATGACATGAACTTGTGATTTTTAATACTTTTACGTGTTTTGTTGGTCACTGAGCTTATTTTTTGCAGTAATCCAAAGACCAATGGAAAAAATCGAAATAGAAATCTGGTGTTGCTCTAAGTTTGATGGATGTCTACATAAGAAAACACTTGTGAACTTGTCCCCTAATGACTAATGACTATAAGGTGATGTCACTGTTGTGTTTTCAGCTTGTTTTTGCCAGAGTACAGTAGGTGTATTAGAACTTGTCTGCTAAAAAAAAACGTTCATCTCCTTTAACTTGTTCTCCCATTTTCCTCCTCCTTGACCTCCTTACCCTCACATTATCATCACTTTTTCCTCCTCAGTCACCCATCGTCTCTCTATTCTCTACTTTCCTCTTTTCTCCCATCTGATATTGTCTCATAACCTCCTCCTGTAATTTCACCTTCTGGTTTCCTCCACCTTATCCCCCTGGTTCTCTTTCAACCTCCTCTCCTCCTTTTCCTTCCCTCATCTTCTCCAGTAATTTCATCCTCTCCTCTCCTCCCTCTCTCCATACAGGAGCCGTACCTCCAGTCAGTTTGTGAGTGCTGTAGTTACCGTTTGGATCCCGACACCCCGGTCCGTTTCCTCAGCCTGCAGTGTGCAAACGGGGAGAGCGAGCCAGTTGTCCTGCCTGTCATACACAGCTGCGAGTGCACCAGCTGCCAAGGTGGGGAGTAATGAATGAGGACGGATGGATTTGCATGTACATCTGTCATGTCAGTGTGAGAGCCAAGGATTTAAATATATGTAAAAAACCCTGTATGTATATTCCAAACAGGGAAAGTCAGGGAATTAAATAGAATTTTAATACACAAGGAAGTACAACTTTTAATTAGGCCCACATCATGTGAGCAAAATGCAATCCTTAACCATGAATGAAGTTGTGGTTTTATTTTGAAATATCATTTCAACATTATTAAAGAATAAAACTATGGCTGAGTGCTCATCATATAACTGAGTTCATGGTTGGCTAACATGGCACTATAGTTACTTGAAAGCTGAGAAACCACATTAAACATGTTCTTACCAAGTGTCACATTTGGAAGTTTTATCACAAGAAGTTTTTTGTTTTTACAACAGCTCCTGATAAAGCCAGCTCTGAAATACTAACCTGTATTAACCTGTGTCAACAATGAAATAAGGTTCAAGAATCCTGTCATGAAGAATTGGATGCAGCTATTTTTCACTTGGAACTTTGTTGTTTGTTGCACACTGGGGCTGCACCTCAATCAGTGTTGGAGTAGCAGGAGTTTAAAGGTGCTGTGCTCCTTTTGAGTGCGTCAGTGTGTGCTGCTTGTTATTGTCATCAGTGTGGAAACCCACTGAAATGAAGTGCAGGTTGCCATGTAGGATTTTACATTAGCTCAGCGGTTCCCAACCTTTTATGTCTGGTATATACCCATAGGATAAGATGTAGTAACCCTCCATCAACTCCATCTGTCATGTTCCAGATGTTATCATTTGAGGGCATTTTAAGTTTGGTGTTATTTAACACCACTAATGATATAAAAGTGGATCACTACAGTGTTTTTCTTTTTCATACAAGTGATAGAGATCCTGGAATTGTCAGTGTTTCTCCTTTTTTTCAATTTTGCATTCACACTTCCACCATTTGAAGCTGTGTGTTTCAACCATTAATCTATAACCTGTAGCTCTGGGCTCATTGTTAGCTACACATAACTTCATTCACAGCAGGTGGTGTTCAGCTGCGTCTGTCTCTTCTTCTCCTAATGTAGTTTTTTAGTTACTTTCCATTAGTGCTAGACCAACACAAACATACACATGCATGGTCACTGACACATACATTTCCACTGATTCACCCACACACGTAGACACTCTAATCTTAGCGAAACATACGTTTGCCTTTGCCCACCATGAATAATTCAATTGAGGATCCCACCTCTGAAGCAATTATGTGCTAATCCATTCATCAACATGGCTGATTGCGTTAGTTAATTGGATGTAGCCACATACGACACAGAACATCCCCCCCAGCTCATATTCCCCTCCCAGTGCTACACTCCCGCTGACATCACGTCTGACGGATTTGGTTGTTACGGCGATCAATCTTCAATGCATGTGGCTGTGCTCTCACACACACTTAAACATATTAACTGCCACTACAAGTTTTCTCATTTCTCATCTGATGCTCCTTTTCCTGCCATACACACACTTATTATAGATACATTTTCCAACAATTTTTCATTATAAATGCATTTCAAATAAATTTGTTTGTATTTGCATTAGATTGAATTAAATAGCTTTTAATACAGTTCAAACATAGACACTCAGATATTCCAAAATACATCATGTCATGCTGTTCTGAGAAATTTCAGAACGAAGATAAAACACTTTAGAGACACTTGATCTCTGTCTTTTACCCTGCAGTGGAAGCAGTTTTCTTGTCAATACATGTTTGAAGTTATGACACCATCAGCCTCACTGTTCTGTTCTCTCTTCACAGGAGGTGACCTGTCCAGACGCTGAGGGAGTACGTCGAGTGTGTGTGTGTGTGTGTTTGTGTGAATGTGTGTGAGAGCAGTGCGAACGCCAAGGCAAGTGAGAGCACCACACTGATAGCCAGCTGGGTGATACATGGAGGATTCTGGGATAGATAGTTGGGTGGGTGAAAAAGTGGCAGAATGTTGTGAAAAGTCCTGAAAAAGTCCCTGTTGATGCACACATTGTTCTGTAGTCCTTAGTCATCATATGACTGGATGCTACTGCTGATCTTAGAGTTCTGGTTCTGAAACTATGTTTATTCTTCAGCCTGTACAGCCTTTTTCTACTGTATATTTATAGATTAAAAGACCTATGATACAATCCATGTAAGACCTATTATGCATTTATGTTTCATTTGTATGTTTAAAGAAATGTATATGTACCAGCAGTCTCCTATATGTTGGAGTGTAGAGATGCTTTACAGTTCACAGTGCATTTCCAGTGGACTGGTCAATAAATATTTTCTAGTTAATCAATATGTTTCTTCCAGTTTCCCTAATTTCCCTCCAACTTTTAGAAAAAATGAGGTTATCAACAGAACCTGTCTTAAACCTCTTGTCAGATATATCATTATATTTATATTCAAGCATGACCCAGTCTTGCTCATCTGTCACAAGACCAGTATCATCACTGTATCCTAGATAAAAATTAAATGGTACCAGATTTATTCACTGTGTTATTCCACTTGTGTTTTCCCATACAGTGCGCCAACTGTGTTTGGCATGTCACTTTTTTCCCAGTTCAGAGTGATAAGTAGCTTATAATGCACACATTACAGTGAACTTATATGCTTTAGCTCACAAATTAATATCTGGAACTCCTGAGGTTCTAATGAAATATGTATAATAAAAATGTATAAGATCACATGCATGTAACATAATAACCTCCTTCCAACATGCCTTTATTTTAAGATGCAAGACAAATATTAGGAATATTATAACTCTATCAGTTACATTTTATAGGAGTTACCTACGTTTGCATCATCCAGTTGTGCAGCAGAATCCAAAGCCACGTGTTACTTGTTTGTGTATCTTGGCCTTAACACAAACTTCCCTCCTCTGGACCCGACTTCCAGAGTTATTGTTTATCATCTGATTTTTTTTCATTATGTTACATTTTCTTCTAAAGAAAGTGTGAGCATTTAAAAAAAGCTGTAAATATTCATTACAATACTTTGCTACAATATGTTTTTCTTCAAGTATTGTCATCTGTTATACAGCAGAAAGCCTCAAATATGCCTGGTCCTCTGCCTTTTACTGAACTGTAGATCCTCTTTTCCAGTACCAAACACTCAAGCTCAGTACAACTGGTCACTACTTCTACACCTCGTTTAGTAAAATGGCTGAATTGACACAGTATTTGTCAGGGAAAGTGATGTTTCTGATGACAGAGTTTCATTTTGCTGCTGAAATGTTGATTCATGTAACGGCACAATGGATTGTCAAGTGATGCTCGAGCTTTTTCACTTCCTTTATTCAGACATTTATTCATTATTGTGCAAGGTAAAGTGCATAAAACGAACTACCTGACAACCGTAGTCAGCTTTCTGTGATTGTGTACAGTGTGTATGTGTACCAGTAAATACAAAAAGAGTATGACAGGTCGGGATCAGTCTCATCCATGACAATAAAGTGTCTGCCTTTTTCTTTTCCTCCTTCCTCTTCCCCCTCTCATCTCCTCCTTTCTCCCCTCCTCCCTCTCTCTTTTCCTGACTAAATAAGGGAGTTGAGAGGGGAAGGCTGACCAGCACGCCTCCCCTGGCTTTCAGCTGCTGTAGTAAATACTGCTGGATGTAATAAGAGCAGGAACTGATGCATTCTTAATTCATACCTAAATGTCACATTTTGATGGATAGTTCCTCAGGCCTCGTCCAACTGCAAGGCTGCAATTCATCATGTCTAACCAATCATTAAAACACTGATCGCGGGGAAAAAATGAATGCATTCATGCTGCCGTGCAGGTCATTTTGATAAATGCATCCAGGGAGCAGCAGTGTTGCTTTAGGCCTGTATCTGACAGAAGTGAAAACAAAAAAGTTGTACAAAGTCAAGGCCTATTACATCCCTGAGATGGATATAAAAATCTTGTTCAAAAGGGATTTAGAGGGACTGAAAAAAGCATGAGGTGGCTGGACAGGGGACAGCTGTCTGCTACTGTAACTAAAGTGCAAAGAAAACATTTGTAAACATCAACTTTTGGACTCCAATGTACATGGACGCCATCCTGGCAAATTTAGTGTCTTGATTTCCTGAATAAATAAAACACTCATTTACTACTGCTACTGAGTATATTTATTCATTATGACTGTTCCTATAAGACCATACATATTGTAGAAAGTTGGCTAACTTAATCAGTATATAAAACTACATGATTTCATTTTTGAAAAAAGAATTTTAATTCATTGGAAAGTCATAAATGTAAATTAAAGTGAAAGTAATTCGTTATATGTTATGAGACACATGCTCCTCTCATTAACTGCAGTAAATTCCTTATACAGTGAATACACATTACAGTCTTTCTTGCGTTTCACTCCTGAGTATCATTCATACATAAATAAAGTTCAGAAAACACCAGTCGAAATTGGGACTGGTAAAGCGTCCGTCTGCGTTTCACTCAAACTTACAATATCCGGGCAGCTCATTAGGCATCATCTCGGCATGACGGAAGAACCCCGACGGTGTGACGTAGCTGAGCAGTCTGGTGGTGAAATCCCATCAACCCGAAACACAATAAAGCAGCATCACAACCTCATTTAAAGAATATTTAAAATATAAAACATAAAATCACAGATTGAGACAGGCGGGACTTCAGCACAGAGGCACACTTCTCAGGTAAATGTTCATTTCTGGGGCATAAGTTCTATGAAGTAGTATAGACGGACAGAAAGGCTATATATATATATATATATATATATATATATATATATATAATGTGTGTGTGTGTGTTTGTCTCAAATGAATCAACCCCACAGCCTACAGAAGATAAGTAGTTCTTCCTTTCTTCATGCCGTTAATGCCGTTTGTCGCAACCTTTAAGAGCAGGTGTGATAAGCTGTGAGTTAAACAAAGCACGTTCCTCTTTCATCTGATACCAGCTGCTCCATATTGTGTAAGCGTAATTAAACTTGTGAGGCACCATTTGAAACTATTTCACTCAAATGTAATAAATGATCAAATTTCTCAAATGAATAATTTGCCATGTTTTATTTCTGATACGGGGACCAGTTTAAAGCAGCCAGGAGGCTCCACTTTGGGAAATCCACATATGATTTAAACTTCATTCTTTTCAGGGATGAAGAATGTAGGTGGATGAGCGCATCTGCTTCTCTATTCATCATTAAAGTGTGAGCTGTTCGCTCTGATGAGCAAGGGTTAAAGGAGCGCAGCTAGACGCCGGTGGAGCTGAAGTCATCCGGCAGGCACTGGCAAAGGGAGGAAGAGAGATACAAAGAGACACCTCAAAAGAAACACCGATCAAAGGACGAATCAAGCTTGGATCTGCTCTGCCATTTTCTTTTAATCATTACAGTGTTCTGTTTCTCCAGTGAAACACGCAGACCTTCAGAAGCAGAGGAGGAGGGGTGGAATGAGAAACAAATGAAACGCGCAGCTCAGCGCGCCAACTTCTTAAACCCGAAGCAAACCTTGATCCGCTTCACAGGAGCGGACTGTAGTGCTGAGATAGAGGTCTGCTGCGCTCACCGAGTGTGAGACCAGAAAGAAATATCACTGATGACCGGCTGGCCTCCCCGGGGAATGAAACAGACACCCTCGCACCTCTCCAACCTGGAAACTGGAGGCTGGAAACGGTTGAGGATCTGCCCGTCGTACAGTGCCCTCCTTTCCAGAACTCTCGTCCTCTCACTTTCCTGGGATCAAGCCACCATCTCTGACCAACAGGGAAAACTTTGGCCCCGGATTACCCGCCGCTGAACCTATCAGTGTTCGGCGAGCACCGGTAATATTTTCAGCTGCGGGGAAAACGCAGCCTCAGTGCGATATTAAAGAAGTCCTGCAAAGTCTCTCAAAATCCACGCGCTTAAAGATGCCGGTTGGGAGGCCATGTGTCCGCAGAAACACCTTCCCTGGACCACCATCATCAAATTCGACAGTCAGAGTAAGATCACTGTTTTCCTTCACTCAGATTATTTCTGAGACCGTGCAGCCTGTCACAATAACAATTAATGTCACTGTTAATAATTGAGTTGGTAATTCAGAAGCGGTTTAATAAGCGCATAATGATGCTAGGCTTTCAGCTGACATTGTTTCGATTACCTTAGTAATGATGTTTGCTGATCCATGGTGATGGTTATGGGGACATGTCACACGGTCGTGCGGTGGAAGAGGTTGTGTGTGTGTGTCCTTTAGTTCCAGCTTTCCATTTTCAAGTTAAGTACAGGGCTTACTGTATATCAATCCTGGCTGCAGGTCATTGATTAATCTACAGAAATACAGTATGATGAGATCAACCCCCAAATGATCCAAGGGAAGCAAAAATGACTTTAAAAACACTACGTCCAATTACTTGAGATAAGCAACGAAACTTTCGGAAATGCAAGATAAATGTGCCTAAAACCAGATTATTTGTCCTTTATTCAGTATAGTGGAGTTAATATAAAGTCTTAAGACATGAATTCTTCTGCTTCTTTACACTTGATGATTAGCAACTTCACCTGGATTACATCTGCTCATCACACAAGTACCCTGGAGGCTGCCATGACATTCAACTTAACGCTAAGCCTCAAGAGATTCTGTTTCAATTGAAACTCCACAACCTAAGATATTTCTTTCAAAATTTTCTTTCATTTTCTTCAAATAGCATTGCAGTGATCCACCTGAAGTCCAGCCAGTCTAACTCAGCTGCCAGACAGCAACACAAAAAAGAAAAATATATCTGTTGTTTTGTTTTCTTCTTGCATATTTTCAAGATTTTTCCGATTTTTGTAATCAAATGTATCTAGTTTTCTCTTAATAGCTATTTGATATGTTGATGTGTTTCAACTCCAGCTGAAAGCAGATTGAACATGTGAACCGAGCGTGAACATGTAGTCCACCTGAGACATCTCATTCTGTAGGAGTTTGAGATTCTATCACTGCACTAAATACAACTGATCTGGAGCAAAAAGGCACACAGCAGTTCCAGCCTCTAGTCAAGGACGCCTTGATAAGGATGGGTGCTTTTGCTGTTGTGAGGATTAGACTTGTGATCCTGTGGTTATCAAACAGTCTTTCTGGGCCACCAACCCAACAGTGATCTTAGAAGGGTTTGTGCAGTAGGAATCAGAGGGCGTGTTTGGATTTGCATGTTTGAATGACAGTTGTGTTGTCCCATCTCCTGCAAGAAAATCAATCTGTTTACATAGTAAACTCCCTAGTACTTAGAAATTGGTTCATGTATAATTTCAGCTAAGCAAACACTTCAGATTTGTTGGACTAACTGTACAACTGAGCCAGCAATAGCAAACAATCATAAAGTTGTTTCTGGCATTTAAATCAAACTTAACTCTTCATATACATAAAGGCCACATCACTCCAATTCCTCTAGTACATTTACATGGTCAAATCTGACCTCATAGCTGGAACTGTTATGAAAACAATAGCACACAAGCATGAAGCTTAGCTATTTGCATGTATTTTTTGTAAATTCAAAATGAAAAGAAACGTTATTTATTATTTGAATGGATTGCATTTAGCATTCATACAAACATGCATGCATGAATAGTTGATTTACTGTGTGATACCATGTTTGGCACTTTGGCTTAAGAGGCCATCATTGACTTAATTAATTGCTGTTGTTTGGGCACAGACCTGACTCAAGTCTTGTTATAAAAATGTGAGATTGGGTGTAACATGGTTGATAAAGATCAGACCAGCAAAATCTGGCAAAAGTGGACATTTTGTGTCTTTAATAGTTATGTTGGATTGCAATGCAATTTCATCATGATCAAGTGTACCAGTCAATGCAGCTGGGTGTTCACTGTATTCAGTAAAGCCGAGAGCATGCTGGTTCCCCTGTGAGAACACTGAATGTATGAAAAGCTGCCGATGCCCTGAAACCAGGGCATCAAGAACATTAGGAGAAAAAGTTAGGGCTTAACGTTTGTGGCTTCACAGCGATTGAAGGGAAGATGAGCTCCCAATCTGTTTTCTCACAACATGACACACACTTGCTTCTAATTGGCTATGCTTTTATTTAAAAAAAAAAAAAAAAAGCGTGCCCCAAAGACTGAAGCATCAAACGCATTTCCACCATGTCTTTTTTCCTGCCGAGATGAAAAGATGAGACAAGCTTGAATGCATCAACAGCACCTTGTCAGGTGATGCTCTGGGACTCATAGGCAATCAGGATGTTTATTCCATACCTTGATGTAAAACTGGAAAAAGGGCAGCATCTTCCCTGAAACAAAATCAAAGAGGAATAAAGAGGGAATGGTACAAAGTGAAAATGCAGTAAACAGTTTCACAGTAGGAAACGAGTGGTGCATTATTTTGTGGGCCATTAGTGTCTGGTTTTGGCTTTCAGTAAATATTCATCATGATAATTCAGATGCATGAGCAGATTTGTACCTTTGAACGTTCACCTGTCTTCCTGCCAGTCACAAGTCATTGCAGATTATATGTCTGTTATAGAAAAGAAAAAAAAACTTAAGCATGCAAGCTTTGATATTCCCATTGTTTAGTGTTTCAAGTAACCACAAACCATCAAGCAGTTGGCCTCAAGCAATCCACAACTGACCCTCAAAGGATAAGTGGTATACCTAATAGATGGATGGATTGTTGCGTATTGAGCTGCTGTGTAGGTGTGGGGCTGAGGGTGGTGGTTGAGCATTTAGTGTATTTGACTTTTCTGCAGACTTGGAGTTTATATCCTGTTGATGACCAACCCTGACCCTTTTTCTTTTAGGTGTAACCACAATCTTTCAATCTTTCAAGTCTTTTAGCTGCCAAAACTTAACCAACCACAAACATACTTAATTTGTTATAACCATGATTTAACTGTGGATAGTGTAGAGAGAAATCATATTAAAAACGTAGTTTTGAGTGAAAATAATCTTGGGTTTTACAGAATCACCTGTCTTTCTATATGAAACAATCCTTTGCAGGTTGTGTTGTGTTGTGTGCTGCAGCAATCTAAATCAGAGATCTGCAGCTGAGGCAGGTATATAATAAGTAATGCATACAGGACTTGAGAGAATACTTCATTCCATATAGAAACAAATAAAAGTTCTGTTACAGCATACTGGAGGTAATAACCGTCTTAATTATAATCTTACTCAGTCAAACTGAATGCATTATCTTATCTTAGATATGAGTGTTGTGATCAATAAGTGTTCTAGTTTTTATGGCTCAGTAGCTGAAGTGTGTGGGAGTGCCTGTTTATCACCTCTAATCTTTTGAAATCCAAGAAGTCAGAGTATAAAGGCAAAACATAGCCAAGTGGGACAGCACCACTGCTTTGGCAGCTCCCAGTATTTTCCCGCCCTTCTCCTCTCAGCCCTTTGCCTGTACCTCTATTTGTCATGGCTTTATCTCCTGGCAGCTGCCCTTTCACTCTCACCCTCCCATTCATCAAGCCTCCCTCCTCCAGGTTCTTCTAAAACTTCATCACACCTCTCTCATACACTCTTTCTTTGTCTCCCTGTCGCCTGTTCGGACTCCCTCTCTTATTCACTGTGACTCCTGTGCCACCCCAAGAGCAGTAGCACAGAAAAGGCCAGCTAACCGACTTAAAGACCCCGAAGTCCCCAGTGTCCCGGGGATTAAACCTCATTTGCATAAATCTGCATAACCTCGTTAAGGCAGGGGGAGATGCTGTACACACTGTAGCCTGAGACACTTCAGAGCGAAACAGCCCATTAAGGATTGCAGTGATTATGGGATTATCACTCCTAACGACAGTTGGGTGACTGGACTGGTGTGTACTCTCTGAAAAGTGCCACGTCGTATGACTGAATCCCGAGCTGTGTGGAAGGAGCGAATTGAAGCTTTGAGTCAGGTGACCTTCAGATGCATTTGCGCTTGTTCCTGACCATTTTAAGATTATATCATTAAAATTATATGAAGTAACCTGCAGTAGAGATATCATAAATGTATTTAACAATGGATTAAGAATACAAACATCTGGGCTGATTTGTTCAAATGAAAGCTGCATTGTCAGCACATTTACTGACTTTCCAAAAAATACCAGATGATAGATACCACTATGCTTTACCAAGGAGTATTTCTATCAGGCCACATAAGCCTGCATCAGACCAATCTAGTTAAATTTAGAGAGTTTGATTTCTACTTTGATGTAAAGCTAACACCTTGACTCTTGTGAACATTCACACCGAAAACAGCCCCAGGAATCTGAAAGGCTGGTTTAAGCAATAGACCCATGGGTTTGAAGGGTAATCTGATGCTAAAGCACTGCATAGCTGTTTATAAAGCATTGAATTCTGGAAAGTTATCATGGGAAAAATCATCCTTCATTGTGACAGTTCCACTCCGGCTTCCTCCCACAGTATAAAGACATGCTTAGGTTAACTGGTGACTCTAAATTGCCTGTAGGTGTGAATGTGAGTGTAAATCATTGTTTGTCTCTATGTATCAGCCCCGCAATAGACTAGCGATCTGTCCAGGGTGTACCCCGCCTCTGGCCAGATATCAGCTGGGATTGGCCCCAGCCTCGTGCGACCCATAAAGGATAAGCAGTATAGCTAATGGATGAAGGGATTGTCACAGTTGCGAGATAAACAGTAGAAATACAACATCTTTTTTGTAGTAATCAGTGTTGGAATCTTCACTTTGCCAACGTAGTAGGTATGATTAAAATGAATTAGCTATTGTGGGCTAAGCCGTGTGTATTTCATATCATATTTTCATGTCATATTTGTTCTGCTGAATCTGTGTCTCTGGCTAAAACTGCCACTTTTGCCCACCAATCTACCATTAGTAATCCATAAAAACAAAGTGATTTTTTTTTGTTGCAAATTTATGAAGAATCAAAAACTGAAATCTCTTATATATAGAAATATTCAGACCCTTCACTGGGACACTCCAAAGTGTGGTCAGGAGGTGCATTCTGTTTGCTTTGAGTATCCTTGAGATGAGTCAAGAACTTATTGGAGTCCACCTGTGGCAAATTGAATCGATGGGACATTGGAAAGGCACACACCTGTGTATATAAGGTCCCACAATTCACACAGCATGGGACAAAAACCTTTAAATGTAGAGAAATCTCCATAGACCTCTGCAATATAAATGTGGCTAGACATAGACCAGGGCAAGGTTATTAAAGCAATTTCTAAAGCTTTGAGTGTTCACAAGAGCACAGTGTCTTCAATAATTCAATTCAAGAAGTTTGGAACCATCAGCACGTTTCTTAGAGTTGGCTGTCCAGCCAAACTGAGTAAACGAGGGCTTCAGAAGTCCTCTTCAGAGATGGAAGAAGGACAGTCATCTTAGCAACACTCCATCAATCAGGCCTTTGTGGTAGTGAGGCTAGACAGAAGCCACTTTGAGTAATGGGCATATGACAGCCTGCTTGGAGTTTGCCAAATGGCATTTAAAGGACTCTGCGAGCATGAGGAAAAACATTCTCTGGTCTGATGAGACAAAACTGAGCCCTTTGGGCAAAACTCCAAACACTGTGTCTGGGGAACACCATGCACTGCTCATCACCTGGCTCTCACCATTCCTACGGTGAAGTATGGTGGTGGTAGCATCATGCTATGGGAATGCCTCTCAACAACAGGGAGACTGGTCAGAACTGAGGGAAGGATGAATACAGCCAAACACACAGAGGTCCTTGAAGAACACCTGCTCCACAGTGCACAGTGCTTCTACAAAGTACTGTTCTACTAAGAGTCTGAATATTTTTGTAGATAAGAGATTTCATTTTTTGATTAATATTTGCAAAAATTTGTAAAAACATGTTTTAACTTTTTAATTATGGGTTATTAATTGTAGAATGACACGCACAATTTAATGTACAGAAAGTGAGTGGAATACTTTCTGAGGCCACTGTATGTGTTGTGTATCCCCTGTGATAAGTGCTGACACAGAAAACAACATGTCAGCAGGTATCTGTCAACACTTTTCAGTAAATAAATGAAAGCACATTGGTGGAAATTTATTATTCATACACTCTGCTTAGAAACTGCTCCAAAATACAACACTAAGTGGACTAAAATAAATGCTTGGGCTGTGAAAACATGACACGAAACCCCATCCTCCTGTCAGCTGTCTCACACTGATGACATCAGCACTTCTCCAACAGTGTACACTTCTGTCTTGCCAACAGAATGTCCGGCCAGCATCTCTAATGGGATGAAAATATGAGTAAATTTTGGAAAGACATATTGTGCTGTGGCAGCATTTTCATTTTGGGGAAATACAGTAATGCTTTTGCCAAGCGCAGCACACCAGATGACGGCTAGATATAATTATTTTTCTGGCTTGGACAGGAATGTGTCCCACCTGTGAACTGACAGCTGGAAGCTTGATCGGTTTACAGCTACAGTACTGCGTGGTGTGCACTATACGGGCACACAACTCAAACAGCAAAGGGTTCTATAAAGTAGATAGTGGTAAATAGAAAGTCACAAATAGATGGGCCCTATGAAGCATTTTCAACTCCAGCGATCTTCCACACAGATTTCCCCCTTTATACTAAAACAGAAGTGGAAATTTACTCACATATAATGAGGGGATGTCCAGATGTGAACCTTTTTTTGTTACCACTTGTAATTAGAACTTTTATTCCTTTCCAAAGGCTTTACCTTTAAATGATGACTTATCACTTTCTCTCAGAGGAATTCTTTCTTTTAGTTCTAACGGCTGTTGAGAAAATACTAGTGTTGAGCTAGAAACTCCCACTTACAATTCATATGACTCAATGGAGTGTGTTATTCCTAGTCATGATTTCTCTGAAACTCTATAGCTTTGACCAGTGTTGCCAGAAAAAATACAACTGCAGTCCAAGGCAGTGAAGAGCAAGGTGCAGAAATTATGTTTTACAACATAATACAATATAATCTATGCACTGATGTAACAAATAGATAAAAATGTGAGTGTGAAAGTTCATTTTGACCTTGGCAATATTAGTTTGAAAAACTAATATTACTTCAAGGTCCATTACTATTTCTGGAGCTTGCACCCAGATCTCATGGTCTGCATCAGAAAATGGAGTTCTCTCCTTTGTCTCCACTGGATATTCTGGACCAGTGGGTACAAGGAGTGGATGATGACATCGCCACCCTGACTTAAGACCAGGATTGACACTGCTCAGTCGAGAGGGACTGCCAGAACACATCCCACTGAGACTCTCTTACATTGCTGCACTGTCAGAACATCTAACCAGCGCTGAGTCATAAGAAGTCAGCATTAACCACAAAACCTTCAGAACATTAATATCTCTGCAGGGTCACCTTAAGGACAGAGCCACTGTTTGTGGGTGTTTTGTACCCACAAAATGATCCTGCTCTACGAAAATCCTGCTCCTCTTATAATAAATAGGATTCATTGAGCCACTTGTCTCTAAGTTTGAGTTTATTTCAGCTTGTCTTGGAGTTTTAAAGCATCTAATGACTTTTATGTCCTAACAAGTCAGAGGAGTTTATCCACACCAGTGTACAATGTGGACGGGCCAAGGATGGAAAACATCACATAAATCAGAGAGAATCAAACAACCAGAGCTGCTATAAACTGTGGCTCATTGAGACAATGTATGCACCGAAATATATCCTTATCATGTAAATATCATTACAAATAATTTGGTATCTGTAGACTGAGATTTATTTGTGATTACTGCAGGAATCTAAACTGTAGTGGTGATGTTTCTGGATGCCCGTGAGCTGGCTGATATAAGAGACACCACATATAAAGGGTCCTACATTTAGTCTGAATTTAATGTGAGTGTCAGTTCTCTGTGTTAGAGAATTTAGCATGTGTCAAATCTTCAGTTTCCATGGCAATTGCACGGTTAGAAATGGGAAGAGACAAAAAACATCTTCAGCCTATCTCTGCATTTGCTTTGTCTACACCAGTAAACCAACCAATCACACACGTCTGTTTCTTTCTCTATTTTTTCTTTTTCTCTGTTTCTCATACTCTTTATCTTTTTCATCCTTTCTCCTCGTTTATTTCTCCATTCATTTCTCTCTCTCTCTCCTTTGCCCTTAATCACCTCTCATCTCCGTCCTGCAGCCAGCAGCAAACAGGAGCTTGATATGTTGACTTGTGCTTCTAAATTACGGGCTCTTTCTCCTTATCCGGGCCGATGAGTGTACTCAGGGAGATTCCAAGCACATTCGCACACTCACAGATACACACTCGCTCACACACACACACACGCAAACACACCACATGCACACACACAAACTTGCAGACTGCAAAGCCCCTAAGGTCTGGTCTTAGTGAATTATTCAGTCTGCCAGGCTTATGAGAGCGCAATGCGTCTAAGATCTTATGTGTGTGTGTTTGTGCGTCAGTGGGAATATGAAATGGTGTTTTCCTCTTGAGCAGTAGCAGCAGCAGCAGCAGCTTGTCTTTAATCAGCCTCTCCATCAGCTCACTCCCTTCAAAAGCTCATTAGGGGGAAATTGTAGGGAGAGAGCAAGGAGTGGTCAGTGATGTCACCAAAACCAATGATGGAGGCCTTGGATTACAGTACCTAAATTATAACCACTGCACACTTGGGTGTAGAGACATGTTTATTACCAGCTGTTGCAATCCATACTTCACCACTGACAGAGCACCTTAGGATGGTACGAAAATATCACTGATAATGAAATTAATCATAGCACTGACTGAAATGTAGCCATCAAACTCTCTCCTCTGCAGTGCTGATGAATCTTGCATATCAATGTCACCCATATTACAGGGGGTGGGGTGGCTCTACATCTGAAAACCTCTCCCATTATCCCATGGTTATATTGGACAGGTAGTAATTTTGCATTCTGATGAGGAAGGAGATGTGGAGATCGAGGGGATGATGGGACCTTCATACATCAGATATGAGACATAAGGGTTCACTTATCCAATAGTTACTGTTGTTTTATTGTGGTGCTTTTTATCAGCCTTATTCTGTCTTAGTCGAAGACCCAGACAAATTGCCTTCGAGCAGCGAACATGCACCGTGAAACATTGGTAATGGAGACCCAATGTATTCAATATTAAAGAAAATTACTTGCGGGGGAGTAAAAAAAAAAAAAAAAAAAAAAGAAAAGAAAAGAAAAGAAAATCCAAAGAACCACTGAAATATAAATGAAAAATAACCTACCATGAAATAATTTTTATCATTATATTTTTTTATTTATATTTCTATTTTTCCCTTAAATATTATATCATAATTCCATGGCTACATTTTTATATGTATTTATTCATAATTTATGTCACAATGTCTTATTTATTTGTTTAACGTTGACACTTTGGACTCCGCACATATACTTTGTGGTTAGAGTGAATAGTAGATAACAGGAGACGTGTAGGATTGGGATCGAGGCCATGAAAACAAGAAATCCAAATAGCTCTACTCAGGAACTGACATTATGAATACACCTTTATGAAGTGTCCACCTAGCAAAATGGAAATATACTTCACTTGCTGTGAACAGCTGCCCACCATTACCCCGTTTAATCTGAAAACACCTTGCCTGGTTCTAAATATTCTCTGTTATTTGTTTCCGTGGAATGCCTGTAGGTATTAATATAGTACCTGACTCTTCCCTGGCAGAATAATGCGCTTTCTCTATATCCAGCTGTGGTGAAACACTGGCGGGCAAAAAAAAAACCCTTGGCTAGCTGCTTACAAACTTGTGCCTCTCTCCTGTTGCTCTATTTGTCTGTCCTCGTTTCTCATCAGTGTAGGTCTATTCCAAACATTCTTACACCGTCATTCCTCTTCTAATGTGTCTTTTTACATTTTTAGACCAGTTACATCCTTATCAATGCTTTGCTTTCCTCTGCTCTCCCTGTTTATGCCCCTCAACCCCTCTCCTCACTCGCCGCTTTGCTGAGCCAAATACCAGAATTACATCATGACCTTTTAACTTATCTTAATGTGTGGTGCATCTGTGAAGAATGATTTATATCCAAACATACTATCATTTTCGTAAACTTCCCTACACACCCCTAAGGGACTCAGGGCTCTAGGTAGAAACAGCTTTTGTTTTGGTCACATTGAAGTGACTGATAGTGCTATTATATTCAAAGGTTGAAAATGAAATGTACAACATACACACATATACACACACACCTCTGCCTTTGTATTACCCAGTGCTCATTGCATCCAGACAAACCCATCAAGCTTTATGAGCCTCTGAGGGCTGCTGCCGCCGCTAATTCATGGAGGCGGGCTATCGAGTGCATCCACATCACAGATCTCCACTGTTTCCATGAATATCTGAACAGGCCCTTCCACTGGTTTATGTGTCCCATGTGAACAGCCTGTTGAATCTAGGATGGGCAGCTTGATAGGATGATAAGGGTTCATAAATAAGGAAGATGTGATAATTGTGTGCTTAACGAGGGAGAAATGTGCACAGACATTTCTATTTTGGGAGCCCCTGCTGATGGACAACTTCTGCCTAAGAAATAAGGTCAGATTTGACTTTGCAGCAATGGCTTTACTGATGTACTTTGGGGAGCAGAGAAGGAATAAAAATTTAGATTTATTGATATGGATTTTGGGTCTCTGAGATACAACTGTGTTAAACGCAGACCAGTTGACTTGATTGATGCTATAGAGTTCTGTCATGCACATGCTTTTGATGGTTTTATTGCATACGTCATTGGATGCGGTGTGGCAGTGAGAAATAGGGAAAGTCACATTTTGGGGTCACTAGTGGCTTCGAAGATAACTTCAGCATTATCTTGTAGGGTTTCAATATCAGTTTTAACTAGTTACGGACAACATTGCACCTTTGGCATTGAACCACTAAAGGCACAGACAATGATGTCCTTCTTATTCTCAGGGACACTACTGTGAAATGATGCCCTAGTCAGCAATCACAAACAGTGTATTTTGTTACATTTAAAATAATAGAAATGAATAGATTTGGATACAGAGGATATACGGACATCATGGTAAGCAAATAATATGCTAACATCAACAGCAGGCTTTAGGATTTAGATTGTGAGGATGCAATTCTATAACTAGGAAGTCCTCCAAGACCAGTAACATAGGTCATCTGTCACTGCTTTTCCAAACATTGCTAAATGAAATATCATAAAAATTATTTTGTTGATTCTACATTGAAGTAAGACAAATATAATTTGTTGTTGCCCACCAAAATGTGGACACCAAAGTGCTACAGTTAAAGTTGGTGTTCGGTTTAAGGACTAAACCACTTTAGACACCTTTGAGTTGGCATTAAGATAAACTGTCAGAGGAAAGAGCCATAATATCATACACTTAAAGACAGGTCATCAGCAGTAAAATTGCTTCATAACAATACAATGAATACAAATATGGATGACTTATATTTTTGTCCTGCTATACATTAGAATGTATTGTTTTTAGTTTTTATTGACTGCATACTTACAGTATTTTCTCATAAAGATGTATTGTGCATTACTTCCATTTTATTTTGAAAGTGACCCTCTTATTTTGAAGGTGACATACCATCATTAGGCCCTAAATAACTGACAAGGACAAGACAGCGTCAAGCAGGTGAAAATATGTCTTCCAAACCGGAATTGTCGTATTTGTTTTTTATTGTTTAGCACCTGGTTGCAAATGGCACACGGTTTGTCAAAGTTCTGATATATATATAAATAACTTTACACTTCCTTTGCATATTATATTGTGTTTGAAAGTGTGCATTTGTTAGCAAGAGTGCTACATTAGCTAAGTGCGCACGTGATTTTCGTTGTCCCTAATGAGCAGTGCTCAACAGGGCGCCGCCGGTGGATGAAAATGCTCATGAAGGTTTTCTAAAAAAATACTCATGCACGCTTAAACTAGGTATATGTAGAACATTTCACATGCAGTAATTTGTTCATTGATTGGATGGTGGTGTTGCTGTCCTGGAGAAAGCTGAAGTAAAAATAAAATTTTCTCACTCCACCCACAGGTCGTAAGTTTGTCATCGCCAATGCAAGAGTGGAGAACTGTGCCATCATCTTCTGCAACGATGGCTTCTGCCACATGTGTGGTTACTCGCGTGCTGAGATCATGCAGAAGCCGTGCACGTGCAACTTCCTGTACGGACCAGACACCAAACGACTGGCTATTGCCCAGATGGCACAGGCCCTGCTGGGGTCGGAGGAGAGGAAGGTGGAGATCGACCTTTACCGGAAAGACGGTAGGGGAAAAAAACGTGTTGAGTGGTGGTTGTGTGGACGTATGCAAGTGTATGTACATTTGTTTTTATCCTGTTGACTTGTATGGGAGATGAATGTGGAGATGATCCACTGGTGTGTAAAGACGGCATAGTATCTGCATGCTGGGGAAGGAAAGTGTGTGTGTGTTTACAATACATAAAAGTGAGAGCTGATGTAGTCATAGAAATGGAATGTATCAAAAAAAAAAAAAAGGTCAGTGTGTGTGTGTATTTTGTGTTTGGAGAAGGACGTTGGGTCAGGAGAGTAAATGCCATTTTAGTTTTTGTGTTATTCCTGTATTGGGAATGTAAGAGTACTATTGAGGGTACTCATGGGTGAATGTATTTAAGAAAGTGTGTATGTGAAATTTTTAGATGTTTGAATGGTTTTGTCACTATAATATGGACTTGTTTCTTAGTTGGCCTCAGTATCTGTTTGTGTGGTGTGTACAGAACATTTGGCACCCACCAGCTCGTGTTTATGTGTGAACCGTTATGTGTGAATGACCTTACTACTGTTTGCTGATAAGTCCATTTTGTATCTTGTGTCTCTTGCAGCTTGTTAGTGCCATGTTTCTTGTTGTGATGACAGTGGAAGTGCAGAAAATACAGTATGGCACTTTTGAACTGGTCCCACTTTGTATTAAAGAAAGCTAATGTGTAGCCGTGGTTAGGTTTTTGTTTTCAACAGACCTGACCCAAAGTTAACATTCACAGTTAGATGTACTTTAGAGGAAAGTACATGGGGAAACCCTTGTAGAATTCTCTCCAATGGCAAGAGTGTATTTATGTCTACACGCATGCCAGCTGGACCAGGACCAGGTAACAGGACCCTGGTCTCTGCAACGATAGACGGCTTCCATGGCGATAAAGAGCTGCCATGGTAATAAAGTCAGCAACTCCCTGGGCTATGGCCAAAGCATCTGCTGGACATTTTCCACCTGTAGACAGACACCAGAACAGCAGGAGAGGGAGGGAAAGAGGCAGATGGAGGAAAAGGAGGGAGGAGGAAAGGGCTCGAAACAAACTGAGGGGAAAAAAGAAGGCAAGATGACTAAGAGACAGGAAAACAGCACAGCTCTGAAAAGTAGTGAAGAAAAACCAGTGTGTGAGACATGGGAGAAACAAAGTGAAAGAATGAGAGGGACACGGTGATTGTCAGAGAGTGAGTTTCTCATGTAATCTGAAAGTGTTGCTGGTGGTGAGAGAAAGAGTAGAAGAGAAACACAGATATGGCGCCAGCTGTCTCCTCTCTCTGATACTTCTGAGGAGTGCTTTGCCAATCCAGCTCTCCACTCTGCACATTTCACTTTCCACTGTTTATAGTGGAGATGTGGACACACACATACACCAGCAATCTGCTATACAAAAGTACCTCGTAAAAAGCCAGGACCCTGTATATAGAATTACAGAGGTGTTGTCATTTCTGTCCCACTAGCCATGTTAACTAGAGTCCACCACGCTAACAACACATAGTTAAAGGCTTTGGAAGCAACAACATTTAATGCCTGCAAGGCTTTTGTGCCAGTGTGGGCTGTTAGCTGTAAAGCTCCTGTTGGCGTATGCACTGCTTTATGTTGATTATGCCGTCCCATCTCAGACAAAAGAGAAGTAATTATATTAACTAAAATTTTATACCACTGTAGGTTATGGTTTTAGTAGCAACATGACTCATGTAATTACCACTCTAAAAACAATGAATAATGTGATCACATATCCATAATATAGTGCTGGAGGTAACAAGAGTTCAGAGAACACACAATGCATATGGATATAATATGGAAAAGTGCACCCAGTGTTTTTCATGCAAGGATGAATCTGATTATACCTCATAGATACTGTACTTAACATAGCGGTATAGCCCTGCCCAAAGCCCTGTAGACTCCTTGTTGAATGTTTGATGCAACTGTAGTTCTTTTAAACTTTACTTATGCATAAAGAGTCACTTCAGTGTGCTTGGTGTTTCCATCAGTTTATATCTGTACAATTTCACACATCATATTCAGACCCAACAGCTCCTCTGGAGAAGATGGGGGTCTAGTTCTTTGTTGCCTTTGTCATGCTCTTGAGCGAACCTTTCTCATTAGCATTATATGATCATCATTTTCCTGCAGCTTCCTATAACAAAGACATAAGTTTGATGTACTTGTAGACAAGTTAATGGCATCATTCCTGGTGGCTGTCAGCTTGGGCATCTGCTCTGTTGGCCCAAACAGTAATAGTGGATTAGAATTCCCAGTTGCTCTAGCGATCATACAGGGCAGCTCCCATGTGAGAATGTGTTGTTAAAACTATATGACTAGATACAGGACTTCACTGGGAATAAAGGTTAAGAAAAGGAATATTCTTGATTAAATCATGGTCAAGGGCACATTGTGTCATTTATTTTCAGGATTTGTTTTGACAGATGGGCCTTTGCACTAGGAAAAATGAATTCTAGTCATGTTCTGAATGGGTTTATTTACTTTGAATAAAATCAACGACTTGAATCAAGTGATGTTCCCTCTGCCAAGTCTATTGATTAAGTATATCATCAGAGCATCTCCAGAGTGTACAATTATATCATCATCCTTATTCCATGACAATGTAACATAAGCTGAGGTATTTTCTGTTGCCATGGTTTACAGTTTTTAGCTGTAACTAGTCAAGTGATGAGTGTGTGCTATGGCAACTAGGAAAGTAATTTAGTTTCAGTGGAGGCTTGCACCCTCTCAGTGCCTTCTAGTCTTGGACCTGACTCCTGAATACCTATGAAAACCCTACAGCATTGTCTTCTTTATGCAGACAGTAGCTCTGTAAGCAAGCATTATGAATGTTCTAGTAAGGAAGTCAAGAGTGCTGAGAGGATTGAAGAGTTTTAAAAGCTGCTATCATCTGTGGCAGTGTGATTGAGCTCAGCTGACAATACTTCAGAGTGTATCAACAAACACATACATACACTGCACCTACACATTAGACAACCTTCTCTGTGACTGGGAACTTATGTTTGTCTTGTTTCCATGGAGTTAGAGAGGCCCTCATCATGCTGTCACAGTAACCAAGGGACACTGTTTTGATTGGATGTCCATTCTGGCATTCCTCTTCAACGCTTTACACTCTAGTCTACTGCATGTAAGAATGGATTTATTGTAACTTGTGAGTAAAAGAAAATGATTTGCAGCTGTTATTGCAGATCATGACTTAATTGACTGAAATGATACCTTTATGGACATAAAAAACATTTCTGTCTTTGTGCAGATGCAAGGCTTTTTGTCACTAGTAAAATCCTCATCGATTTGTACTCAATTAAAGATAGTGAATGAGTGAAAAATTATGCCCAGGGTGTTTGTTATCTATGTGTGTGTCGGTGGGTGTGACCCTGGTGACTCCTCTATCTCAGTCATAGTCACACACACTCAAGCACACAAAGACACAGACACAGAGTCTTAGGTAACCCCAGCGGGCCACCTTTAAGCCATTGGAAAGCCGCTGATCGAATGCCGTGGACACACCTCATCCATAATGCACACAAGGAGGAAACATTATGCCACCTCCTCTTGTCCCCTTTGCCTCCTTCCTCCCCTCCCTCTCTCCTCCCTCCTCTTGCAAAGGCATAGAGGAAAAACAAAAGAATAGCCTTTCCCTTGATCTCAAAGAGCAACCTAAGAAATGAGTGCGCATGTGTGTGTGTGTTTTACTCTGAATGGTGGGATTGTGTAGCCATGACCCACACATACATACACACAGACAACGCACACACATGCATGAATGCATAACACACATACACACACACAGGCTTCATCCGAGCCCATTTATCTAGTGCCAAGCTTAGGCATGAGCCTTCACGATGATAGATCTCCCTTCTCGCTCTCACGCTCAATTGTCCGACTCCGATTGCTCACCAGCTTAATCAATCATGCTCTCCAGGTAAACTGCGATAGGAAACGCGCACAAATGCGCACACACACTCACCATGTAGAGATTTTTGCCACAGAAAGAGCTACTTCCCCAGTTTGGTGTTGCTTGTAAGGCTTTAAATCCCTTTGGTTCACAGGGAAATATGGTCGTGACTAGGAAGGGATTAAAAGAGAGCATAGGTGTATTCCTTCTGTTTGAAAGACAGAAGGAAATGTTAGATTGGAAAGGGAGTGAATAAAGCAGCTATCTGTTTTAACTGGGTTACCCTTTTTTCCCTTACACTTGCACTTTACACCCCTCTGTCTGTCTCTTGAATCTCACTCATTTTCTCTCAAACTCATTCTCTCTCCTTGTTTCTTTCTCTCCACAGTCTGTCTGATTGTGTATCACTATTTGTCCCTCTCTTTTGCTCACCTTCCTTTTTTCTTCTTGGCTGTAGTTGCTTAGCCTCACTATCTGCAGCTCTCCCTCCCTTCTGTTTCATTGGTACTCATTGTCTTTAACTTTCTCATGACCTTTGTCTTTCTGTTTCTCTCTACCCTTCCACCAGGGAAGAGAGAACATTGCTTGCCATCAGGCTGTAACAGTGTGACAGATTGTGTTCTGATACAAGTTGTCTGCATCAAGGGGCAATGAAGACAACCATCATGAACTGGATCAATGCAAGTGTCAAATGTCACATTTGTCAGTGTGTTAAGATGTTGGAGTTTGAATTCTATTTCAATTGATGGTTTCTTGACAAATCCCTTCTGTAACAGCAGAGTTGCCTTGCCAAACTATGCTCCTGAAGTCCACACAGAGCAGACTGAAATGACAGGTATGAATACATAAACTGAGTCAATTCTATTAGCAAGTCTTGCCAGTCATGTATTACATGCATGTGTTGTATTATTATTATCTATTCTTTTTTTTTTTTTTTTGGAATGTTCATTTCCATTCCTTTCACTGAGGAATACTTAAAAAAATATTATCCTGTCAAGCCAAAGTATCTTTTACTTCTGCCATAATTTGGAAAAAAAACAACTAAAGAATAATGCATATAATAAAAAGTGAATTATCTATCACTATCAATTTATCACTTTACACTTCACACAACTCACTTTATTACAGTGAGTTTTTAACAGTGAGTTCAAGCAATGGACAGTGTGCAGGATACTTTGATTTTCTTTTCAGATTTACAGTTTCTGATCTTTGCTCTTGTCACTAAGACTTTATGGTGTGAAAGAACTGCATTGAAATTACATTTGTGTTTTAAAAATATTTTAAATATCAAGTATTTAGCTAGACACCGAAATAAGCGTTGTCAACTCTGCTTTGTAAAATACACCCTGACAAAACAGAGCTTAATGAACTTTAGAGGAAACATTCTCAGACAGGTGATATACTTGAAATGACTGCTAAATTGTTTAAAATTGAAGTCATTCAAAACATCAGTGCTTATAATAGACATGAGTACATGAGTATTTGCTGTGGCTGTGGTATTCTTGGTATCCTTCATTCATTCTTCATACAACGCTAAAAAGAACATGGAGAAATTGCAGTCAACAGTCAACCGTGATGATTTTCTAGATGCATCAAACATTATACTGGTGTGCAAAGAATTTGGCCATTTGGCAAATATGCAGACAGAGGTCCAGAGGGAGGGACAGACAGATGGAGCCTTTAAACTGAAATGTCAAGTTAAAGATGTTTTTAAGCTAACTGTCCAGTGTTCCCTTGGCTGAAAAGGAGCCACACAGGCCACTTAGATGATCAATGCAGGAGAAAATAAGGAAATAAAGATTAGATTGCATATATACAGTATAACTATAGGGCACAGAGACAATGACAGCTGTGTCAGCAATGCCTTGCTCTTTACTTTATCTCAACTGTATCAAAATCAGTACTCTCCCTCTTATAAGTAGTACTCAAGTTTTTGTGTGTCTGTATCTCATACATAACAAGCAGTTTTGTAGATAAGAGAAGTGTTGCACAGGCACAACAAGCAAAGCTTTTAAACACAAACCTTGAAATCCTGAAAAAAAGTGGGAAATCACGACCCCAGTTGCAGACATAAGCATTAGTCCAGTTTGTGTGACTGTGAACTGATAACACCCCCAGGCAATATGAAAAGACTGTATTGGGTGTGTGTGGGGTGTATTGGGGGGTTCTTGAGGACTATCGGGTGTCTATCTGACAATGTGAGTGTCGTTACAGCATTGTGCTGTGATAATGCGGTGAGCCCAGAGGAGCAGGCTGTCCTGTGCGTCTAGGGGGACTCTTGATTGCCTAGCAGCGGTAGCTAAGCAAAGCACTTAGAGACCTGCAGCCTCTGAGGAGAGGTTAACACTATGCTGATGACTGCCGTGGATGATCCCACCTCCAGCTAAGAGCACATAACATGCAGTCACAAACACAACTAATGCTATCAGCTGTCGCCCACACAACATGAAGTTGCATTATGTTTTTGAACTGAAGGGAGAGGCATCCATTTATAAAACAGACGAAGAGCTTTTTGTTTTGTTTCAGCACAAATGAACAGCGTAATGACATGAACTTGCAATTTGGTACATGGTGTAACGGGATACAGGACGGATAGAGGAGATAGAAAGGAGACAGAGAGAGAAAGAGGGAGAGAGAGTTAGGGTGACAACTAGGAAGCAGGATTTAGACCAACAGCATCACCAGTGCATGATATGTACATTAATATGCTCTGTATAAACTACGGTGTGGACATTTTCCCACTCATGACAACACTGGTATCATTTTACAAGAAAAGACATATGTCAGCTCAGTGTCTGATTAGGAGTGTTACCTCCAGGTGCTGCCACCTTCATCAGACAAATTTTATCAGGTTACCTTTTGGCAAAAAATCCAATGTCTTGCCAAATAGACAATGACACCAATTGTCTTGTTGGTCAACTCTCTTCTTGTCACATGATTAGACTCTTCTATGATGTGACTCTATTCTGTGGCTGCACAGAGCAGACACTGTCAGTTTATAATTGCAGCGTCTGACGAAGCATTGATGACTTGTATTGTACAAATTATACAATTGTACAAGTTTTTTATTTGATGAATGTGGGCGCAACCTCTGATGCTTGAAAATGAACCAAATGGGTTTTATGTCTATAAAAAAGTTGGTGGGGAAAGTTACAGAAAACAAAGGTAACCGTGGCAATCCTAGTGTTACCATGTAATATAAATGTAAATATAATATACCATGTTGTCACTCACTCACTCCAATTCTCCTTTTTCAGTGTTTGCATCTGTGTACGCAGCTCACAGTGAGTGTTTGCATGTATCTGTGTTAGGGTTTGTGTTTCCCTCATTTTTTGATGACACCCAAATAATGAATCACGACATGTCAAAGTGTGATTGTGCAGCATTGTGTGTCCACCTCATTAGTCACCCAATGTGCTGTATCAGGCTGTTCTACATGCTTGCACAAGCATACAGACACACTCTACACACAGTAAAGGGCCAAAGACACAGCAGAACCATTGCACCATTCAAATCAATATGGGCATCTACAATAACACATGCTCTAGGTAATGTGAAGTAATGATGTGTCTGTGTGTGTGTGTGAGTTTCTTGGAGTGAAATGATAGTTAATATCTATGTAGCAGTGGCCCTTCACCCTATTAAGTTTAATCTGGGGATCCAGATTTAATTCAATTTAATTGGTCACTTTAATCTTGCCCTGGGAAGTGGCTTATTTGAATAGAGTGATAATCTTGTTATGATGGGAATCAGCAGTTACAAATCTCTCACTCAGTTTTGAGTCCCAGCTTATAAGTTCAACAGTGTTCTGGTCGCTGGTCTGGGCCTTTGGATACACACTGTGACTGTGTGGATTATTACTTGGTCCCAGGCCTTTCCTGAACCCTTTAATGATATGTGTGAACATCATGGAGTGAATTGGATTTGGTGTGCTGTATTCCATTAGTCACAAATCACAGCAAAGACTTCCTAAACAATGTTTTTTTAAATTAGTTTTTCATTCAAGTCTGACTCACACCAGTGCTATGATCCGGCTGTGCTGATCTGATTTGGTGTTAAATGTTAAACTCTTATATGCTTAATATATGCTGAGTGAAACATAGTCAGTTTCACTCTATGCTTGTTGCATCTTGCTTAAATATGCCTGAAAAATACCAGTATGATAAACACAAGACATTCTGCTTCGTACTTGGGTAAATGGTGTGGAAAGGGAAAGTTAAATTCCAAATTCAGTGATCGTTTTTTTCCATAGAAAGCATTTTCAGTCACATGTTGCTTACATGTGAAGAGGGACACTGCTACTCTTTAAAGATTTAATCTGCTTACATCTCACACATCGCACTCTGATGCCTGCTGAGAACTGCCTGCCCATTGTGAGCATGTGCACAGTGCACACCTAAAGTGGAAACTACAGGTGTTAAGATGATATGACAACGCTATCAGCAGCCCGGCAGTAGCTCACTCCCCATACACAGTCCAGCCATATACTAGGATTTTACCTTGGCTTAGAAGTGGCGGCATCACATACATGCGCGCACACACACACACACACACACACACACACACACACACACACACACAAACACAGCAGCAGCTTTGACGATACCTTTCCTGCAGTTGGAAACTGTTGTTGCTGAATGAATGCAGGGAAGGCATTGTACTGGAATGAATGAGGCTTGACTTAAGTAAGTCTCAGAGGTGTCTGTGTATGTACAAGTGCGAGTTCAGTATAAATTTGCTTTCTAAAAATGGTTATCTTGAAATATGTGGATAGGTTTAGTCCATTACCCCAGGGCCTTAAACTCCTTCTCTTTCTCTCTCTGTGTTAGGCTGTGACACTCTCTCTCCCTCTCTCTGTGTTTTCTGCAACCCTACATCAGCATGCAAATGGACATTGACTTGTTTTGAATTTGCAGACTGTGTTGACCATCTCACAGAAGGAAGTTGCTTTCAATTGTTTTTCATCTTTGTACCATTTCAGAACTCATTCACAACAAAACCTCATATTTCACTCAGAGGAATTCAGTTTGTGCTGTAGTTTAGTTTACTCAACCTATTATTTTACCAATATGTTGATCCTCCTTTGATAATTCAACATTTTGAATTTGTTAGCATCATCCTCTGTAGGTAAAAGGTCCAGTCTATAATTTCTTTGAACCTTTACATTTTCTTATATATCTGGAGATGTTATATTAGAATATTAGAAAAGACAAAAAATATTATGATGGATACATATTTGTGTGTACTGTATGCATTTGTCTATTCTTGCCTCTGTGTGCATGTGTGTTTGTTTTCATATGTGTGTACATCTAGGTGTCTATCAATACATGTTTGTGTGTTGCTCCTATAATTAGAAAGCATTAATCTTAAGGGCATATTGATTTGCCAAGAAGGGAGCGCTGATAGATACTGGAGC